>JAHLJT010000631.1:234853851-235166351 GCA_031308135.1 Acheta domesticus
CAGATCATGTACTTGCGGGGTAGCGGCCAAGGCGCCGGAACACAAACAGCGCCGTCTGCTCGCTGCGGTGAATGGGTCAGCACAGTTCATTCACTGACCACGGTCGGTTCATTCCCGGTCGATCTCACAATACTTTGATACTAATGAGCCCGTGAATTCGCACAAATTCACAAAGGAAAAGCGAGTCTCGGGGAGTTCGCACGTAAATCGGACGTAATATAATACGAATTGCTGCCAAATGTTCATAATACTGTTCTGCTGGCGGCCTGCGTCGTCACAGAAGTCTTGTACCCAAAACTCTACAAGAAACTTAATAATTTTTTTTAAGTCCATCGAACCGAACGCCACAACAGAATATAACAGGTCCCCCCCTGCGGCCGCCACTTGCGTCCGATTCTGAACACAGGCTCCCCACGCTTCTCTTTGTGCCTCGTCGCTCCAAGTTTTAGAAACCTCGTTCCCCCCACCAAAATTATCCTGCGACTCTGGAATATTCTAGAACAAACCCGAATTCTGGCTGCTATTGGCGAAAGGGTACTGCGCATTAGAATTTTCTGCCCCATCAGGGGATGTTTTCGAGGCCGAGAAAAAGAGTGAGAGAGGGGCTGGTTTTCGCTCCTCTCGCTTTAATTTAGCGTCGAAAAGGGCAGTTATTAACGACCGGGGGGTGGTTAGGGGCTAGAATCTCTAGGGAGGTTGACGGAAGAGTTCCAGGCGTCGTGGAAAAATACTGAAGGGGTCGTGTGCGGAGCGGCCACCCAGAGTTTGGGCACACGTGTCCTTGACGAATTAGGGAGCGAAGGGTGCCGACACGTGGCGCCTCGCCTGGGCCCTCGGGTCGCCTCCGTGGCGCCTCGCATCTCTCGATTCGCCGCCTGCGTGGAGTTATTTTGCGGCAGAATAAACTTGAAATTTTTAATTCGGTATCACTACAGTATATAATCGGTAGCGACTGGTGCGCCATTTCTGGATGAAACCGTACTCCACAGATTGCTTTATTTTTCCTTTACTACTATTATTTAATCGATAACTTTCAAGATAGTAGTAGTTAGTGTATAGTAATAGTATTAGTATTAGTAGTAGTAGTAGTAATAGTAGTAGTAGTAGTAGTAGTAGCAAAAATAGTAGTAACTAGTCTGGTAGTAATAGTAGTAACCCTAGTGATAGGGGGTGGAGGGTGGAGGGAGTACTCGTGTTGGTAATAGTATTACTGGTCTTCTGTGGAGTTGTTTTCACAGTACTAGTAATGGTAGTACTAGCTATTAGTAGTGATAGCAGCAGTGGTATTGGTAGTAGTAGTAGTAGTAGTAGTAGTAGTAGTATAGTAGTAGTAGTAGTAGTAGAAGTAGCAGCTATATTTAAGCAGTAGGAGTAGCAATAATAGCAATATGTAATAGTAGTAGAAGCAATGGCAGTAGTAGTATCAGCAGTAATAAAGGTAGATAAATCGGTAGAATGTATTATTATAATAACATGTGTGTGGGTTACTGTGTTTTCTGCAAATGTGTGATTGAGGGCGTGATGGAGTCCTCGATATCAAAAGCCAATTCCTGTGCTGTTTCCTGCCATCGAGAGAGAGAGAGAGAGAGAGAGAGAGAGAGAGAGAGCCCTTGTGGAGGAGGCGGGCAGGGCGTGTCGCGCGTGGCCGCCGGAAGGTGGCAGCCGTGAGGCGCTGCGGCTGCGGCGAGCTGTAAATGGCGCTTTGATGAGGTCACCGACGACCCCTGTGATTTATCCAGACGAGGGGCGCTGCGCGTCGTCCCCTCGCCGGCTGCTGCCTCGGGGCCGCGCTGCCCACAAGCTCCTGGGGAGGATCTGGAGACGATAAAGTGGAGAGCGCCACTCACTGGCGGAATTCATCAAGATTTATCCTGAAACGGACCTTGTTAAATAAATGTTTTTGGTAATAATTTTAAGATGACATGCTTTTATATTAGGAATATTGAAACAAGGTCTTTGTGGGTACACATTCTTCTTTCCACTTTTTTCTTTCTTGCGCACTGTTTTGAGCAAAATAGAGAAAGTATTGTAATGCTGCAGGAAACTAATATGTTTTTACCAGAGTACTATTTATACCAATTTCCCTTCCAATATAAGTTTATTACTATTAGATTAACTCAACTGGAAAATGTATATGCTTGAAGGGAAACTAATACGTATTGTTGAATTAGGCGTTCTCCCTTTTTTGGAGAGTATTATTGTGAGAATGTAATACATTGTTTTTAATTAGAACAGTTTGTAAATGACACACATTCAGATTAATAATTCACGCAGCTTTGAATCCTTCTAATGTAGATATTTGTGATGTACACATTCGTCGGGCGTCGTTCGGGTTGCCCATTGGGCGCTGCTCCTTTGTTGCGAGGCCTGGCGGTCGCCCGGCGCCCTCGGCGCGTCGCCAGCGTCGCCAGGCGTCGGCGGCGGCGAGGCGTCGGGGCAGCGTCGCGCCGGAGGCGGCGGCTGATTGCATCCCCCGCGCATACGGCGCGTTCCCACAGCCCCCTCCCCCTCCATCTCTCTCCCTCCCCCCCCAGCGCCACCCCCCTCCGTTGTCACCGGAGCGTCTTCGAGGCTCCGTCTCCAACGCTTTCGGCGAACGCTCTCTCGACGCGCTCTTTCGTCAAATGCGCAATCGCCGGTTGCAATTCTTCGGCGCTCTCCGCAGCTACACCATGAGAAGGGACCGCTGTGACAGCTTCTGTTTGCCACTGCTGGCAACGATTATGTCCACGCAGTCATTTTGTTCGTTTACAGTTAACTCGTTTGTAAGTGGCTTCATCAGTATTTCTTGTAATATTATCTCCATACCAGACGTTCATTCATTTTGAAACCCGTCAAAGTGGTCCCTTCTGAGAGTAACTCCTCTACGGCATTTTCACCGATCGTAGTAGTTCCACTGTCTTGTGTCCAAGCAAACGCGGTAAAGTTTTGTTCCCTTCTCCCTCCCTAATGCTTGCGCTGCCTTATTCGCCGCTACCCACAGACTCCTCTACGATGCCGTTCCCGGCCTCCTCCTCCAATGCACACACGCGCCCGCCGCCGTCCGTCCGCCCCCGCCCGTCACCGCCCCCGCCCGTCCGCAGCCTATCAGCAGGCGACCGTGTATCGCGGATTGCTTCCGCACGCATATGGCGGTTCCCAACGGCTATTACGGGGCGGCCGGGCGCTGGCGGGCGGCGCTGCTAATCTCTTCCGCCCCGGCGCCCACGCAGATTCGCCTCCGCGCCCCGCCCCGCCCCGCCCCGCCCCCGCCCCGTCTCAAGGCGGTCGCCCGCCGCCGTCTGCTCTCGCGGCCCGCGCCGGCCGGGCCCCGAATGAATATGCAACGCACCTCGGCCCGGCCGCCGCCGCCGCCGCCGCCGCTGTTTCCGGCGCCGCCAACAGCTCCCCGCCGCTGCCCCCGAGTGGGGCCAAGTACAAGTTTCTGCGAGTTGGCTGATTCCAGCTTCCGCTGCGTATTGCACTTTCGGCTCCCCTCTCGCCCACGAGATGATTTACTCGCACTAAATGACTCTGGATAAGTTATAGCTAATAAATTTCATGGTGTTTTGCGTTTGGAGCAGGAATACGTGAAGAAGAGATGCACAGATTTGTATTTGCAAACAGCGTTGCTCAAACGTGACGAGGAAAAAATCACGAATACGTGACGAGGAAAAAGTTCTATGGAAATACGCATTTATTCTTTTCTCTAACATTTTTATTCAATTTTCTCGTAAAACGCTAAACTAGAGCACAAGAGATATGGATTGTTACTGACATTAGCGAACTTATGTTGTCTTTTTATTGGTCACATCGATGACCCGTGCGTATACGTCAACCTCTCAAACGGACAGCTGCATTCGCTAAAGGCAAAATCAAGAAGGGTTTCCCTAAGTATGACGTATCTGGAACAATGAGGATCAACGAGGACAGGACGCATGGACATTTTCCTAACGTTTTGATTGTTGCAGGTGTTATCCAATTAAAAATCGCAGACGCAAATAACTTTCGTAAAGAAAACGGGTAAATACCGAGCATTCAATTTACTTAGAATATACAGGTTTCTGAAAATCTAATTATACACAGAGCACATTTAGTTGAGAAAGCAATAGAACCTAAATCGACCCGTGTGCCTCTACCATTGGGAATTGCCCGACAGCATTTCGTTTCGTTCATTCGGTTTTGGGCAGCGGTAAATTTTTTGTTAAGTTTCCTTTCATAAGAAGCGAAAAGAGATGTTCTCTCATCAGCCCAGAGAATACCTTGAACACAAGTAGAACATGGCAGGATCTTAGGAATTCTGAATGCTACGTCATCTATCTAAGAAGATGCTCCTAATAGGAGGATTCAAGTTTTGTTTCCACAAATTGGTTTTTCAACTTTGGCAGTGCTCTAAAAGGACATGCAAATATTTCTTGAAAACAGGCAGAAGGGGATCAAGTGCAGTCGATCAATATGATTCTGAGCAGACCACTGTACACTTAGCAATCGATCCTCATAGTAAGGGGCAAAAGAATGCCGTTTGCCGTTGTGGGAGGTGGTAGACAGCCTGGGAGAAGTGGGCCGCGGGATGCGCCTCCGTGGCCAGCGGCGTCTGCCTTGTTGCAAGGGGGGGCGGCGCGATGCACTCTGCGCCGGTTAATAAGTGTGGAGCGCGTCTCCCCCGAGGGACAGGACGGCGCCGCTCGCAGGGGTGGGGTCGGCTCTGAATAATCCAGGCCATTTCTTTAAACGGCTTTTTAAATTTGTTTACCCAGTCTAGCCAACAGCAAAAAGGATACTTCGAAATACAATTCTTTAAGTCATGTATGTAGTACGTAGTTTTTTTGTTCTCTATCGATAAACACTAAATATTTCATATTTTTCTCAAATTTAAGTTACCGGTAAAGTTCCCTGAAGTCCACAAAACATTATTATAAAAATGTATATTTTCATTTTGATTCCTAGTTGTTACTGAAGAAGTAAAAATAAATATTAGTAATTTAGTTACACAAATACGTCACCAAAGGAACAAGTGAGCCAAAGTGCAGTAAAATGGCTAAAGCAGTGGCCGATGTAGGAATGAAGTGTCCTCGTATTTCACATGAAGTATGAGTATTTTCATCAATGGTTTATGGAATAATAACCAACACTTAGCAAAAGTATAATCAACATACGATAAGAAATAAAAAATCATGAGAAATGACTCCTTAAAGATAATGCAGCAGAAATATGAAATAATGAAAGAAAATGAAAACCTTAAAATTTTTTTCAATCACACTTTATTTTTATTTTATCGCATTCTACAACGTAGTGTAATGTATAATAAATACTGGTGCGAGTGTTCGTCGACAATGGGATCAGCATAAGATTTTTTTACCGTTTTTTTGATACATACAAGCAAATAGGTTAGGAAAAAATTTGGCGCCGAAAACAAGTGTTTCAAATGATGTTTGATAAACCATTTCGCAAACTCAAGATAATTTTGTGAAAGTGAACTAAAAATTGTGCATTTTCAGAAACCCTGAACTCGAAATTTTCTCAGAATGCGGCTCCAAATTTTGCAACGAAAATTTGCGAATAGAATTGCGAATTTACTCGTTTTATGCGTTATAAAAATATAACAATGTTTTTGAGTTTCCAGGGCGACCTTCTAGTTATTCATCCTAATTCCGAAAGTGAATGATCACTGACCGAATTGTATTGCTTCAGATAGTGAAACTAATCTATATAAATCCGTATTAACGTTTTATGTTTTGTTCAACATTACAATAAATTGTTATTTGTTGAAAATTATCCTCAAGCGTTGATTTACTCTTAACAAACTGGTAGTACATCGTGGGTACGAAGTCATTTTCACGTGGTTGTGACTACACACCGATAAGTGATTGCAGTACAAACCTAAAAGACATCCACGTGAATACCTTAATAAACAAAAATTGTATTTAGCATTGAAGATGATGTTAGTCTCTAGCTAAAATTGAGATGCTTCCTAATAATTGCCGCATTTTAGGGAGTATTCAAATGACTGCATTAATCCGATGAAACCATTTGTACAATGACATTATTCAAAAGGAAGAGACGAAAATCATAGAAAATGATGAGTTTAGTATCAAAGAATGGTAAGACTGGAACTGTAAAAACGCTTAAGTTTTCTGTTTACTTATTGTACCTTTGTCAAAATAACAAACGTTGGCTTGTAGAGAGATTCACATAGCAAAGAATTGGTGAGAAGCCCTGAAAGAACGTCATGAAGGACAGATAAACATAGATTGACGATACTTGCAAGGATTGAAGGAAAGGAAGCTTGCAAGAATTGAATTAGTGAGTAGAAAATTAATTGATGATTCCTAGTTAATGCTAGATCTCTAGAACGCAAGATTATCGAGTTAGGTGCTAACAGAAGAAGAAGTTCATTTTATCATCGATGGGTTTAACGAGCTTTAAAGAAAAACTACAGTTCTGCACACTGGTCAAATGTAGACTTTGAATTATTAAGAGATACCTGAAATGTAAAGATATCGTAATTCGCTACGCTACGAGAAAAAAATCACATAATAACCACAAGGTATAATGTCTTATAAAGCAAACGAAGCAAAGAATTTGTGTGTTGTGCTATTTGAAATCTGTGGGAAAATTCGCATTACCCAAGAAACTGTTGGCATAAGAAAAAATTCGAAAATTAAAAACGTGAAGATTCAGAAACTTACTCAAAAACTAAATTATTAACAAAAAGGAGTTATGAATGGAACAATCACAAACCTGCAACAAAAAAGTATTTAAGAGACATGCTATGATTGCTGAAACATGACAGTGTTATGTAAAGGAGAAAATATTCTAGTGTTACTCTTTCCAGGTTGTAGTACCTCGCATTCAACTTCCAGAGATGATACATTAAATGATAAAGACACTCGATGTGGAAATATAATCTACGCAATCCGGAAGAAAATTATCTTCGGATTTGGTTGGAAACATAAGGGATTTTGTGTGTCAAGAGGAACACACGGTTACCAGGTAAACGTAAAGAAAGGACTAGAGTTTGTAATCTCAATTCAAATTATTAATAAGTGTGTAGTTTAGTTAAGACACACAAAACGATCGTCTCGATAGAATGGAATTAAAATTTACGACATAAATTATAATGCTCTAAAGGTAAAGGGATCCTTTAATGGTGAAAATTTACCTTCAAATGAATGTATGAATGTTGTACTAAAAGAAAGATAATATGGAAACGAATTATTACGAAGACAACTAACCAACTAATAAGGTCAGTAAGAGAGAAATTTGTTTTACTAAGGGAAGAAACTAACGTATGGCTGAGGCAATATATTTAGATTAGATTATTTAAACTGCAATTGGGCATAACCCGGTGGCAGCTAATTACAAAAAACATAAATATACACAGCCTTTCTGTAATATAGAACTCCAAAACCACTAATAGTAATAATAATAATAACAACAACAATAATAATAATATAATAATAAGAAGAAGAAGAGAAGAAGAAGATGCAAATTATTACTAATTGTAGTAATAACAATGGTAAAATAATGATAATAATATTAAAACTGACTGATTCCTAAAACATTAAATTACATTAAGAGAGAAAAACACACACACACACACACACACACACACACTGCATTAGTATTACACTGCACTTCACTGCACTTCACTTCACTAAGACCTGAAAACATTTCCTTCTTTATTTCTCTGCTATACACTGCACTACACCTCACTTCACAATAGAACACTTATGCATCGCTATATAACCCACTATTCCCCTCATTTACTTAATAATACCCTAAATTAATTTCCTAAACTGTTTGAACACTTTGAGGAAGGGTTCAAAGGTTTTTGCAGGCAATCTATTCCATTCCGTAATCGTTCGATTTGTAAAGAAAATTTCCCGACATCCGTTCTCTGCTGTCTTAAATTTATTTTGTGCCTGTGATCCACTCTACTGATATGTAGGAATACATAGCCGCCGATTAATTTCTTTCCAAGCTGGATGACCATTATAAGCTTTATACAAGGCGCAGAGTCTTGCTACTGATCGCCTGTTTTTTGAGTGAATCCCACCCTGCCGTTTTCCTTGTCCCTGAAAGTAAATTTACTGCCCTATGCTGAATCCTTTCCAGTGTTTACACTGCATAATCTTGTGCGGATCCCCACAAATTGTTCCATATTCCATTATTGGACGAACAAGAGATAAATAAGCAATTCCCTCGCGTTTGCCGTACTCTTTTTTAGGATGCGCATTACAAAGTGAAGAGATCGCCAGGCTTTCCCTACAACAAAATCTACGTGTTTTTTTCCAACTTATTTACTATCGAAATGAATTCCTAGGTACTTGCACGAGGAAACTCTCGGAATAATGTCATTATTTAAACGGTAATGTGTTTCACTGTAATTATGACCCCTGCCAAAAGTGATGGATTTACTTTTAGAGCTATTTATGGACATTCCGTTATTTTCCGCCCAGTAATGTAACGCATCAAGATCCTTTGCAGTATTTCTTCATCTCTTTTCGAGTTATACTACGATATATTATGCAATCGTCTGCAAATAGCCGAACATTTGAGGTTAATGCGCCGGCAGATCATTGACGAAAGCTAGAAATAGAAGGGGTCCAATGATACTCCCCTGCGGTATTCCTGACGTAACGCTTGCCCCGGAAGATAACTCTTGTCCCAATTCGGACTTTCTGTTTTCTATCTCGCAGAAACTCGCTAATCCACGCCACCACCCTGGGATCTATGCCTGAATTCATTAATTTCTGTACAAGCCGATCGTGTGGAACGACATCAAATGCTTTAGCAAAATCTATAACTACTGCATCTACTCTCCCGCCCGCGTCAATTTCATCTGCTAGATCCTGAAATAGCGTGACTACCTGACTTTCGCATGAATAACCACTCCTGAACCCGTGTTGCCAATCGTAGAGCCATTTTTAATTTCCCATTCTTTCTTAATGTAACTCCCAACTAGATGCTCCATAAGCTTGCACACCACTGACGTAAGACTTACCGGCCTATAATTGCATAATTTAGTTTTGTCACCACTTTTAAAAATTGTACGACAAAGGCTAATTTCCAATCTTCCGGTACTTTTGAATTATTCAAAGACACGTGAAAAATTCTAATTAGGTACAGTAATATTGCCTTTCCTGCCTAGTTTAATTAAATCCGTAGAAATGTCGTCTGGACCCCTTGACTTACCATATTTCATTGACTTTACTTTATTCCATAGAACGTTTACTTCAATATTAAACTGATTCGCAACCGAAGGCCCTTGAATAAATGGATGGTCCCGTACTATTTTTGAAAACCGAACTAAAATACTTATTAAATGCATCCGCTTTTGCCCGATTGTCTGTAATTAGCGTGTTTCCATTTTCGCGCGAATAACTGGGATATCCTCTTTATTTCCTTTCCTTCTACGAACATATTTATAAAAGCCTGTCCAGTTATTTCCCTTCCCACCTAGAATATTCTTTAAATATGCCTCCTGAGCAATTTTCTTTTCGCGCTCCAATTCTTTTGAATGATTTCGAAAAATATTCATATGCTCGCTACTACGCTTTCTGTTCTTAAATGCCTTTCTCGTTATCCTCTTCATTCTCCTAATTTTTGCATTGTAGTATTCTGGATCCGGATTATTTTTTAGAATTTTGCACGGAACAAACTTTTGCAAAGCTTCGTATATAATATCTTAAACACGCCCCATATTTCTTCCATACCGCCCTCTGTTCTTAGAAAGCGGTCATATTGTTCCCTAAAGAACCTTGAAGCCCGCTTACATTTGCTTTCTTGTATTGCCGTACTTTCGTTCCTATTGTAATGCCTTTCCTTGAAATATTTCCGTCTAAGTCAAGAAGAACCGCTTTGTGGTCACTAATACCCTCAACAACTTCACAAGATATGAAAAGTTCTTTCGGCCTAATTAGGTAGACATCCAAAATCGCATCCTGTCGCGTCCCGGTCCGAACTACCTGGATAAAACCCTCTTCCCAGACCAGCCCGTTTACTAAATTTTGGACTTTCCCTCGCTAACGGTTTCCCTCCCATTTACGCTCGAATATTTTTAAGTCGCCTCCAATAACATAGCATGGCCATTTTCGTTTCCCGTTCTCTGAATGATTTATCTAAAATGTCATATCCATCGCTCGGAGGCCTACATAGCATGCACTAATTTCTAAAAACGAGATATCAAGATTATATTAATAAAATGTCAAGGAAAAATTTAGTAAGATGCCGGGAAACTTTCAAGATGAATCTGAATACTGTCAGAATTGCATACGAGGTAATTGATTAGATTTCCTTTAAAAACATCACGAATGAAACTATTAAATTCATATTAGAAGATTACATGTAGATATCTGTGGTCGCATGGACTGTAATTCTTTAGGAGAAAATAAATGTATATTGATAAAAATGAACGATTGCAGTAAAGGTATTTATATTGATTTTGTAAAATGCAAAACATGAATGCTCATGTTTGCTCAATGCTCAATACAATTGATTTATAAACAGAGAAGAAAATGAAACTGTCAGATCAATATATTAGATCAGACAACGGAGGAGAGTGAATCCTTGTTGAGAGCGTAGGCTTCCGCGGCCGGAGTCATATTAATTGGGCTGTCCGGGTGACGGACAGCCAACTTAATATAAGAGTGAATCCTTGTTTGAAATTTATAAAAACAGAGGGATTAACCCGAAGGAACTACGGCCTATTCACCTTAAATATGGCGTAGCTGAGAGAGCAAATACAATAATTTTCGATGTCACAAGATTTCTATAAATATATTCCAAGTTACTACTAAAGTTTTAAGCGCCAGCTGCTCAAAAAAGCTTCTCACGCTACCATGTAACCCCAACAAGTGAAAGAAATAAAGTCTCAATAGAAACTTGGTCTGGAGTTAAACCGATATTACCGATTACATTATTTTCGTTAATTCTGGCCCTCAGAAAGTGTGCGCAGATAAAATCTCTTTCCCCACACGTCATATACAGTTTTTACTGTTTTTGACAAATAAATAATAAATACTTAAAATATTTGGTTGTAAAACCTTTGTTACTTAATCAAGAGACTACCAATGTTACCCCAACAAATGAAAGAAATAAAATCTCATTAGAAACTTGGTCTGGAGTTTAAAGCGATATTACTTAAAAATATTGGGTTGTAAAACCTTTTTTTTGTATTTCAGCATTATAAACGACCTTTTCTGTTGGCAAAAATCGTTCATAATCGGGCGTTTTGCTGCACAAATGATGACGTATTAGATTTTACTGCACGAATGATTGCGTCGTCACACATTCAACCATCGCAGCGAGAGAATTGGAAGGAGGTAGAGGTAAACGGAACAGCGGACCACCTTTTCTCGCACGGAGTCAAGTACCCTAGACATCACAGGAAAGTTGTATCACAAAATTAAGTGTGATTCTCGTAGACATTTATATTGCTGTCATACAAAAAATAGCATATGCATTTCATTTCTAATGTTGCTTTATTAAATTCGTACAAATTTGAAAACTCGATTCTAATGTCGCTCGTTTTCAAGACATGCACTCTTGCAAAGAAGCTTAACATTATAATCTAATTCCATAAACTACTATTAAGCAATTTCAAAAATAAAGAGATCTAAATTAGGTGAAGAAATAATAAGAATGAATTTAATAGAATATTTCAGCTATCGAAAATAATACAATATTGATATGAGAAAAAATAACATGACTCAAGAGACGTTGTATTCGTTGAAAAGGAGTTAATTGGATAGTTCATAATCAAATATATCACACTAGAAAGGAGTCATTCATTTTCATTATTTTTATGGCCTAATAATAATGTGAATAACAAAACTTACGATCCTGAAAAAGTAATGAAAGTTGAAATGGAAAATAGAATTTCGATTATTCGATTATGAAAATAACGAAAACATCCAATTCGTTACTGAAGTAATAATAGTTGGATAGAAACAAAAAGAAGATAATCAAAGTGTGTTTAAAGGGTGAATATGGTGCCCTCATGCTTGTTTTGGACAAACAAAACGAAAACTGAAAGTAAGACTGAACGTAGAGCAGACCTGCACAACGGCTGCTTCCGCGGGCATTCTGCACTTAGGAGCCAGCCGTCTGCCCGCGAAAGCTGCGAAAGTGCAAGTAGCGGGCAGAAGCCAGCTTTGGGGCGAGGAGAGAAGCCGGAGCGTGGTCGACGCGGCGCGTAGATTGAGTGTCTAATGCAATGATCCATGCTGTGAAATGATTTGCCCACTTATTTAAATGGGTAATCTACGTATTTGTAGCTACAAGGCCTTATTTCACTATTTATATACTTGTGTGCACTAGTATGTATGGACATACTTTATTTTGTTACTTTTGATCATTGTAAGTCATAAACAATATTTTAAAGCAGTGACCTTTTAAAAAATAATTATGTAATTTTAACTAACAAAAATTGACAATTTAATAATTGATTTTTCATCAGAAATGTTATCATCTTCAAATGATAGCAAAACGGGGGAATTGAGACAGTCTCTCACATCGAGTTTAATATAAAAATGAAATATATAGTTAATTCAAAGAAGGGTAATGTTTGGCAGCACATATATTTGTGGCTCTTTTCCCTCATTATGAGATTAACCATCTTAAATCAATCAAACATAGGTAAAAAAATTTATTAGTCATGATCAAACAAAAAAGATTCAATATTACAATTTTGTTTTTAGCAGCACGTTAAATTTAGAATACATCGTAGCAAAGCAAATTAACATTATCAGCACTACAAGCCTTATAATACTGCTATCCAAATCAAATATGTATGTCTAATTCGTTTTAGGTTCACGTTGTCACACATCGACAACATTCCAAAATAAAAGTTAATGATACTTGAATTGTATGTAATAGTCTGTAATATTCTCGCAATGACTCAATTTAAGCGCTGCAGTTCGAATTGTTCATTCTCATTGGCGGTCCCCACTCCTAGAATGAGTGCTATCCCCCCACCCATCCACGCGGCCCCAGGTTTGCACTCAAGTTGTTCGCAGCGTGATTCTAGTGGTCAGTCAAGGTGCAAAAGGCTGTGCCAGGCCTTGCGTAGAGGAATGTTAATGAAGTTTACCACCAGGCAAAATCCTAAACAGCCCATAGAATTTCGACTGAGAACATTATTTTTCAGAGACACAAGAGTTTGGCTGCGAAGGAAAGAAATACCCGCGTTTAGCTTTGAAAATTTGTACCTAACAAACTACAGACCATTGTAATTCCCAAATATAAGGTAACTCGTTTACACAACTTTACGACGTTTATAGAACAATTTCAATTAAAATTGATGCCTCAGAACTTTAATTTTCTTTATTTTTTCTTTTTTTTCTTTAACACAATCTCCCGGTCCCACAATCCCTTTCTTATATTTCTCCGTCATTTTTACCCCCCTCCCTTCCTTCCCCTCTTATTCCAACTTCTATTTCCCCCTCTTTTTTCCGTCCTAACCTTCCTTCGCAATCGCAGTTTTTATATTTGACGCCCACCGCTATTACATCTTTGACGCCTGACTCAGATGGTTGTCAATGTCCGGATAACTGGATCTTTATCCGGTAGGACTCTCTCAATATCAATTGTTTGTAGCTATAATTTTCCTTATCAATGGCTTATTCTGTTCATTGATTTCTGACAGTCATTAATTCAGTTTATATTGTACACACATCCAACAACATGTGAGCTTCTAGTGATTTCTCTGGTTTCTTATGACATGTTTTAACTGTTCTAACTGTCTCCCATTAATATTTCGTTACTCCCCATTTGCAGAGCATGATGATGATCTCATGATAAAGACAAATAAGTGTTTTTTCCAAGAACACGATAAACACTCTGGTAAAAATTGAAGTGGATTAAAAAATATGCTTCCTAAATGAATAAATGAACAAAGCAGTCGTCATCGGAAGTAAGACACTTAAGTTAAATGAACTTGATGAAAAATCAATAAGTATTTTTTCTTGTTAAATTACAAATGGTAAACTGAATTTTGGTAATGATCGATAGAATCTTCAGTAATCTAGTAGCTGTCGCAGTATATCTCTCTTCAATGTTTTTCACGGACTTTTTTCTGCTCTAAAATCTGTCGTAAAACTTTACATGTAGAGTGTAATATATAGCGGTACATGTTTAAAAAATGTATAACCTCACCAAGCCTGTTTGGCGTATACGAGTCGCCGCCTCCGCAGAGTGCACCCGCAGCCACCTCGCCGCGCTTCTCCAAGCTGCCGACTCCTCATTGCGCTCCCGCGGGCTCGCCTCGCCTCGCGTCGCGTCGCCTCGCATCCCGCTCCGCTGCTGCTCCTCCTCCTCCTCCTCCCGCGCGCTTCTTCTTGGCGACGGCGGGGGGGCGGCGCCGTCTCCTTAACTCGCCTTAATTAGCTAATGAGGCTGAAACACAGATTGCGTCGCAGCCCGCCTGGCGCGCCACCCTATCAGATGAGGAGTCCCGGCGCATAAATACTCGCGGGCGGGGTATTAGCGCGCGAATATCTGCGCGGGAGGGGGGGGGGGCCGGCATCGCGCCCTCCCCCGCGCCGCCCCGCGCCGCCCCCGCTGCAAGAACCCAGCGGCCGCCTCAGCCCTGCCGTCTGCCTGGCAGCAGCCGCCTTGAGGTGGGCGCGCCGCCGCCGGCTGCGAGAGCTCCGGGCGACAGTCGTTGCCCCTGCAGCGTCGTTGTCCGGGAGGTCCGGGGTTCGACTCCCGAAGGTGACAGGGTTCTAGCTAGGAAGCTAGGCCGAATTCACCCCGCTGTTTCATGGAGAATTCGAACGGCTGTCTGCTCTGATCGCAGTACACCATCAGGCGAACACCGGAGCAGTACCTGAACATGTGGGGCACGGTCGATCCTCTCCACTCACACACTTCCATGAAGAACACTTACATCACACATGACGGGATCTTCGGTTTTTTCCCTGCTGAGGCGGTACCTCGTTGGAGGGGAGTTACTTGGAGGAGGAACCCGTAGGTGGCGTGTTGGTCAACACTTGATCTCACGGTCTACGGTCTAGGAACACACACCACCACCTCCAGCTGTAACAGGCACTGCACTTATGCTCATGAGCAAAGTAACTGATACACCCGAAATATTGAACGCTCACTCCCTCATTCCCTTGCAACGTGAGAGGTGCCTCAGTGCATCAACTGATGTCATTTCAGTGCCTCCGAACGGGGTCCCGACGGTGGCAGGATTTTCGACACTAGCTCCTCTGCCAGGTCGAATTCAGTCGCTGTCTGGAGGAGAGTTCTAGCGGCCGGCTGCTCTCATCGGTAGTTTTCCGTGGTTTCTCCGATCAACACCAGGCGAATGCCGGAGCAGTACCCTAACAAACGGGCCACGGACTGCGCGCGATCTTTCCCTCCTCTTCCTTGCCCTATCCTCTCCCCTTGCACACACTTACACTAGCATGCACTACACTACCCACATGCCGGAAGATCGATCGGGTGGTCAGAGGTGTCGTGGCTGGGGCGGTGCACCCTGGGGGAGATATTGGTTGAGGAAAACCCGCTAGTCGACGGTAGGTCAACGACGGATCTCGTCATCCTCCGGAGGAAGATCATCACCACCACCACCACCACCACCACATTACGATGAAAAACATGCACTACCGTACGGGAATAATGCACTCATTAGTTGATGCATCCAGATCCCTAACAATCAATCTCATTCCTTTGTGTTGGGCGCCTTCACACGAGCATGCTTCGCCTTTTCCTTGCTTCGGCGGCGCAGGGCAGCGCCAGATTCCTTGCTCCACGCGCTTCTAACCGCCGCGCGGCACTCCTGGTGACAGAGTGTCCAGCGGAACCAACATTCCTCTATCGACTGTTCATACTACCTGGCTATACGTTTGTAAATCCGTGAGTGTTAAGTGACAAATAGTTGGGTAAAGGGAGGAGAGCCTAAGCATCAGTTTAACGAATCTTCTTATTCGGCATTAAATATTTCATATTGTAACCTCATACATTTCAATTGAATTTCCGGTATTACAGATTTGCGAAAGGTATGGCTAAATAGTTTTTAAGGAATGTAGTCTTAATGATGTAGTAATGCTACTAAGAATTATTAAAATATTGTGTCCAAAGCGATTATCATACTGGATTGTAATTTTATTAAATGGACTTTTTTATTTCATAATTTGAAAAACACATTATTTTATGCATAAAAACAGACAAGAATACAAGCACAATTTTCAATAATGTTTGTTGTATAATTATAAGAATCAAGGACTATTTGATTGTGTGTTTCATTTGAATTAATCTAGTAATTATTAGTTACTAAGATAATAAATAATAAACGACTGGAAACACCGCAACTAACCTTATTATATGTCTTTATGAAACCCATTTAATGCAGTAATGTTTTTTGCGTTATGCATTGTAAGTTCTAAATGCATTTTTTATTTTAAATAAAAAAGTTTTTGTAATCACACATTTTAAGTAATCAGACTTGCAATATTTTAGAACCTTTTATGGTTGCATCCTAGATCTCACCCAATTCAAAATACTTCATAATCATGGAGTTATAAATATTATAAAATTAAAAGATATGAATGAATAATTTCTCCAATTTTTAAGGATCATGATAGAGAATTCCAAACGAACATAAATGTTTTTATAAATATTTATCAATTTTATACTTGTTTGGACATTAAAGTTAATATGAGCAACACATTTTACATCCTGTTTATTTGCAAATTATTATCAATTTTATCTGTAAAATAATTTTTATGATGGCAATTCTAAGCTTAAAATTAAATTTTAATGAAAATATAAAGAAATTGACTGAAGAAGAAAATCAAAAACACTTCTAATAGAATGAAGCCACAATAGCACGTACTTTCTCACATACATCTACACAAAATCGACTGCGTGTCGATCCAAAGCTGTGTATACACAGCGATAAACATAGCCGAAGAATGAGAAGACACTCCCAAAAATTTCAAATGACGTCATGTAACTGCGTTGCCATTGCCGTATTACGATCTGATATCTCGTGGAGTACTCTAGCAATTAAAGCGCGGGGAATTCGAATCTATATTTTCAATGTCAAAAATCATGTACAACTATTCATATTATTAAAAAAATACATGATCTTATTTGAAGGTAAAATTAAAAAAAAAACAGATTTATTAAAAAACACCTCTATTATCACTATAGTATTTTGGGAATGTTTGATGTTTTGCTATTTTCGAATATAGAGAGCGTTCACAAAAAAATTAGCCATCCGCCAGCTTTAAAAGCATACTTCACTCTATTCGAGAGAAAAAAAATAAAAATAACATTAGGAGCCGTTTTTAGAAAGTATTATTTTTAAAAATTGCTGTTATTCCATGCAAAATCACACGAAAAATTACTGTTTTTGAAACATTGTACCTTTGTGTGAATGGGTATTGAAGACGTTAATGTTTATTTTTCTTTTATTTAATTCACAGTATTTTTTTTAGAGATCAGATGACGTTAAATGGTATATAACATTACCTCACTCGGAATTCTGAAGAGTAATTATAAAAAACTGCTGCTGAATTCATCGCAAGCTCTCGGCCTAGAAGTTACGCTGTATAAATCATACTATTGTGAGCCCTGGTTCTCTTAGGGCACGAGAGAAAACCACGACAAAAATATTTATTATCAAATAGGTTTCAAATCATTTCTGAAAGTTTTATTTGGAAACACCAGCTGGACTAAATAAAACAGCTATATCTACTCACCGCCACCATCTGAACGTTTGAACAACAATGATTTTCTCAAACAGTGATGCGATATTGTTGCGAAAATTTCAATTAAGCTTTGCAGATTGCTTGAAAGAAATACATCAATACATTGAGAAGATGGTTGAGTAAAAAGTGTGAGGAAGTAAAAATATTAATATTGGCATTTTCAATAGTAAAATATAATTAAAATTAAATTAATTATTTTTATATCATTCATTCAATTTTCTCGTGGGACGGAGTTGGTGTGAAACCTGTATATATTTAACTTGTTTCAAGCAGAAATTACGCAAAATCTACTCGCTTTTTCAAAGAAATTGTACATGACCTTAAAGTGATAATTTTGACTGCGGGAAAGATCTGTATCTTCAGTTTTGTAGACTTGAAATGTTTTTGCAATTTTCGAAAAAACTCGAGCGATCCCCCAAAATGTGACTAGCACTATATTTCTTACCGTTTCTTATTACATATGTGGAGAAAATATAAAGAAAATTTGGAGCGGTTTTTGAGAAAAAAAATTCGTGATTTTCAAGTGCAAATTTCGCAAAAACTATTCGTTTTTTCAAAAATTTGCAGATGACCTTGTGGCGGCGCATAGATCCCTCCAACCGAGACCTCTAAACATAAGTACGATTGTATTAAATTATTAACAGATTTCGTCAGCTCTGAAGACGAAGTATTTTTTTACGCCTTGGTGCGCGCATCAACTTCCCCAGCGCCCCAGTCCCCCGCCCCAGCGCGCCAGGTCAGAATCAACCTTTGGGCAGCCACTGAGACACGGCCAACGCGGGCGCCGCGTCCAACACAGACGATTTTTGCGTGCTCGCCCGCCCGCCGACCCATCCCACTTTACCCTAGCAGGGCGCAGTTTTTAAACAAACACAATGCTCCTTGTCGCATGAGCATTCCTGCCCTTTCAACACCATCAAATAAATTTAATCAGCTCAAACGCACCCATTTTCTCATTTAACGACGACAAAGACAGAGAGCGCTGGGTGGAAATTTTCCTTTTCTAGAACCTTTCAGGGAGAAATGTGATTGGCGGAGAATTATTTAATATGTAATAGACTACAGCCAATTTTATGACGAGCTCAGGTGAGGAACGATCCCTGAGTGGGTTAGGCCGCTTCGGCAGAGGTCTCCGGGCTGTTGTGGAGCGCCGGGCGATTTTTGATAGACTTACGGACTGACTCGCTAGGTCTTCGGGCACAGTAGCGCCCGTGCGGTTATTGTTTAACGTCAAGGGAAAATCAGGGGACCCCAAATTGTTTATATCCAATGAAATCTCGGAATCAGTTTTTCAGTAGCACAACGTAACTTTATCTGTAGTAGGTATTATGTTCCCCATGTACGTACATGAGAAAGTAATACATGTACTTATTCCGTATAAGTACGATCGTATACGTGAAAGTAAAAATGGTATTGGAAAAAAACTTGCATTTAAGAAATGATTATGAAATATATTTCTTCTTCAGTGCTTTCTTTTTTGTAGAACACTTTTTCCACGTGAATTAATGACCTTTGGGGATAATTGAATGGAATAAAGGACAACTAGCTCAATATTTATAGCACGCACTTCAGAAGCGAGAAAGGAAATTTTCAACAAAGAAGACGAAGGGAGCAGCGGGTAAGAACATTATAAAATCTGGAAAGATAAGACGCGCCACGCAAAGTAGAATAGTGTCGGCTTGGTGGCGCAGAGGCGTTAAACGGAAAATAAAATATTGCGGAGAAGTCCGGAGCGCAAATGAAGGCAGAGAGAAAGACTGCCGTGCCTTAGCTGTTGGCGATGTTCTCCGCGTGGGAGCGCTGGGGAGGGGGTGGGGGCGCTGCGGAGCTTCTGCAGAACGGCGCTAGGGGCGCAGGTAAGCGCGGCCCGCCGCACCGCACCGTTAGTCACCGTCGGCTTATTTCCTCCCGACGGTGGCGCCCCTGCCGGCGCTCCGGATGAAGCAGGGAGGAGGTTTAGTCTCTGAGTTTGCTTTACACTGCGGTGGTGACTCTAGAAGTAAGCAACTGTACAATTTACAACACGAATCATTGTAGCAATATTCACGACCATTTTTTGATAAATAACAGTGTTCCGGATCATGTATTTGGTCGAGGGAAACCTAATAATAATAATAATAATAATAATAATAATAATAATAATAATAATAATAATAATAATAAATGATAAAGCGATTCTCAAAATTTCACAAGATGATAAATGCCGCATTTGCCAGGAACAAGTAGAAACCATTGATCATATTGTCTCAGCTTGTCCAATCCTAGCAAAGACCGAATACCTGAAAAGACATGACAGGGTGTGTAGCTACCTCCACTGGCAGATCTCTAACGCCCTCGAACCTTCAAACACATGCTCCAAGTGGTACGAACACTCACCAAAGCTAATGACGTCCGTTGGATTGTGTACGATATTGTACGACCAACAAATTCAAATCGATCGCACGATAGCGGCAAACAAACCGGATATAGTTATCAGGAATTTGGAGAAAAAATCGTGTCTACTTGTCGATGTTGCTGTACCTTGCGATCAAAACGTCGTTACCAAGGAGGCAGAGAAACATCTTAAATACAAGAGTTTGAAAATCGAGATCAGCCGATGTTGGGGTAAAAGCACAGGTCGTCCCGATAGTCATCGGAGCTCTGGGATTTGTTCCGCAACATTTGTGTAAGAACTTGGCTAAACTCTCAGGTAATTCAAAAGACTGCGAAGTGCAAGAAATAGCTTTATTTGGAATAGCCCACATTTTGAGCAAAGTATTGTAGAGGCACCAATAGTCCTTAGATCTGCTCCTTAGGTAGCTGGTTGCAACCCGGAGTAGATTTTATATTCAGCCGACTCATAACATCTTTAGTCGTGGTGTAGTGGAATAATAATAATAATAATAATAATAATAATAATAATAATAATAACAATAATAATAATGAAAGGTATGTGTCAAATTAAAATCCCATCGGCAGTTTCGAAGAGCGCGGGACAGCTGACGGTCGAATAGAGAGACATCTTTCCGTGACACGCACAGAAGTCGCCGAAAGTGGCGCGTATTAGATGGAATGGCGTAAGAAGTTTGGTTCCCGACGAGAAGAAACAAAATGATCTCGATCTGGGGTGGCGTCATATTGGGAGGGATGTGCCTTTCGAATATTAACGCACGAGAATTCAACTGAAGGCAGCGGACCTCGTGAATAGAGGTAAGAGTCTACATAAATTCAAATAGCAAACAATATTGTTTACGTATTGTCGAAATTACAAGAAATTCAATTCATACGAAACATTTTCATTTCAGATTGATTATTTTCAGAATTAAGTGATTGAATTCGAATTGCTTATACATTGTAGTATTTTTCTATAATGTACTATATAATGTTTTCTATAATGTAGTATAATGTAACATAATGTTTGGAGAAGTATGCGAAGAGATGAACTCCCACAAATTGAACATTTTCTGATGCGGGGAGTCGGCGCATAGGTGCTTTCAACAAAAACATGTTTTCAGCAGACCAGAAGAAGATTCCTTCTGCAACGTATGAAACAACTGTGAAGTAAGTCCTACTCCAAATCTTTCTCTTTCAGAAAATCTTAACAAGAGACTAAACGAATAATATTTGAAAACTTTTGTGCGAGAAAAAGCTGGTGTATCACAGGTGTAAAGGACTGAACATAACGGTACTTCTAACTCAAGGTTCGCCACTGTTGTCGCAGTCTGTTGATTTAACCTGAAAAAAATGGAGGAGTTTTGCTGTTTCAATTGTAAACGATTGTATCCACTTCTTAGGGTTATCAGACATCCTACTTTATCAGGTCCTAATTTTTTGACTCAGTCCTTAGTGTCCTGATTTGTTTCAAAAGTCCTGACATTTTAAAATGTATAATCTATTTTGTGTTTCATTTAATTTTATTTTTCATATAAATATTGAAAAACTAAAATTGCATTAGGGAATAAAATTATACTAGAAGTGAAACTCGGTGTTTTTTCTAACTATAAGAACAATAAATATGTCTTATTGTCTCTCTTTTGTATAGTATAAGAACTTTGTACCTGTATATCATTAGAGAAAGGTGACCTGACTTTTTATGTAATGACTGATTTTTTGATCCAATGATCGTGAATTTTGTCAACTAATTCTCTGGTAACTCTACGCTTACTAAAAAGCAAACCTCTAATTTTTTCGTTAGTAGAGAAATTCACGATCATTAGCCAGTAACTAGTAGGAACCGTTGTGACATTTTTTAAAATGATTCATGCTTCGCAAACTTCATATTGCGTATATAAATTCTAAACCCAGAGCTGTGGTGTTTCACATTATTAGATTTAAATCTCCTGACCAGTGATGCAAGATCAAGTTGTAATTTCGGGTTAGAAAAAGGTGAAGATTTGTAAATAGTGTACTTAACTGCATTGGGTTGTAAATAAGTATTACATCTCAATGTGTGAAGGGAAGAGCCACGACAGAAGAAATGTGTATTTTCAATGAAGAGAAAAGTCAGGTTGAATGTCCCCCTACGTTTGCAGTTTTATCATTGTTAGGCGTCTATCTCGATACGTTGCGTAAATGTACTTGAATGTTTTTTAAAGTGTTGTTTGTGTTTTTATTTTATTTGCACGTACATTTATTCAGATATAAGCAAGCAGAATTCACTTCATGTTCGCTGGAAAAATTCCTGAATTGTTTGATTTCTAAAGTAAGGACTCCACGTCCCTATCACTTAGTAAATCCTAAAAGTAACTTCCTAGCAATTGAGGAATCCCAAAATATTTTAAATGAACAATTTTTAGTAAAGGACACTGTCAATTGATGTCAACGCTATACCAAGATAAATCGGTTGGTGAGAGGAGCAGAGAGCAGTTGCAATACTTACATGGCTATCCGGGAGATACCGCGTCCAAGGCACAGGTGCCAACGTTTCGGCCGCCATGCTGCGACCTTCATCAGGGCGTAGTGACGTTGGCACCTGTGCCTTGGACGCGGCATCTCCCGGAGAGCCATGCAAGTCCTAACTCCGGCCGCGGAAGCCTACGCTCTCAGTTGCAATACATTTTCGTGTTTTTTGTGGGGTTGCTAAAGTACAGCACTGGCTTTAGTGAAGCTAAAGCCGACGTCACGTGCTGCGGTCGTCGCACCATCAGTATAGTGCTCGTAACACGGGGTGTGTCGGCGTTTCTTCCCCGCCGAACTGCGGGACCTACCGCAAAGGCCCGCTGGCGGAGATACCTGGAGGAGAGAAACACAGAAAGTCGACGCTGGATCACCACATGTTGTAGCGCGGGGGGAACACCGCCACCGCCGGGGATACAACGCGCACTAAATGACTGATGACCACTGCAGTTGACGCGCCCGAAACACATTCGGAAATGCGATCATTCGCATCTATCAAATTTCAGCACAATTCTACGGCAAAATTAATAAAATTCCATCTACACTTCATTTTGAACTTGGTAAACACAATACCCATCGAAACCGACTAAAATGTAAATTGCCCAAACAATTCTTCGACCGCCCATAATCTCCTTTCAAATTTGAATTCAACACATAAAATAGAGTGTTCTTGATGCATGAGCTTTCTTTGTAGATACTCAATTCTGTTTGAAATACTCAATCAGTTCATCTTCTGCTGCCAAAGGCCTATCTGACCAAAGGCATGTAATTATTCAATAAAAAAATCTATCAAATGGAAGGACCCTCCTTGTATTTTATCCTAACTTTGACATGACACATCATATTTAAGTGCTGATGGCCGTTGCTATATTTTATTATGGCTCTCAATTTTTTTTAAATTGCCATAACTTAGGATGCAGCTGCTGAACTAGAACATTTTTGTTTCCCAAACTATTTGTGGCTGTTTCCTTTGCGCATGGAACGTTGTGCCAGACGCCTATACAGTAGAGTCGTGGTAATACGAGCCTCGCCAATCCGAGATCCCGTGCAATCTGAGATGGAAAAAAGCCTCATGTGCGCCAAGACACCAAACAAGCCAAGCGAGAGCTGACGTTTGAGCTTGACGGATTGGCAAAACTGCGTTGAAGATCAAGTGTGCGGCGGTCGGTGCCAGTGTCAGTCTCTCTGAAACGTTGTGGTAAGAGGTTTGCTCTCATTTGTTGTGTCTGTATGTTAAAGTACCGTATGTATATATGTATGTATGTATCTGTGACTAATAGTATCTGCACATTAAATTTTATTCGTTTTACATTATTGTTGAATTCCGTTAGTATTTCCTTTTTCCCGTATAATCCGAGTTTTTTGTAATTCGAGGTACCATCGTCCCCAATTACCTCGGATTATCGCAAATCTACTTACTACATTTACGTCTACTTTACATAGTTTTTCATCTGCTGCCACATAAATGAAACATCGAGCATTCATGAATCCTCACTGCGTACCCTTAACTAATGGACCTACAACAGGATATACTTCTCCCATTATTTCTAAGTTTTGCAATTTCAAAAATTCAGAGCGATCAATGAAAATGACACCTGCGTTATTCTTTTAAGCGTCCCTAGTTTTATCCGTAGAGAATATTTTTAAAAAACTTAGGAGAGGATTTTGAGAACTTTTTAAAATTCGCATTAATTTAAGATAGAAATTACTCGAAACCTACAGGCTTTTAAAAAAGTTGTACATGACCTGTTTTAAAGATCTGATTTTTTAGAATAGACTTTCATCATAAAGAAAAATCTCTAAATTCGATATTGCAGTATTCCAATGTTTCCTTTTTGCAATTTTCAAAAAATATAGGGAGTTCGCGGGAAAGGAGAGTAACGCCATATTTTATCGGTTTTTGTTACAAACGAGAAGAAAATTTTAAGAAAAAAATATTGCTTGAAAGTTGCCTACATTTCACGCAAATTGCGCGGAAACCAAACGCGAATATTTTCCATCCACATCACAGCGTTTTGCCATTGCTTAGACACACTCCCGAAACAGCGCTCTGGAAACTTTTCTATCCACCTGTGTTTCAGTGGCGGCGGCAAGTTCCTTCCTGGAGGTCTCAGCGTCCCCAATTTGCACCCTTCCGCCCCCCCCCCGCCCCCCGCCGCGTCGGACGCCCAGCGGAGGATTTCCGCGAGGCCCTCGCCCAAATTAATGGCGCCGCGACAACATTCATAAAGCCGCCCTTTCTTTAATCTGCGCGCGGCCGGCAGGCGCCCTTTATCTCCCGCGCGCAAGGGGGCGGGGCGGGGCGGCTGACAAGGTGGCGGCGGGGGCGGGGGCGGGGCGGGGCGGGGCGCCCGAGCAGCTTACGGCGGCAGCAGCGGGGGCGGAGACGCCACCGCCGCCGGCGCCGCCGCAAGAAGCGCGGAAGATCAAAAATGAGTCAGTGAAGCGTGCATATTGGAGATAGAGAGCGCGCCGGCCGCGTATCTCCATAAATTAATTCGCTCGCTATCTGGCTATCGCGGAGCCCACAAATCTTCTTAAATCACCGCCGCCGCCGCCTCCGCCATATATTATTACTCCGCCTGTGTCGCGCGGTGCGCCTTAGACAGATAGCATCGCACCAACAGTTTAAACGCTGAGGGCGAACCGCGGCCTCTCCGCACCTCCTGCGTCGCCTCGCCGACTTCCACTCGCCTCCTCCTTCGCTTCCTCTTCCGATTCTTTAACACTTGTTTCCTTTGTCGGCTTTCTGGTTCTCTCGTGTCATTTCCTGCGGCCCTCGTAATTCTCCTCAGCTTCAGCGACGTTTCCTCGTGAAGAGTGAGTGAGCACTCAGTGGCTCCGGGCGCGTCAATTACGTACGTGGTTGATCCCGTAATTGTAGTTCCCTCTATCTCGGAAGGTGGGTCGGCAATCCCTCCGACCGGGAGGTCCTAGGAGTCCACTCCTCACGGCGGCAGGATTTTCGACACCAACTTGTCATCTAGGTCGAATTCAGTCGCTGAGTGGAGGAAAGTTCTAGCGACCGGCTGCTCTGATCGGTAGTTTTTCGTCCTTTCTCCGATCAACACCAGGCGAATGCCGGAGCAGTGCCCTAACAACGGGCCACGGACCGTGCGCGATCTTTCTTTCCTCTTCCTTGTCCTATCCACTCCTCTTACACTCACTCACACACACACACACACACACACACACACTAACATCCACTATACTACCACACATGCCCGGAGGCCAGTCGGGAGCTTACAGCTTGTCCCGGCTGGGGCGGAGCCCGTTGGTGGGAGATACCTGGTTGAGGGGGAAAATCGTCCCAATCTGGACACGCACCCTGCGCCCTCTGGATCGACGATGCTGCAGAAACAACCTATATCCCATCACGGCATACTCCCATCACGTAAATCAATTTCTGTCATCGCTCTTCCTTCGTTAGCTTATGTCTATCAACACATCCTAGGACTTCGTTCACCTATCATCCCAAAGGCGTACGTGCGTTCTGGGCGTGTGGGTCACACTGAACTGCAAGCATTCAGTGACTTCAGTCTGTACTTCAGACTGTACCGTGTGGAAATGCTTTAACAGTGCCCCCGTGCCAAACCGTGCCAGGGCCGCCCCCGCGTAGCGCTGGCCCGCCAGCGGAGCGCTCCCTCGCCTCGACCCTTCACCTGCTTCACTTCGCTGAAAGCCGGGTTTATTTTTACTCGCCGTCAAAAGACCCTTTTGCCTTTCTGTCACAGTGTAAGTTGTTTAACAGTCGAATCTAAAGACGGTGTTAGTTGTTTAACAGTCGAATCGAGAGACGATGCAAGTTGTTTAACAGTCGAATATCAAGGGGGAGGGGCAACGATGACCACAGCCTATTTTTCCCTCTGTCTTTGTTTATGTGAAGAGTTACTATTTCATCTTTTAGGACTTTTATTATTGAAACCTTTCTGAATCCTTAGAGAGATGAACTCCTTTCAACGATTGTAGAATGTTTAAAGCACAATTAGAAACCTTCGCCTTGCGCAATCGCTGCGTGGAACCTCCAGCGCTGTCTTGCGACATCCGTCCTGTCCACCTCACGTTGCGATCTCATTTTAATGTCTGGCGATGTAGATACCCGCTCCGTCCAGCTTTGCTATGCCTCGCCCTGCGTCACACGCCAACGTCCAGCAACAATGAAGTCCAGGTGGATTCGAGATTGCATTTTAATATTTAAAAAAAAAAAGAGCAAGTGCAAGTACTACCATATTATGAAAAAAGTGTTCGTGATGCTATTTAAAGATACTTTGAGGAACGATTTTATTACGGAAAATCTATCTTCCATATTGTAGATAATATATACGCCGAAAAGTTTCGATGTTTTCCAATTTTCGAAATTTCAGAGAACTCATTGAAAATGAGGTCATATATGTATACACAGTGTGTCAGAGGAAGATATTTACTATATATACATAAGCGCAATTTGTTCTACCACAGAAAAAAATTTGAACCATATTTGAGAAAATTTTGAGAATCTTGCGGCTTCATATAAAATACTCCCGAACATCCAAACATCCGTTTCAAATTCAATGGGCCTTTGCGTCAGTCAGATCTATGAGAGAATATTGATTTTGATGAAAATTCATCCTAAGGTTTATCCGTTAGTGTTGTTCACAGAGGGACACAGGGTGAAATGGGCCTAGGGACAGACATTTTACCACCGTAAACCCATGTTTCGATATCAAGGATCCCAAAACGTGAATTGTTAGTACACAGTGTGACAGAATAACACATTTACTATATAATCAAAAAAGATTTACTTATTTTTGCAATATCAAGGGCCCATAGTGCGCGATTTTCTAACGAAAAATGATCGTTCATTTTCTCTCAGCATTACAATGTTTCTTTTTCCTACATACCTGACATACGAGAAAGTAAAAATCTAGGAACAAAATGCACTTAAAATGAATTTCTTTTGATATTTTTAATTTTTCAAATATTTATTAGTAATCCGTGGCACTTTGTAATAAAGCATCGCAAAATACGACCGCCTTTTTTGTCAGTTGATAATGGGGTCCCGCAGGGTTCGATCTCTTTCTTTTATACGTGCACGATACGCTCTCGTCTATTATCAATGGAATAAGTCTCTTGCTGAAGACACAAATGTTCTTTGCGAAAATGAAATAATAAAGAGCAAGATTTCAAACGCTTCAATTTGGTTTCGTAACACGTGAATACTTAACGAAGGAAGAAAGGTTTCAATTCATTTTTGCATTTCAAATCGGAAACTGCGTGCGCCATTAAAAATGAATAATATGCAATTATCTAATGTACAGGTAACAAGTCTCTCAATCCAGTCAAACCTCAAATGGAGTATCCACGTAACTGAATTAAAAAATAAATTACTTTCATTATGTTACGTATTCAGAATTCTTTCAAATGCTGACCGCTTTCACGCAGATCGTTGCGTGTATTTTGCAAATGTACATTCCTGGCTGAGATATGACATAATATTCTGGGGAAGGTCATCCTGCAGTATCCAGACATTTACACATAGGTTGGAGAAAAAAATATTCAAGTAATAAGCAAATGTCATTCACGTGATTTCTGCAAGTCTCTCATAATTTGAGCTGGGAAAATTGCCTTGTCTTGCTTATTTATTTACGAATCTATAACAGATTTTTGGCACTGGTCCCATTTTTCGGCAAACTCTGTCTTTTTGAAAATTACAAAAAGTTACGTACTATATTGATATTATAGATTTTTGCGTTTATTAAAATGCGTTCTAAAAATCAGATCTTTACAAAAATAATGTTAACTTTTTTGAACAAAGGTAGTTCTTTTTTGAACAGTAGTTTTCACGCGGTTTATGCTTGAATTTAATGCAAATTATAAAAAAAGAACATCGCTCATAAAGCGCTCTAAATTTTTTCTTTAAAATTGTTCCACGGATAAAACAAGTGATACTTAAAAGAGTGACGCAGGTGTCATTTTTGTTGAATTCTATGGATGTTTGAAAATTGAAAGAGAAAGGAATAATGCGAGAAAATGTGTGGTGTTTTAAAACCATTAGTTTTTATTCAGAAAAAAATTATCATATTTAGAGATTAGGTCATGAATTAAGTCTAGGTCATTAAGAATGTCTCATGAAAGTAGCATTTCCATTTCTTCAAGAAAACAAACTAGGATGTGTCATCCCGAGCAGCCAAGGCCGCTAAAGCTCACGGGCCGTGGCTGCCTCGTGCCTGAACGGTCGAGTGTTCGAATCCCGCGCCCAGGCACTGGCTGTGTGTGTCCGTATGCGAGTTCCGCCACCGTTACCCCGTAGTTACAACACCAATGTCAATTACAGTGGGCGCTGTGTGACCTCAGTAGTTGAGTTGGATTGTCGTGGCTGAGGTGCGTGGGCGTTCGCCCTCAGAGCCGAGTCGCCGCGCGGGCCGCCCGCGGAGAAGGGCTCTGCCCCGCCGTAATCCCTCCAGGATTAGGCTGCGGTTTGCGCCCAACCCCCGCCCCTTCCCGCCCCCCCGCGGGGCATTGTCTCGCCGCGAACGGGTGATTGGGCAGATGGTTGCCCTCATCGGCGCAGTCGCCCTCGTGGCCCCACAGCCGCGTCCTCCGCCCCATCGAGGCAACCAACAGCATCGCTCGGCAAGCGGCCGCAACGACTTTACCGCAGAAACTTCCTATGTGGGTTTTAGACTCTTTTATAACCATTGTTTTCAATGATTGGGTAAATTAAGTTTATTGTACAGCAATGCAGATAAATAAGTCTGAGGTGTTTGTGATTTTCTAATTTTCAGCTTTTAAATACTTTTTTGTATTCCAGCATTACAAACGACCTTTTCTGTTGCAAGAAATCGTTCATAATCGGGTGTTTTACAGCACAAATGAAACGTATTAGATTGTACGGCACGAATTATTGCGTCATCACACATTCAGCCAATCGCAGCGAGAGAATCGGGGAGAGGTAAATGGAACAGACGACCACCTTTTTCTCGTACGGATGTCAAGTACCCGAGACACCACAGGAAAGTTGTTTCGCAAAATTAAGTTAGTGTTAGAAATTTATAATGCTGTCATTCAAAAAATAGCGTACGCCATTCGTTTTAAATGTTGCTTTATTAAATTCGTACAAATTTGAAAACTCGCTCCTAACGTTTTCAAAACATGTACAACTCATTCAATAAAACTTAACATTATCAACTAATGGCATAAACTATTATTTCAGTTTAAATTTTTTATTACTAAAACGAATCACATATCAAGTCAATTATAGACTGTCTTTCTACACAAACCTATTTAACTAAGAAACTACTGAAATTTAAATACATTACAGACGCTACCCAAGGGACGTACTTAGTTTTTGTCCTACTGTGATATCCACAACGGTACTGAACATATGATTTTTTTGTCCCCTTCTCTCGCATTGCATTGCTCCGCTTCGTGCTCCTATTGCATAAGAATTAATTCATTTGTTTGTATGTGGCACAAAACCTTTAGAGCTTCTGAAGTGCTTCCCTCCAAATTTATCACGAATGCTTTTGAGGGGCTATGAATGAAAAATATAAATTGAAAAATTACTTAAAAATGTTTTTTAATATTCAGTTAAAAGCAATTCCCTATCCATGTAGGCTTCAATGTTATTAGGCGTTGCCGTGTGACGCGGGGCGGGGCCGAGTAGGCTCATTACGGCGAAGTACTGTGAATATATCGATTTGGATTCGCTGAGTGAGGAAACTCAGTGCATAATTAATATTGTCGCAGTAACGCGCAAGGCTGAAATTTGAATTTTAGAATGCGTAGTGTGTGGTGAAGTTTGCTTTCAGGACAGATTTTTTAAAACAGAGAACATGCCGTTGCATATTCTTATAATAATAATTTGGTAAAAGAACTGTAATGTATGCAAAGTTGTTATAATAGCCCAGAAAATTGTGCATTTTGTTGAAAAGTCGCTTAAAAATTGCACATGGTAATACGAATAGCGTTTACACCTCAAGAACCAGTAAACGAGTACACGCGGCACTCAAAAAATAAACCCAAATGCACGAATGGTATAGAAATCCTGTTAGAGTAAACATTCTTGTTAAGTCTGCGAGAAGAACTGTAATCGTCGTTGCATGTGGCTAAAGACAACGTATAAGCACGCGGTGAGCACCGTGTTCGGCGCTAGCGCACCGATAGCCGCGGAACAGAGGAAAACTGTACGTATCATTAAATTCAAGAAGTCCATTTCAGTGCGTGGTTGTGACACGTTCACTGCGCGCTCTACGTAGATCGCAAGAAGGACGAATCGTTCGAGGGATCAAGCGCAGAGGGCGGCGTGGGAGGAACCGTGGCTCGAGTTGCATCAGGAGGGGAGAAGGCCTCGACAAGCCGCCCGTGTTTTGTTCACGGTGTAAGATATAACTGTGCCAACTAGCCGCCTTTGGGACAAATTTTCTGAAGCCAGTTTGAGGCTAGTTCCTCGCTTGTCCTTACGGTGCGCACGATATACATCTTAAGATGACATCTTAAATTGTGGCTGTTACACAGTTTTACAAAACATTTCCTACCCATTTTCGTAACTGTTCGTTCTAGACTTTACCAATTCCACCGTGAAACGACAAATCACTGACTTGAAATTAGAAATCAGCTAGCCATAGAGCTGCCGAATGGATCACGACGAATCACGACCTTGCCAAATGAGACCCAAAGATCGCACCGCTTATATGCGAGAACTGTGAGAACTATCCTCACATAAGCTTCCGTTGTAGACTGGGAGTGAACACACCTATATCTCTTACACCGTGGTTTCGTTCGGTGCTGAGGGACGAGTGGCAGGACCCGAGGGCCTCCGGGTGAGCCCGGCACACCCTGTTATTGTGATGAATGGGGCTTAAAATATTCCGAGTATTCTCTATCTGACCTTCTCGGAAGGATAACATAGGAACTTCGCATTCGTTGGGATTCAGCATCAACTGCGAAGAATATGCTCACCTTTATGGCGGGTGCTGTATTTTCAAAGTAGTTTACGTATGTGATTGTGCTCTCTTAAATTACCAATTTCTTACAGCTATTACATAACTCTTGTTTGTGTGAGTATTTATTACGTAAAAAACGAAGAGCCGTCGGCGCCGAAAGTCTGAAGAGACAGAGGCGCCCTTCCGCTTCTTGCTGCTCCCGCGAGCGCGAAATCAGGCACTCGTCGCGAATGAAAGTCTTCCAGAAGGCAATCAAAACGGCCTCCCTGCCAGGTCTTAGCGCAGCCTGAAGAGCCTTTCACGGAACATGAAAGGAAAAAAGTCGATTTGCAGCGCAGATTATTCGGCGCCTTGCCGGTGATTACGAGCATTGTCTGCTAATCCCGCGCGCTGCGATACAAATGTATTTAAACTCTTGTGAGGCCGGTGGAGCGGGCGGGCGCGCGCGGATGAACATATGGAGCAAGCAGGTCCCGCGCGCCGGCTCCTTTGTGAACGCGCCCCGGGCACGGCAGGGCCGGGCAGGACCTGGTCTCGCTGGCGTCCCCAAGGAGGAGGGGGCTTTGTGAGGCGGGCGGGGAGGGGGCACGCGAGCAGTGCCTGGGGAAAGGGGGCCGCGTTTCTACCATTAACGAGTTCTCCATTGGAAGTGCAAACAGACCGACCTGCTGCGTAGTGGAGCCGCTGTCCGTATCCTACAGTGGTGGTGATACAATCGTAGGTGGAGGCAAGCGGCGATTTAACTTGTTTTCTTTAACTATCAAATTCTTGATTACAGGTCAAAATTAGTGAATGAATGCCATCATTTGGAAGAAACATTATACATCGTCGATCTTTAATACTGTTAATTTTCTTTTGCATGACGCACAGAAATTAACAAAAAAATAACACGATTAATTGGGGACGAAGGTAAAAACATCAATGCTTCAGTCGTGGCTATTTGAAACCCACAATTTTAAAACTTCCACTTACTTCAGACTGTCACAATATAAAACAAACAAGCTTTCTATTGGGGAGGAGTAAAAGGAAGGTAAGGTAACGGCGGGTAACATTGCCATGGGTGAAACATTGCCAAAACTTCAAAAAAATTAAGTAGCGCAGTCTTTTCGTAAATTAATTTGCTGGCTGAGTTCCCATAGTTTGCTTCTTCTCTTAGAAACATTATATACAATCGAGTGTTGCATTGGGTTTCAGTTATGACCTAAAAGTCTGTAAATATGTATAGTGTATTGTGATGCAGCCAAATCTCGTAATCGAAACTTCGTTAATTTTGGATTAATTGAGTCGAAATAAACAACATGGATTCGTATATCATGTACTAGGCAAGATATGTTGTGACTTAATACTTGTTCATTATAAACAAGGCAAAATGTATTAATAGCATGTGCTACTTTCCTAAGTAATTTTATCTATATAAGCTCCTGCTGAGAGGATTTGTTCGATACTATTTAATATTTGGACCGATAATAGAAATAAATTAAATCTAAGCGTAAATTAATATAATAAATGTATCTGAGATATAATAAATTAAATGTGAGTTATTTGTAAAGTTGAACTACGACTTGACTTGTGATCAATTTATAGATTTTCTCAAAATACCCGAGCAAATATCTCTGTTAAAGAAAGCTCTATCTAAAGATTTAACTATCTAGTTTTTCGGTATGTGGACCCTACAATAACAATATTTTTGCTGAAAAATCGCCGTTTTTCATCCCAGCACTACTTTCTCTACATTGCGTATGCTGCACGCAAGAAAGTGAAACGTGGAGCTAGTGGCTGTGCTCGAGAGTGCTGGCCGGGGTTGGGCGGGGAGGGGAGGGGTGCACGAAGCGGGGCGGCGTGTCAATGCGATGCTTGTTCAATGCGCGCCCGGAGCGCGGAGCAGGGGGCCCCATGCGGGGGGGGGGGCGGGCCAGGGCATTGTGGGCCGCCGACATATTGTCAAGTAGCGGCGAGCCGCGCCATCTGGCGGCACCTTGCGCCCCCACCCCCACCCCCCACCCCCAACCCTCCGCCACGCTCCGCTTCGCTTCCTGGTGGCTGCAGCCGCTGCCTTTGGCAAGTACACGCAGTCGAGTACACAAACTCTGATAGTAGTAGGTATGCAAGAAATATTAAATTGTCAAATACAAGAGAAATACGAGACCCCTTTAAAATAGTAATGTTGTTTAAATTTTGTTTAATTTAATTAACAACATATGGTGCTTAAATTATGAACGATATCTCGTCACAAATTGCCAGGTGGCCTTTTCTTCCTTACCAGGTTCCTTACCTTCCTTACTACTGATGAGGTCATGCCAACATTTATTTGTGCTCAGTCAAATCTCACGCGAACAATATTCTTCATTGTATTGGCGAACTAGATGAAACATTTCAATTGCTTTCATGCGAATACATATCGATTGGTAACGCAAAATCTTTATGTTTTCCAAATTGCTACTGAAAATCCTATTTTGATAATGGCGGTCATACAATGAAAGCAACGATAAAATGAAGAACACCTTATATTACTTTACAGTTCAGTGCAACTTACTTCTTTCAGGTGCGCAATCATTTTAGAGAAAATATTTTATCATTCCTCACTTTGAAATTCTTAAAATAATTCCGTCAAGTTACTTATAGATGACTTAGAAATTAATAATTATTGCATTACGAAGAGAGCTGAGAGCATGCTTCCAAGGACATCATAACTGTTTTTTATTCAGTTTTGACATTAATATGTTAAAAATATGAGTTTGCTAAGTGTGAATAATTTTGTAAATAATATTGTTTGAAGTCTTCGGAATGTTCAACGTATATCTATTTTTAGCTTCCTAACTAACTAAACTTAACTAAACTCTCGTAACTTCCGTGCATTTCACTCTAAGCATGATATCTTTTTTTAACATACTCCCCCAATTGAGAGCATTATCACTGAGAAAAAATATAGTAATACACTGAAAATTGGCTATAAGTAACACTAGGTAGTACAAGCCATAATTAACAAAATAGCTATAATCAAAGTAAAATAATTATTACAACTAGGTACCATTAGTTTACATTCCGAAATCATTATGTGCAATATTATTCTTGTAGGCGAAACGAATTTCCCAAAGACATTTCACGTAAATAGATTTGGAAAACTTTTTCAATGAAATTAAAAGACTGAATGCAACAGAAGAGACCAATTGAGTTCTCTTCCAAGAGCAGCTACTAACTGAGGCAACATAAAGAGGCCCATCCACCTGCATGTGGTGCTCGCGAGCCTGTGCCATACTGGTTGCATATCTGTTGCTACCTCTCCTGTATTGCTGAAACATCGAAGCGCGTGTGGGCAGTGGGAGATTTCGTGCACGTCGCTTGTGAATATTCACCGCCTCTCCGTGTTGCATTTTGAGAATAACGCGGCGCGGCGGTGGCAGAGCGCATTGCGATCCGCGCTTGCGCGTGTATGGCTCCTGCCTTCGAACGCAAATGTTCTGAGATTTAGGTGGATATCACAGTGGATCAGATTTTGGACGAAATTTCGGGTGGACAACGTCGGACGGTCAAAACGAAATGAAACAAATCTTCGTTCGACAGTGGATGTTTTCGGACACCAGCGGAAGAGATAGTTCAGGTTCGCTATGGCCATTTTCCGTTTACTTTGTGTGTGAATAAATCCGGATCATCAAACAAAAACAACCGACATCAGCTGACCAAAATTTCACCCCACATGGCTTCCACTGTAACTACATTCTTAATACTGTCAATGCTACATCATCCTGAAACCAAATCGTGAGTCAATACGAGTAACAAAAACTGATACAAGGCAACATATTGGTGAGAGTGTCATAACGAATCCAACTCCCCCAGCACATAAGTCGGAGATGCACCACAATGAATAAAGCTCCGACGACTTGTAATGCAGCTGTCCGCCCCGGTCGAGGCTTTCAAGGCCCCCGGCGCTGCATCCTAAAAGCCATAAGCGGCGCGAGCAGACGCTCTGACAAAGGCCGCTCGCCGCGCGGCGGGCGCATATGCTGCGAGTGCACCAGCCAGCCAGAACACACTACACACAGTGGCTGAAGCGCCTCCGTCTTTGCAGCAAATAGAAGCCATGTTTTTGGCAGTCAAAGCAGCGATCTCCGGAGAAACAGAGTATTCCGGAATTCCGTTTGGCGCTGGTTACGGCCGGGTGGACATAAACCGCTCGTAATATAAATCCTCTTACTCTGTGTTCCACGACCAAAAACCAATAATTTACACCGAAATCACAATATATTAGGAGAATGATTTGAAAAACTTTAAATACACGTTCATTCCTGCATCTGTTATTGTCATAAGAATGGAAGCTGTTGAAATATTATTTTAGTTAGCATAAAACTTGAAAGTGAATGATATTGCTATAAGAAGTAAACATAAGGATCACAAATAAGACGGGCAACTTGAAAACTGATATATTTGTGATTTGATGACTTCCATTTTTACAGTTATTTGCCGAACATACTAAAAGGCATTGTTGTTGTTGTTATTATTATTATTATTATTATTATTATTATTATTATTATTATTCTAACCACTAATATAATTTAAATTCAGATAAACCAAAAGACAACAATTCAGAAATAAGATCTGATACACACAACACGCCACCATCAGGTACCTCTCAAGTTTTTACTGCAAAAAACATGGCAGCGGTGGGCGTCGACCAAGAGCGCTGAAACCGGAGGGTCAGCCACTCTATACCACAGTGTATTCTAGCTCGTTGGAACACTCGGAGCCCCTGGGCTGTGGCCCTGCGACTGCAGGGGCACATTGAGAAACACTCATCCGAAGGCATCGCCAAACAAGGTGCATAATCTTCCATGGTTATAGTCTTGACATAAGGCAGCCGATCCGAAAGACGAAATACCGTTCTTACCGGAAGGCATTCCTTGGGAAGGAGTCCGTCGTACGTTAAAATAGTCGAAACAAATTCTTTGTGTCAGAAGACAGCGTTCGAGTTATTTTACTTCAAGAAACATTATTTAATATTTCTGGTGATTCCACCAGAAGTATCGAACGAGCAATTGAAATCAGAAAGAACAAACTTGGTTGGTTCTAAATTACGCTATCGACTCGATTTAGAAGAAGCTTTAACTGCATTCGTTATTTGCTCTGCGTCTTCGGAATGGCTTTGATAACTATAATTATTACTATACTGTGCCAATTTTAAGAGCTATGAAGAAGTGTGTCAAAGTTACAGATGTATTACCAATATATTATTTTCCTTTGTATTATCGTTAGACACGTGGTCATCCTCAGAAAGACAAACACCAACAAGCAACAAGCAAATTGAATGAAATGAATATTAATGTAGCTACTACTTCCGAAACACAAATATGTGAAATAAGCACAACTTCCTTGGTATTTGCAATAGCCTAGAATTGCTCGAAATATTGTTTAAAAAATCCTTAAATGACTTTCGTATTTCGAACACGATATTTACCGGGTCTTTATCGTATCTTGCAACCCAGGTCTGGAAACACCAACTCTTGTTTTGCCAATTTGGCAACGCGTGAAATACCTTCGACGCCCTTTCACTTTTAGCGAAGCCCGGTCGCGTGCCCTCAGATTTCGGGCTGAGAGAATGTGTCTAATTTTAGTTGGAAGAAAGAGAAAGCACGTCCTTGTTACTCTTCAACGTACTGCAGCCACTACGCTGAAAAGAGTAAACGCCTGTCTCTTCATAAATGGTGGTCACTTTGAGCATTTACTCGACTGTCAGTTTTTTGTCTTTTAAGATAATTATATTTTATTACTTTTATTAATTATTTTCAATAATTATTAATGTAATACTTAGTTACATTTTATTAGTATTTTTAATAATTTTATCGGTCACATGCGTCTTTAGCCCATTTTAACATGCAACCCTACAGGCGTGTACCTATCTGTATGTTAAGCAATTTAACATCCTTAGCATCGGGTTTTAACATCTTTGGCAACATGAATAAACAACCATTGATTCATCGCAAGTCAAATGTTTCTTAAGAAAGAAACAAGTCGGTGTAGAAAACAAATCATATTCAAATAATTCAGAATAAAAGTAACTTATATTAGTTTTTGAGATAATTATTGTTCATTGTAATAGGTTTTAATAGTGCAGTTAAAATGTTTTAGGTAAATTAATGTCATTTTCCTGGCATTCCATCAAATGAAACTCTTCTTCGGTAATCATATTTACTGACGACCTGAGGTGTCGCCACTGGAAATCGACGCGCCAACTTCCTCACCGAACATCATTTCTTTAGTTATCTTTAACTTCAGGAGAATTATTTGTATCCATCTTTTTTCAAACTACGGTATACGAATATTGTTTAAATAGATATATCGCAAGCAATACCTCACAATATCATAGTAACATGCCGCAACAACAGAACTCATATGTTTACTATCGCAGTAATATACATTTTCGCATAAATTGTGAGATTGATCGATAAAATGCTGAACATACCATAAAATGTTACAGTGTTATTACTGCCTCGTCCAAATTAAAAATCTCGGCTCCGCTATGCTCCACCTCGATTTTTAACTTTCGGCCTCTGCGGTAATTACTCTCATAACATTTTTAGATATGTTTATTGTCTGTTACTAAAGTTTTCTTATTTGCTTAATATACAGATTCCATAACAATAATAATACATTATTATTATTATTATTATTATTATTATTGTTATAAAATGAAGAGCTAGGCGGTAATATTTCACAATATATCTTTTCGATTTCTCTCTGAGCTGGCTTTACTTAAATAATTATTGTTACGTTGCTGTAAATAAATCAATAACTCCCCTCCACATTAATATTACAGTTTTGTTTCTTCAGCATACTGGGCAGAATTGCTTAAAGAGACGTTTTGTTTCAACGCTCATGCCTCAGCCCACCCCACCCACTCTGTGCAGCGTGAAATGATTTCGGCATGAGAGCCGTGTACCTGCCCGCCGACACTCTTGAATGGGATCAACAAAGAAACAGGAAACTTGCTGCAGCTTATGACCTGACGGTTACCTCCTCTGCTGTCCCGACGTGCCAGGCACGGCTGTCTTCAAAGGTGTAAAAGAGACCCGGTTGCCAAATTACCAAACCAAGAGCAAGTGCTCTCAGACATGAGTTGCAAGATAAACTAAAGACCCGGTATATCTTACACATGATTCTGAAATACGTTGTAAGTAGAAGATGGTCCTTAACAAATTTGTAAGAGAAAATGTAGAGTAGATACTAACAAAGCAGATTTAGTTATTATCAAAATGTTTAAGGGATACAATACACTGCTGAATGGAAAACACGCTTCTTTATTTGTATAGTGTCCTCGTCTTTTGGTAATTCTTTCTTAATGCCGTCCCCAGTGCGGCCTTAATAAGAAACTTATGGACTGCGAGCGCTGCGGTCGCTTCGGGCGTCGAGAGCAGTTTCCTCCAGCGCTGCGCAGGGCTGAGGGGTGGGGGGCGAGGGGCGGGGGGCGGGGCGGGGCTCTCTGGCGCTGGCTTAGGGCGCCCTTCGGCGCGGCGCGGCGCTGCGCTGCGGCCGGCCCTTCAAGGGCTGAGCGGGCTCTCTGCGCGATTAGCCCCGGCCACGTCATGCAGCCCTCGCCCACCCGCCCGCCGCCCCGACCCCGCCCCGCCCCGTCCCCCCGCCCCCCCCGGTGACAACTGCCAGGCAGAGGAAGGCCGGACGAGGTCAGACCAATCGTCATTTACGCGTTCGTTTAAAAGAATACGCAATATAATCTCTCTAATAGACAGAATTAAGAAAATTGATATTTGTGATTTGGTGAGTCTTTAATTTCATCTTTATCAGAATCGCTGATCTCCTCTGGGTCTCCGGTGTATGGGTTCGATCCCTGTCGAGGCGCGTGGATTTTCGAAGGGCAGAAAATCGACTGTGACCATGTCGTGTTTGTGGCCTGTAAAAGAACCCTGGCAGGTGCCCGGCAAAATTATATCTCCTGCAATTTCCCTACGTTCTCCCAACCAGGAAATAGAATATAGTGAACTAAAACCAACTCTTTCATATAATCCATCTAATAGTGATTTGAGAAAGTGTCAAAACATGGGCGTTTTAATGGGATGGCCTTAGGGCGCGCCTGGGGAGGGGGAAGCACCCCTAGACCTCGAAGGCTTCAAAGGTTCAATGATATGGGTTTGCGTCTTATTTTCAATTATGCATTTAGAATAACTATGAAATTTAATATTTTAGCTTCGATCTGTATGAATAGAGTATTACAGATCTGGTGTGTATGTAATCTAGTTATTAGTAACTTAAAAAATAATGTCGGGAAATGTAAAAGTCTTCTGTCTCTTGTTCTGATTCTGATTTATTTGCTGTAGCTGGTTTTGTAATTCCAACATAGAAAAAAAACTATATCACCATGACGTAATATTTTGCACAACAAAGTTCAGCACATCTGCGACTCTTGGCATTACAGAGAATGTGGTGTTCGTATGTATAATTTAATTAAATGACTTTGAAATGGAAAGGGGTCAAGCGCTTACAATTCGCTTTCCCTCTTCGTCATCACAAAACGTTCCCTCGCTCTTTTGCAACGCGACAGGTCGTTCACGGGCTTTTAGCGAGCTTTAAATGACGGTAACAAATGACGGAGTGAACAGTCTGCGCGGCCAGCACTCGCCCTCTGCGCAATAAACCCGGACCCAGTGTCAATTGAAGCAGCGCGACGAACGGCCCGCCGCCCTACGTCGCCAGTCACAACCTTTAAATACCTCCCTCACGGTCCATAAGCCTGCTTGAAGCAACCTGCTGCCCCCTCCGATCCATCGCTCCGAGATCGCGGGCGCGGGAAGGGGCAGGGGGACGAGAAGAGAGTCTAACTCGGCGTCCCTAATCCCATCTGCAGCCGACCCGCCTCGCTGCAGGTCCCGCGCCGCGCCGCGCAACACATGGAAGATGCCATATTGCATGACGCGGCCGCCGCCGGTACAGCTGCCCCCACGCGGGATGCAACTCGCAGCTGCTCGTCCACACTTGCTGGGGGTCTCTTGTGTTCAGAACTGCCTGTGAGGATCTGAGAGAACTTTCGGGATGTTTGGGAAAATGCAAGATTTCAGTGCAATTTGAGGATGAACATATACAACGCTTAAATATTGTATACTATTTAATGTACAAAAACAAACAGCGAGTAATTGGTTCTGAAATTTCAGACCTAAATGTTGTACAACTATTATTCTCGATTACATATTATGTGTAAGGTCTACCTATTACTATTTAAACTAAGGCATCCTTATCGATTTTGACCCGTTTATGTTACCTGAATTCCTGAGAAGTAGAAGTCTAGTTTCTAATTTTCTGTTCATTCATTCGGTAGATAGTTATAGTAGGTACTACTTCCCACAAACAACAGAATTGATAATGCAATGGCAGTTTGCCACAGAATTCCAAAATTAGTATAGTTACTACTTTTATTTACAAGTACTACTGTGTATTTCTTACGGAGGGTTTCATTATGAATTAAATGTACCGCGAGAAAAGATACTGATCATGACGTCTGTAGAGTATGGCGTGTTTCTGTTGAATATGTTTTTCTTCTTGTGCTATTTGATATATTCCTGTGACGGAACTTATTATACAGTATTGTAGAGAATTCAGCATTCTGTTGGAGCAATGAACATTCAGATTGTGTTTTAAGAAATCGAAGAAATGTTGTGATATTTGCTCATATTAACATGTTCCAATGAAAACAATGAAGCTTAAACAAATAAATCATTTATAAGTTATTTCTTGAAAACACTACTGTTATAGAATTACACTTGGTGACAGATATTTTAAATATCATAAAAGTAAAATGTAATGGAATTCTTACTCATAAAGTAGGAAACTGCTATTGCCATTTAAAAACGTCAGTACTACTAGCTTTTGAGAATTTGTGTTAAGTGCGCCATTGTAACAACTAAAATACACGAGTTACCAAGTCAAGGTGAAGAACCAAGTTACGTGAAGAAAAATGAAGAATGAATTGAGAAACTTGCTGAACCGCATGTGAAGTTTGTCACTGAAAAACGGTTTATTTGCCATTTTGCACTCTGCCAATCAAACAATTACCAAACCTGTTCTCCGAAGAACAGCCACAGCAGAGAGGCACCTTCTGAAGAGCAAGAAAAAGTAGTCGATTGGCCTTCCAAGCCCTCGTGTGCACTTCGCGCGTCGGTTCCGGAACACGATTTCGATGGTTTTACTGCGTGTTAGCGTATGGGACTGCTATACGCAAGTTTGCCGCTTCAAACCCGATCGAAGCCTTCGTACGCCGTCCTTGTCCCGTGTTGCAGTGTAAAAGATCGTCAAGCCTAAAGCTAAATTTAAAACAAACCGCCTGTTTCGTCGCCCGAGCAGTACCTTCTCTCGTGCTAGGTGCTGCAAGGAGCGTAGGGATATCTGCGTGGTCAGACGGAAGAGCAGGCCAGAAGCCACAACTGAATTGAATTTAAAGAGTGGAAGTCGCGACCGAAGGCGCCGGCGGGGTGGGTGGGTGAGTGGGGGGAGGCGGGCGATATCGACGGCGGCGTCTGCGGTGGCGGCGTTGGCCGCTGCGGGAGTGGGGAGGGGCGGCGCTGGCCGCCTCCCAGGAGTTAATGCCCCGCGTATGGTCGCCCGCGGCGCGGCGCGACGCGGCGCGACGCGGCGCGGCGCAGCGCTTGGCAGCGGCCTTTTCCAATCAAACGGCCGCAGCATGTGCGCTGCGGTCGCCGCTTGGACGCCGCTCAACTGCGCAGCCCCAGAGGCCGCCTCTCGCGGCGCGGCGCTGCTTGGCGTGCTGTCTCTATACTGCGATTTTTCTAACTTTGCCCCTCAAGGCCTCTCCAATCCCATCTTCGCGATGGAATATGCCACGGTATTTTGCATCTTTCTCGGTCGTTCCACTAGATTTCGCATGATCGCGACCTTATCAAGCAGTGCTTGCGATCGTGCGACTTCTATCGGCAAGACCGAGAAAGACGCGAAATGCCGTGACATTCCATGGGCCTTGAGGGGCAAAATTAGAGAAATCGCAGTATAAGCACAAAGCTCTAGGCTTCGCAAGATTTTACAGTCCAGTTTTCAGAATTAGCTCGCCGATCTCCGGTGGCTGAGGTCGCTAAAACAGTAGTGGCCTAGCGATCTCGGACCGAAGGGTCGCGGGTTCGAGTCCCGCCTCGGGCATGGTTGTATTTGTGATAGTCCTTTCACCCCCTATCATCCAAATATATTTTCATACTCAAACTATAACGTTAACATTTAATAGTGGTCGCTAATGACCTAGATGTTGATACGACTTTAAATAAAAAATCTAAGTTTCTGCAGTTGAGATACGTAAATGCAAGATTCACAGGTCCAAGGAACATTAATCAATACTGTTGTATTTCATGATAACACAGCAACTCGGAAGCAGCCACACATAAGGGAAAAGTGTAAGGAATTTCCAGTTTCTCTCTTGTGAACTTTGGAATTCTAGGCTAATATCTTCATTTTTTATATCTTCAGTTTGAGATAAACAATTTACATGTCATTTGAGTGTTTCATTGTTAGATAGTATTAATGCACCAATTCTTGTAGAAGGATATAAGTTTTAAAAGTTAACGGCACCTTTGTATCCGGCGGTAACATAAATACCATGTGTACGATTATTGTAATAAAACTTGCTCATTATTCATGTTCTGCTATACTATGGCATTAAATGTCATACTTCTAGCTTTGAATGAAAAGGAAAACTTCCTTCAATATTACAAATAGAGATCTAATTTTAATGACGTAAAATCAGCGAAATGTGCAAGTAATTATCATTTTAAACTAATAAAAATATGACCATATAACATATGACTACAGTAGTTAATTTCAAAAACTTTTTTTTTCTTACTTTTGACTTTCTATTGCTTTCGCAGTGTAGAGGAAATACTGTACTGCTGCGGGAAAAATTCCGAATTTTCGACAGAAAACTCCTAGTATCGGGACTTGGTATTATTATTATTATTATTATTATTATTATTATTATTATTATTATTATTATTATTATTAAATCCCCAGAAAAAGAGAAAGTCACTCTTCGTAATCTGAATCGAAATATTTGTATCTCGAGGGTGGTCTCCATAGAAAACCCACTTTATCTGCCTGTCTCGTCGGACTAGTAAAACGATAAGGGGGGCAACAGATGCTAGGATGCACCACACGATCTCTCGATGTTGCGGGTAGTGATGTACAGTTTGGACTCGTCGTCGTCCAAGTGGAGCAGCTGGGCCGCGCAGCACCTGTTCGGCGGTCACAGGGCGCATATGGTTAATACATCGCGCTTTAATTGCGAACGGAGCCGCCCCATTGTCGCAGGTCCTCGCAGCGACCCTCCGGCTCGCCGCCCGGCGCTCTCCGCGCTCTCTGGAGAGTTGAATGAACGCGCTCGGCGGCCCCTCGCCCGCCGCCGCGCCCTCCATCTGCTCGCCCTCGCACCCTGCCCCCACCCCCACCCCCCGCCGCCACCCCCAGGCCCCCCTGCGCCCCGCGGACTACACACAGACAAGCTGCGGTCGCAAACTCCGGGGTCACCTTACTGCTGATGCGGCGATAGCCCGCATACGGGTTTAATGGGCCCTGGAGCGTGACGCGGCGCGGCGTGGTGCGGCGCGGGGCAAGAGGCTGGCTGGCCCTGGGGTGGAAAGGGCCAGGGGGAAGGGGCGGGTCGCGTCCTTGGCAACGCCGCAACCGGCTCCGTGTGCTTAGCACGTCCTCACGTGCAGGTGCGGCCGGCGGCGGCTGTCCCGCCCTCAGCGCTCGGCGACGTGTGGCAGGCGCTTCCGCGTCACGGGCGCTTTTGTTACGGGAAGCGTTTTATCGGCCAAGCAGTGGATTACAAGTGGCGTCAGGGAACAGGATGTTGGAGGTAAGTCAACTAAAATGCAATTTATACTTAGTGACGTCGCTGTAATGCTTTGAACAAGAGCGGAATGGACTCAGCGGGTAAACTACTGCTTCCATTTTTTAGCTCTTCCACAATTTCTTTTTACAGATTAACTTGAACTATGATTTCTTCTCTGAAAATTCCAAAATATTCCAAGTTCCTTTGGTTTCAAATAAAATAAAATGCCGAAAAAACACGCTAATGTGTTATAATTTTCTTAATGCAAGAACAATAGATATGAGGGTTCCAAAGGAAATTGAATGCTGCTTCATTGAACAGTAACACGAACTTAAAAGTGAATTAATTTATGCACTTGCCAAGTAAATTAATCGACTTCTGTTTTGGCTTTATTCACTTTGTGTTAATAACATTGAGTTTTACTTTATTTTATTTAAGTATTTTATTTACAATGCATGTTTGTGAGTGGGAGCTCGTGTTCCTGAAAAATGGGGGTTGTTGCTCAATTGAAGATCGGATATGTAATGAACATAAGCATTAGTATGTAACTGGTCTGCTGTATTGGAAGTTTAAATAATGATAGCTGCAAATTGTTTTTATGTGATTTTCAGAAACTTCAATTTTTTTCGAACTTCCTACTATAAATTTTTAAAATATTTCAACGTACAAAATCTTTAAACACAGGCATGCTATGCATTGCGTTATGTTTTAAACAATCTTCGACCAAGTATCCTCACCTCCAAACAAATTACCGGGTAAACAAAACCGGACTGTCTTCGAATCACACCTTCTTATCATTCTGATACCTTCATTTACTACGAAAAAGCATTTTTGAATTTTCGATAAAATGCTTTTTTTTTATTATTTGACGTTTCCTTTGAAATTTTGAAGTCATGAGATTGGCTTTCTAGGTCTCTTAGTATCTTTTTTCATTAACAAAAGGATTTTTTAAAAATTCTCTGCTGAATTAATTGTCATTAATTAAAAAAAACGGAAAAGATTCTTACTGCATTTCGAAACATTTGTCGGTTCCAGTTTACTGACACCGGCAACAGGAATGTTGACATCAAAATAACAAAGAAACTAATCACAAAAAATAATTAAGTTAGAATTCTCAGACACATTCATATGCTTAACGAAGCAAAATTACTGCTTGGGAAAGAATTTCACCCACTCATAAATGACAATCAACAACTGATCAACAGACCTTTCCACAAATGTAACTTCATTCATCAAATTCACATTTTAAATCAACAAACTTAATATATAATGACAATGATTTGGCCAAATATGATTAATAATCCATTCAATATCACCAAAAATTGATGGAATATGTGTATCTTATAACGCGCAAATAATGCGTATCTGTATAACGCGCAAATTAATAAAAGTATGCATATGTACTCTTATATCAGAAGAAGACAGAAATCTGGTTTTCCCCGAATTCCCGCATTGCAGCCGGCGCACAGTGTGTAATTTTGGCCATCTACGGGGCAGAAAGTCAAATTTTCAACTTGACCAAAACGTGTAATTTGTTATTTATTTCAGTAGAAGGATGTTCAGACCACATGGCAACGGTATAGATTTCACTAGAAATTTTCTGAGGTACAGGAAATGCTTATCTGAACATGTATCAACTCGTCCGTGGCGGCACCGCTTGGATTCATTCATTTCAGTGCAGCGTTTTCGCTTGTTCTGTGCGTGTGTCTGATAGTATTCAATGTCCCAGCTATTTCAAAAATTCAATCTGTATAGTTTTTTCTTTCCATTGGTACCTTTGTTTTTTGAAACCCATTTTCCACCAACTTGTAAGGACCTCTTGAAAGGTACGTACTCTTTATCTTACAGGAAACACAATTCCAAAAATTAATCAAGGGTTTTAGTTTAGAGAACCCTGGAGAACCACTTTGGGGCCAAATTGGTATTCAAGCAGGCACTTTTGCGAAGCCAAACATTGAAAAAAATGTTGCGAATTGTTGCGAATGTATTAATTATTCTATTTTTTACAAAATGTCGCATTCATTTTCCTGGAGGACACTCTGCGAAATATGGGTCACAAAACCTAAAAACGCAAAGGCAAATGCTTTATTGGCACATATTTTGCAAGAAATGAAAAATGCAACAAATTCTGAGTGTGATTTAGAATGTGTAAAAACACAAAGTAAAGAAATTTTGCCTGACACTAGTATTAAGTAGGTGAAAGTAGGGAGGCATAAAAAACGTTTTCTTCATTCACCTTTTCATTGCTCGATGAAGAAATAATATGTGAAAATATTTCCAACAATACAACAGAATCAACAGAAACATCCACTATTGTAATTGGCCGGGCAACAAAGATTTTTGTTGGTTGTGCTCCGAGAACTAAAAGACACAGTTAAACACCTTATACATTCAAGCAGCAAAGAGCTCAGTAAGGCCGTAGGCATATAGTTAAGGAAAGAAGGGAAATTGTAATCGACAACAATAGTAATAGAAGTATCCAGTGCATAACCAAATAGGGAAACTTTTATTAAGAAGGCTCGAAGGTCCTTGTTTTAGAAATCAGAGCTATCACCGGAACAAACGCCTAAATGGTACATATCTATATGTCTAGCCGACGTGGTACATATCTGTAATGGTATATACCTGCCGCTCTTAATGCTACATATCTGTATGTCTAGTCGCCAGGACAAACTACTACGTCAGCAGGCAAAAGTATTAAATTATAAATTTTGCCCGTCTTATTATAAAGTGAAAGAATCCAAAACGCTGTACACAAGGAGCTATGATTACAGAAATCTCAGCAGAAATACGTGTGCAGTCACTTATTGACCACACAGTTCATGGATTATATCAAACACGAGAGGTGTCTGAGAAATTGCGATTGACAAAAAATGCAATATTATCATGATCATGAAATGGGGCTGTGATGGTATGGAACACAATCGATACAAACAAAGGTTTTCACACCAACATTTCAGTGATGAAATTTTTTTAGTATTTCTGTTCCTTTGAAAATGCACTCGGATTGCAATGGATGGAATGCAATGGATTCGGCCAATTCAAAACACGTTATTTTAAAAACAACTGTTCCATCTTCTACTAAATACTGCAGACCATAACATTTGTATTTTCAAAAGACATTCAGAATCGACAGTAATACACAATATACTGAACAGATAGCGTATTTCTTCCGATCCATATACAGCTAGTTCACGGGTTCCTCCAAAACACAGAAAGAATAATATCAATGAATAAGTGTTTTATTTGCTAGAAATTGATCAAACAGCAGTAGATGATCAAAAATATTCTTCTGATACCATCAGAGAATCTAAATAAGTTCATAATTTTCATGTGTACAGTTTGTGTTTCAACATATGATTCTTTACTTCTCTTGTATTATTTGTATATACTATCTAATGTGCGATTTCATTGTTTCTTGTGGTAAAAACTGCAATATTATATATATAAATATATATATATATATATCAGACTTCTCTATTGTTTGTTTTATAAAATCAACGTACAATTTTATCCTATTTTAACGCATTTAAAATACTTAAAATGGAGTTTTAGCGAGTTGTATTGTATAAAATTTGTAATATTTTAGCTTTTTGAATAATTTAGTAAATTATAAAATGATTTAATCCAGTTCAATTCTTCAACTTTTGCTATTAGACTTTCTGCCCCGTAGATGGCCAAAATTACACACTGTGCGGCGGTGAGTTCGCAGCATTCCATGGCGACAACTTGTTGCGATTTTTGTGGTATCGGTGCGCTACTTAATGGCGAATGGCTGACTTCGGTCTTAGGGAGGCAGATGTAGTCGGGAGGCTAAGGATTGGACATGTCAAACCCACAAGAGCGTGACGTCATCCATCGGTGCGTTGTCTAGCTTGCAACGAGACGTTATGGTGAGCTTTCGAAGGGCGCTCTTTCATTTCAGACTTATCTCATACATCTATATTACCGCAATATCTGTATTATGACATTAATTCGAAAACATATATTTATAATACTCAATAGTATTTTAGGATTACCTCGGGAATGTGCATTGTGCAACCTAAGCGCCAGACGCTCCTGGTGTGTATGGGCGTGAGGAAGATAGAGAAACAGAGAGGGAGAGAGAGAGAGAGAGAGAGAGAGAGAGAGGGAGAGAAAGAAAGAAAGAGATGGCAACAGCCAAATGTATTAATGTATTACATGAAATAGAGTAATGTTTATTGAATTCCACACATAATCACTTATCAATATCCGATTCCAGAGTTACAGGCAGAATAACCCCAAATATTAATCTGATGAATGGAATACATCTTTCAGAAAAATGTCCTGTTGTTGCAAATGGGGCGCAAAATATGTTATTCCCCATTTTTCGCGATGTTCCCGCTGGCGCGCGCGCACGTGGGTGCGGCGGCGACCGAATTAAGTCGTAAAACGCACAAAGCAGAGGCGTCCGCGCGAGGCGCGAGGGGGGGGCGCTGGGAAAATTTAGGCGCCTTCGCCCTTGAGAGGGTGGGGCCGGCGGCGGCGTCGGCGGCGGCGTCAGCGAGCGACGAGCTCCATTAGCTCCGCGCGCGCCGCACGTGGCTTCGCACGTGGCCCCGCACGTGGCTCGGCACGCGACGCGAGTTAAGCGCACGTGCGCGCGCCGGGCTGCTCCTTGCCAGCCCGCGCGCGGCGGCGACGGCGGCGGCGGCGGCGGTGGCGGCCGAGGGCGAAGCCAATTGCCCGAACGGCGAACACGTTGATGGATTGATAAGATTCTACACCTTCGTATCTTGCGCACGATCTTACTGCCGTGGGGGTCAGGCGGGGGCGGGGAGCGGAGGCGGCAGTGGAGGGCGCGGCCCGCCCCGCTGTTTTCGCAGGGCGGTGCAGCGGCTTTGTGGGCGGCCACGCGCCCGTCCCACGCCCGCACTCATCGGAGGGGAAGAGCTGATCTGTTACTTTTGCGTAAGAGGTTTCCGCTGTTACGATTCATTGCTTTAAGTGAATGCAAGCAAGAAGGATTGCAATCATTTCAGAGGAAATGGTAAACAGAAGGGAGATCGATCTGCTTGACGGACGAACCTTGCCGTGTTGGGTTCTCGGTTGGCTAAGGGATTTCACGTTTTATACGCAGATACGTATTTAGGTGCTCTGGGTGTAGTGAATGTAGTGACAAATGGCGTGCGTAGCTTCTGCACCAAATGATTCTTTCTACGATTTTCCCGTGTAGCAGCCCAAATCAGTGTGCAGCTGCTACCTTCACGTAACAAGCGGCGTAACATAAATACTTCAGATTCGGAGATAAGCATTCACAGACTGAACTGGAAGTGAGCTGAATATATCAGTTGTGACTTGCACTGTTCACACGAAAAGTGTCTTTCACAACCCGTTCTTGCAAAATACGTTCAGACGTTTTAGCCCGTCTGCATTACGCATATCACAATTATTCGGAGTTGCAAGTGACTGTCAAACACTTGCATCTATCTCAAAGGGCAAACTTCTACGACAGAGGAATGCAATTGCTGATCCTTCAGTATGATAAATGTATCAATTTTGGTGGTGATTATAGAAAAAACAACGCTGGTATTTTCCATGAAATTGTATTTCTTTTTGTTTACGTCATAGGGAAACATATTTGGTCGATGCTTCTTGTATTTTAGTCAAATAGTTCATTCTCAAATGACAGTTTCCAGACATCTCCATCCAGGGCTAAAAATTGGAAAAAGAAATGTGTAGTAGTCCAGGCAATGTTACTACGAGTAGTTTGCAGTTTAGCTTGCCTCATTGCGAATGAAATTGCGTCTTGCTTTTGTGCTTACAAGTGTAATATATAAAAATAATCAAATGGCGGAAAATTATAGCTGTACTGATTGATTTATATCTGAACATTACTAAATTCAGCTGAAGAGTAGACTATATCTAGTAAGTACATTCAATTCTTTAAAGTATTACTTTTAAATTGATGTATTAGTTGCTGTGGAATAAGAATGTTTTGGAAGCTGGTCGTAATCGCATTGGTGCACACTGAGACGCCATGGTTTGCTCTGAGATACTCGTCCAATCTCCGGACAAACGATGACCAAGAGATTTTCACAAATTATAAGTTTTCCTGTTGAGTGTGAGGATCTTCACAATCACTAAATATGCTTTAGTTTTGGGGAACTACATAACCCAATTTTTTAACCTTTCCATTAAACATTTTTCTGAATTTCGAGATACATGTAATTTTTTAATATTATGATTTTAAATGTAAAATGTACAGAATTGTTTCTTTTTTTGTAATTGAAGTAGACTATGTTTAGTTCGAGTTTTTTATTAAATATTATTTAATTTTTAATTACTCGCGCTGACGCACTGCGTGCGCCAGTCGCATCTTTTGGTTCCTGATGACAGTGGGTACATCATATTGCATCTCTTCCGCTAACCTTTCTTCTGAGTTTCTTTAACAGTTTGAATTCGTGTTTCAATTGCTCCGTTGCACCTCGTGGAAGTAGGCTAACTGAATTCTGTCTAAAACGTTTTCGGCGCACTGTTTGCGCCGCGCGAGTAATAGTGTAAATATATAAAATAATCATTTCTTTTCGATGTAGACGTTGTAGAAATCAATTATTACGAATGAGGCATGAAATATGGATATGATTATTCATTTATATTAAAAATATATAACTATTTCTATTGTATTAATAATTAATTTGGGGCGCGTTCCGAGACATACAACTTTACAATAAGCCACTGTATGCCTTATTAGAGGCAAACAATACATTCCGTGTTGTAAATTTCATATATACCATATAATTAACACCAAATATTAATTTATGCAATAAGTGATCATTTTTCTTAATAAATAACGCTAATTTATTGCAATTATTGTTTCAGTTATTGTATAAACTATCGTTTATTTGTTGGCGCACTCCGTGCGCCGCGCGAGTAATTACGTGTCAGAAAGAGACGCGAGTAATTAAAGGTTAATTAAATAAAATTCTTTACTTGAATATTACTGTTCATAAATATAATATATTAAATTCCATTTAAATTACAGAACATTAAAAAATCTGTCTCATTGTGTACTTTGCCTTGTCTCAGTGTGAGCCGTATGTGGTTCACAGAGATACAAAAAACATATTCAAATAAAATTCATATTTCAAAACGGTGATAACATTTTAAAATTTGAAAAAAATTGCAAATCTAAATTTTCCGCACTTCTTTTGCTGGAATCTTTCAAGAGTTACCATGTTGCAGTGTGATACCGCACGACGTGTGGTATTCACAGTGTGAACGACGAGACACAGCGCTTTGAAATGCTCTGAATAACGTCTCATTATTGTTTGATGTTTCTGAGTGGATGGAACAAAGTTTTACATGTCGAATTTGTGTTGATGTATTACCTTCAAAACAATTATTTTTTCGCATCTAATAAGCTACGATTAGTAATGCGTTTAACAAATGACGTTTGAAAAATATTGTGGAAATGTGTGTTAATGTGGAGAAAAATTGCTTTATCATAATTTTATGTAAACGTTACTGAGGCGAGAAAGTACGTGCTGTTGTAGCACCATTAATTTTTCAGTAGCTTCTAGTGCGAGACAGCAACTCATTTTTTTACACCACATGGGAAGAGTGACTGTCCATCAACAGAAAGAAATGTTGTTAGATTTCGGCCAGTAAAAATTTAACTTCTTTGTAAGAATGGTAAGACGTGTCTAGCGCGAGACCTACGATTTAGAAGAACAAGAGCTTGTATTTTTCCTAGGCTTTTAGGTCGACGTGATTGTTCGGTCGACTTGAATTGTTCTTGGTTTCTTTATGCGGTACCTGTGGTTTGTTTTCACGTTGCCGTCTTTAGGAAAAACACAAGATTTTGAGGGGAAGTTAACAACTATTTTTATTGTGCGCAATAGTTGAGCAAATACATTGAATCTTTTGTAGCAATGTTGAAGCGATATTTTATCTACAGCTTTCAGAGCATTTTTAGTTAATAAATAGTGCTTCTTGTCAAGTCTTTGGCGAAGATTTTATTGCACTGACATTAATGGAAATTTTGTTACGATGGCAGTGACTGGAGGGGATTTCAAAATAGTGAACAGAGAATAATATTCTTTCGAACTGTTTTGAACGAACCACGTCAGTGCAACCACGTCAGTGCTTGCTGGAGCAGTTCAGGATGTCATACGATCCTAATTGTGTGCATCCCAAACACGACTTGTACTTGGCGCTAACACAGAGTGAAGATGTTATCGATGCCGAAGGAAAAGGACAAATGTTAGTCCAATACTGCCGGTGGGAAAGACAGAAGCGAAGTGGGCGGGGCGGGGGCGCGCTGAGAAACGCAAGTCGGAGGCATCGGGAGGCAAAGCTGGCGGATGGAGAGGCCTCGCCCTTCGCTCCTGCCCCCACAGCAGGCGGAGGCGGGAGCGGGGGCGGGGGCGGGGGCGGGCGTAGTGGGCAGGGGTAGAGACGGGCGCAGAGGGCCCGACGGGCGGAGGCAGAGGTGTGGGTGAAGGCGGGGACGGAGGAGGAGTGGCGGAGGGGTGAGCGAAGGCGGGGGCGGGGGTGGAGGTGCGGGCGGCGGCGGGGCTGAGGAGGCTGCGGCGGAGGGGTGTAAGGGGGCAGAGGGTATTGGAGGCGGAGGGGTGACGGTCGCGTTGGAGGCAGGAGTTGGTGGCAGCGGCGGGGGCGGGGTAGGGGATGGAGGCGATCGGGTGGGCGGGGGCGGGGGGGGGCGTTGGCGCCGAGATGGATGAGCCGCGCTCCACCTGGCGGCGCAGCTGGCGCAATCTCGCGGCGTCGCCGGAGGCGCGGCGTCGCGGCGCCATCAATTACGGGCGTCCGCCGGGAGTCGCCGCCGCCGGCGCCGCCGCATCTGCGACCTTCGCGACCCGCCAGGCGGCCACCCCCCCCGCGCCCCCTTCGCCCTCATCGTTTTTCGCTTTTTCTCCGCCGCCGGCGCACGGGCTTCACTTGTCGCTGCAGCGTCTCGAGCCCCGCCGGGGGCCAATTGTGCGCAGCGCGAGGGCGAATGCACTCGCAGTCTGGAGGAGTGCTCTAGAGGTCGGCTCATCTGATGCGCGGCTTTTCGTTGTTCCGCCCATCAGTAGCAGGCGATCGCCTTATGAAACAGGTCACCGACCGCGCGTGACCTGCCCTTCCTCATCATTGTCTCCTCCCTTCCCCTTTCCCTTAGACTCTCTTTGGAATCTTGTTTGACCCCAGTGGGAAAATAATGTTTTGCAATACTCTCAAAACTATTCATATGAATCATTTAGATAGGCAAATAATGACCAGTTTCACATATGTTGTAAGTTTCCAGTGTTTTAATTTTTATGTTGGAAACAATTTGATTTTTAGGTGGTTGGGGGTCAGAAATTCCGCATTTGTGACTAAATTATAAGAAATATTATATAAAAGAAAAATTCTTCAATCTGTCCATTTCCGTTTTGTAGTATTATGTTGCAGTTTCTGAGCGATAATTTGTTGTACTTCTCTATTACGACTTGGTAGCTCTATTTCAGACATTGTCATGCTGGTAAGATAGACACGTATATATAGTTATGAGAGGATCCTAAATGTTTTTCGGAAAACAACATTATTTTTTGTTATTAAGTACGATACAGTAAATAAAACAAATAAATAGCAGCACTTTCTCAATTAATATTTTTAAAAAATGCGTGCATTAAATGCTTATAAACTACTGTGTAAAACGTTTTGGGGTAAAAAATGACCCCGAACAGTGTTTATGTAAGTATGGGAGAAACAGAGTCAAAAGGCAGACACTCGAACTTACATCCGTTGCCACACATTTCAGGAAGAGAGCTCACAGCGTGTCCCCGGGGCAGTGCGATAGGAAAGGGCGTCCGCAAACCGACGACGTTTTGCTTGGTGCCGGACATTCCAGTGGAGGAAAACTGTCGCGTCACGGCTGTAACACGCACTACTCCCACGGGGCTTCTGACCAACCCAGTTGACACTCTACATTCTCATTTACTCGCCTCCCTTTTTCTATCCTACTCTTTTGCACCTCCATTTATTCTTTTATACGAATTCTAATGTTTACATTCTTCATTCTTCTTCGGGTTCAACTGCTTTGCATTATCATATGCTCCACTTTATATGTTTCCTTGGGAAACGTCTTGAAATTGTTACACAGAAAGCGTCGGTCTCATATTATCTGCCACTCCACTTCCCGAACACATAAAGCGATTCTGGACTGAAGCCAATATTTCATATTGAAACTTTATTGGTTTTTGGATTCTACGTGATAGAAGCTGCTTTATATTCAGTGTTATTCCCATATTCGCAAATCTTAGGGTTGTTTCTACACACGTGTTACCTTCTATTTTTCATCGTCTGAAAATAAGATGAAAGAAAACTTTGTTTTGACTTAGCGCACAGGCGCAAACTCTGTAAGATTTAAACGAGATCTTATATCTATTCTCTTTTGATGTCATTTCATGCATTCCTCCCAGTGTTAGACATAAGGAACGTTCTATGCCCTAATTTACATTATTTAGATGTTTTATGTGAAAAAAGTTATCGTTTGTACATTATCCCTGGTACGGTAAAATGAGAGCTCTATTGTTGGAGGGACATTGTGTATTTAATATTTTCGTACCTTGACGAGAATGTCTCTTAAAATGTAGTTATCATTGTTTTATCACATATTTTTTATTTCATATAAACAAAATGTATATTCTCTTATTACTATAAACATTCAGTTATTTATTAGAAATAACAACAATGAAATATACACATGCTAGACAGTGGTTACATACTTCGATTTGATTTATTTGGTCAAGAAAACAATGAAAACTGCATATGACGTATGGGGGAGAGGGGAAGATTATTAGCGCATGTTTTTTGAAGTTCCGCAATCCCTTCCCAACATTTTAACTATAAATCCGATAGTTGAAAGATGAATAAAATATAAAATAGATATAATCATAAAATTTAAAAAAGCGCGAGATTAGCAACATTTGAAAAACTAGATATTTCTTTCCGAAGTTATAGAAAACATACTTGCAACGGTAAACGAAATGCAGATGCGATTTTTCTGCATTGTTAACAAAGTAGTAACTCACCCTCAGCTCTAGTCCTACCACTAAAAGCAAAAGCAGTGCTCAACAAAACGTGCGCATAGTGAAGCTACATTTACGTCCAAAAGCAAAACAAGGGGCCATCTCGGCATTTGCTCAATGGATCAGGGAAACTGGACAAAAATCTGATCGAGATGGGGGTCATTGACCCGGAAGTACATTACTTGTTATAGGCTTATTAAGTATTTTTTTTATGAATTATACAATTCAAATGTAAACTAATTCACTATATATCATTGTTTTGTTAAAATGAACATTATTTTTCTTTTTGATGATTAGTATAGTCTCTAATTGTATAGAAACAGTTATGCAGCAGAAAAGATTTTACTTTTAATTTAAATTTGTGTACCGATTTTAATTGTTTAATGTTATCTGGCAATGCGTTGTAAAGTAACGTACGTGTATTGTATGTAGATTTCTTGTAGTGAGCTGTTGATATTGACACTTGATGAACGTGATTTAAACATTTCAAGCAAAAGTAATACTTGGATCACACAAGGAATTAGAACATCGTGTAAAACGACGTGTGTTGTAATTATAAATATCAGTATTGCATGAAAATATGTTCCCTCCGTTAAGTAAGTCAGTTTTGACAAAAATTACCCGTTCGTAAATAAATAATTACTTTAATTAGAGGTTAGGGTAGTGAATTGGCAATACCAAAATGTTGTGATCACGTTGGTCAAGTAAGTCTACTGATTAATGGTTGGATGTTCACTTATTTCTTCAGATACTGTTGCCATCGTTTTGTTATGACGTCTTTATAACTGAGATGTTTAGGACTTTGTAGTGTTTCATTAGCAAAGAACCACGGTACACCGTATGTCTTTCATTATGTTAATTAAAAAATGGTTCTTTAAAAAAATTAATTTACATTATTTTAAATGAGTAGTTTAGCGTAATTTTTGCAATATTTGATACTGAAAATTTGAATTTCCCGCGCTTCATTTGTTAGTCTTTCACGAAATATCAGAATGCAGTACGACAATGGCAACGCCGTGCCGCGACAAGCCAAGAGTTTAAAATTCCGAGAATTCCTCCTCATTGTTGGGAAATCTTATGGCTGTATGAAACGCGATCTTAATGTTGTTTAAGGTCGCATCAACTACTCGGTCATTAGCGACCACTATTCGAAGTAACGTTATGACATGATGATGACGATAGGGGGTGAAAGGACAAACACATACAACCATGCCCGATGTGGGACTCAAACCCGCGATCCCACGGTCCAAGACCACTACGGCACTACTGACTTAGCGGTCTCGGCCACGGGACCGGCAACTATCGAATTTGTGTTGATGTATTTGCACTTACACTACAAGTAAGCATTAGAAGTTTCAGTTACAGTGAACCCGAACCTCGGCTACTGTGAACGTAGGAAATAAATCCTGAAAATTAATTGGATCTCGCATGTTATTAGTCGAGTAAAAGGGCCTTCACAAAGTGGGACTGTGTTCCAACAGTGCAAGAGGCATTGAAAGGTGGCAAGATTGCATTACGACACTTAGACACAACACGGTGTAAGAGAGACAGAGGAGAATGCAGAGTCTAGTAGTATGGAGAGTACACCAACTCCGGAGAAGGATCGGGAGAAATTACTGAAGAAATATATACGAAGAAAACATAAAATGTTTGATTTTTAAGGACGAATAAAGATATTGAAATGTTCAGTTCGGTTAGTGATGATGAATCACGTGACGATGAATCAAGTTTCGAAGAATGAAGTGCATAAGAATTGGATGAAACGTAGAAAGCAAATCCTTTCTTTTGTAGTTTTTGTAATCTTTTACCTTGAATAATACAGTAACCTGCATATTTTCGGAGTTCTTGAGTCTTTGAAACTTGTCTCCAATGTGTTGAACATTTTGTATTAATATGTAGTTTTAGAGATGTATCCAAATAGTCCATTACTTTATCTTCAGAAGAACTTAGTTTTCAGGCTGGTTTAAAACAGACAAGAAGGGTTTTGGAAATTATTTTGATTTCTCTTCTGTACTACGTGCCCAAGAACAATTTGTTCCCCGAATTGAAGGAATGTATTTCTGCGGAATTTTAATTCTTTTCGTTGCTTTCCGAAGCGAATAGTTGTCCGATGCAGTTTGTGATGGAGACCGAATGCAATAACTTAAAGTCATACTTTGTATTTTTTAGTCGTCTTCATAGTTATCTTGTGGTATTAAATTTTGTTTGGTCCTTGGATGATGTGTATTTAGAAAAATTAAACGTGAGTGTCGGTTTTCTCGAAGAACTGGTTATATTTCCCCCGGAAATTTGAAAATTTCCTCAAGGAATTTTGGAGACATTACTGTTCAAGCGGCATTTTATGTTGTGTCAGTTAAGTGCTGTGTTGATTTTTCAATTTCGTCTGTTTGGAGACTTTGCAGATCACAAAAATGCTGTGTTCCTCGGTAAAGATATAAAAAAGGAATTTGACGATGAATATTATGTTTTATGAAGACTAACTTGCTGCTGAAGAAGCCACATCTACACAAAAATATATGAAGCGTTTATGGAGTACGAAACATTGTCAAATACAGTCGCTCTTCTTTAAAAAATGCTGGGTAACAATGGGATGAGTACAGACGTACGTCGTTTGTAATTAATATGCTATTCATAGACATGATTCTTCAAGCGAAGACTTGAAATGTCTTTCAACAAGGCGGTTTGATTTGTGAATATTGCTGCCATCAACTACTAAAACTGTAAACTAGGAATAGCCGTAGGGGAGCGGAATGGCGATGTAAAAAGAGAAGGGCTGTGGGTATCGCAAGCGGAGGAAATTGCCCATTTGAGCAGTGCGTCTCCCAGCGAGCGACAGACGGACCCTCTGCAGAGGCTGGCTTGGAGCCGAAGGCGCCCTGCGGCCTGCAGGGCCAAGGGCCGTGCGGCTCCCCCGCCCCCACGCCGCCGCCGCAACGTCTCCTCGGGGGGCCCTCTCGCCCCCCTCCCCCCTCCCCCGCGATTTGCTGGCGGGCGAGGGGCGAGGGGCGGGCGCCGCTTATCTGCGATGAGTGCGGCGGCGAGAGATCGAATTAATATTGCGCGGGTGGGGGGGGGGGGGAGGGGCGGCGCAGGCGGAGGGCCGACGCGCCTCAGAGCCTGTCGCTCTGGCTGTGGCTCTCCGCGACGCTACGGATTGGAAACCTTGCAAATAAGCGATCCCTGTGATGGGGACGGTTTGCGCACGTGAGGGGGACTTCTTGTGGGTAGATGTTTGTTCCTCGTTTGTCGTCCGTGTCTCTGAGTTCGTTCCATTTTCACACCGCAAGCACAAATATCAGTTATCAACCAAGAAACATTTCGGATAGTGTTAGAGTCCAGGGGCAGATCATGTAGTTGGCTTAAGAATAGCAAAATTGATGAATACAATGTCAACGTACGCTTGTGAAATGCGCTGTTCTTAAACCATCCAATTAAGACAAATGACGGTGAAAAATAGATCAGAATAATATACATTAATACATATGTATTAATATGTTAGAAGCAAGAAGTTGAGTCTTGATTTTTGTTTACTTTTACATCATTTGTAATTATCACTTATAAAAAGGTGAAGTCGTGAATATTAACTTACTATTACATTTTAAGAAGAATTTTCTGTGAAATTGTTTTTGAAAATTATATTCTAATTAAATGATAATACTCATTTACAATTTAAAAAGAATATTCCTGCTTTGCCCTCAATAATTCTACCCGTTAAATTGTTCACGTTAACCAAGATTAAAATATTGTCTCTTTGGAAGATTCGCGTTACACGCAATGACGGTTGTACTAGTTGATTAACACAAACTGCACAGTTGAGAGAAGATACGTTTGCACTAATTATTAATGTTGACTTTTACATGGGTCTTAAAATAATTCCTTATTACTTCTAGAGTTTATGACTAAAGTTTTGTCGAAGATAACGCGCTACATTTTCAATGTTTCCTTAATTTATTTTCAATACGTTTCTGAAGTAATTATGCATCGAAGAAACACTTTTGAAGAGAAAATTGCTTCTCATTTTTAAGAAAGGATGATATTTGTATCGTTTTTCATCAAAATGAACCTCTACCTGCTGAATGTTTTCTTGACCAGATTTCGAAAGGAAGGGAGCGTTGTAATAGAAAAAAAAAAAGATGCCCGTAATCGCGAGGCGGATCCGCAGCGCCCTTTGCCACAAGTGGCGGCTGGCGGGGCGGGCATTGCCCGACCGCATCCCGCGCTCACTTTTCCCGCACCCCCGCTTCCCAGCCAATTCCCTTTCACTTCTCTTCATCCGTGAAGGCAGATCCCGAATCCATCCCGGTTCATTCAACCGGTGTTTCACAAGGAGTAGTATTTTTGTTTACATTTCCATTAACAAGTAGTGCAAAATCAACGAGGTAAGAAGGTGCTCGCGATAAGTGATTTTATGCTTTGTTCTCACAAACTTTTTAAAATGGTTTTCAATGTTGAGAGTGCTCTAAAAGGAGATGCAAATGTTTCCTGAAAACAAGACACAAATGGATGAATTATAATCGATCAATATCGTACTAAGCAGACCACGGTAAACGAAGAAATCTATCCTTACACTATGGAGGGAAACCGAACGGGATGCAGTCGGGCTGTGCCTTTTGGGGAGGTACGTAGACGGCGTGGGAGAAGTTGCCCGCGGGATGCAGTCGGGCTACGCCCGGGCAGACGGCGCACAGTGTGTAATTTTGACCAACTAGCTGGAAAAAATTCAATTTTCGACTGCATTGAAATAGCAAAATTGTTATATTTCTGTGTAGTAGTATGTCTGAGCTATGTGGAAACGTTGTTAGTTTTCTCTCGAAGGTCACAAGGAACCCGTGGTGCATGTCCAAAGACGTCCATCGCCGCTCCGCCAGCGCTCAGCTCCGAATGGCCCTTTTCAGTCCATAAAGTTCCGTTGGTAGGAACACACTACTCGTCTCATTCTGTGATTTGTGGGTTTACTATTAGTAATGTACATGCTTTTACGATTATTTTTATGTGGATAAAATTTAAGTTTTATTTTTGATGTGCCTAAAAATGTGAGTGGGAAAGGTGAGCGATTTATATTGAATGTATTACACGTTCTCTAAATTCAATTAGAGTTTTAGTGTATTATACACCATTATACACCTTTCGGGCCATATACATTTTAAAACTATTACTTTTGGGTACTTAATCCTGAAAAGACTAGCTGCTTATACCTGCTTATCTGAATTATATATACATTTTTAGCGGAAGGGTCTTCAAGTTACCCGCAGGTTGTTATTTGATATATGAGTAAAAAATTCAATTGATAAGAGATCTGAAGCTGTATTAAATGTTTTCTTACGTGAATTAGGAATTATAGAACCTCAAAAAGCATTTTTGGACAAAATTTAATCTTACGTTAGATGTATTTGTCAAAAAGTTGAAACCGGATTGCAAAATTCCGTAAGAAGTAAAGAGTCGTTCTTGAAATATAATTCGTCCTGGCTACAAGAAACACTTAACCTTCCTGATTAAATGTTAGAGGCCGTCCCAGGTCCATAACAAATAAATGTAAAAATTAATAGAGCTAGAAGACCTAATGAGTCCTTCAGGTACTGTGGGATTAAAGCTAAAACCATACAATTGAAACCTTTTGTAGACACTACTAGCTCAGAAAAGTTATCCATAGCTATTGAAATCAAACTAAGGAAGTATAACAAAAAGATATATGGCAGCTATAGATAAGGAGCTCTGTGAAGCCTCCTCCAATAGGAGAACTACAATTAACAAAGCTCGAAGATCCATTCTTCAAATGCCTACATCATTGTCACTTGCTTTGATGATGGATATCAATATTTCAACCCGCCAGTATGTACACATACGCCAACAAAAAAATGATTTTGAGTGCATTTTGCACATTTCTTATCGATCAGAAATATGAAAATGGCAAGTGTGAGGAGCAGAAAATAAAGCGAAAGTGACGAAAAAGAACTAGGAAAACGTCAAGAGCAAACGCAAATATGAATTTGCTCCACCGGCAGCTTATTAACTCAGATCCATTCAAGTCGAGCATATGCGCCAAAACTACAACTGGGCCCAAAAAAGTGAAACAAACTTTTCATGTTATTAGAAGGCAAAAAAGAGATGGCATATTTAGAAGAATCACTATCAGAAGGATACGAGAGTAGTGTTTCAAATTAATTTGTAAATATTTGTTGTACATTCCTCTCATTTTATTTTTGTTTTTATTTCTTCATTTTCGGCTTTTTATTTTTGTATACTTTCATTTTATTTTTCTTGCATAATGTGTTTGTAAAATTCAAATATTATGTCCAATAGAAGTTAAACAAATGCAACGTTTGAAAAAGGTATACTGTCATGAGGGCTAATACAACTATTCAAATTTCCTAAATATTTTAAAAAATATTTAGTAAAAATTTAAGTTTTACGAGCAGATTTGTTTATTTGGACATTATTTACACAACAGACTTCCAAAAACTACGAGAAATTCTTTTCAAAGAGAGTTATTAATTTTTTCCTCCTAGATCATCAAAATTACACACTGTGCGGCGCTCTCGTCGCCAGGGCACCTGAGCGCCCCTCCCCTCCCTCAACTCCTCTTTCGCCCCTCCCCCTCAGGAAGGAAGAGCGGGCATAAAACTCTTGGACTCCGCCTCTGCTTCCATTTATTCTTCCTAATTCCTTTTTTCTCCTCCAGCCAGAAAAAGAAAAAGGCGCACAATAAAAATCGCAGTTCTTTTCATTATGCGTTATTATTTAGTATTCTCCGGCAGGCCAAGTACCGAATTATGCAAATCACCGGGAAGAGAGAAATACAAAAATACGGAGTCTCTCGCCAGACACACATTCCTTTGTTCGACTTTATTAAAAAAAGAATCACCGTATTTTCGAGTAGAAATGTGGCGGGTGCGCGGCGGTAAGGCACGGAACAGGAAAGGGAGCGCGCGGGCGGCGAAGGAAAAGAAGCCAAGAAAAAAATCTGCAAGTCTGCAAATTTGAATATGATTGCATAATACGGAATGTAAGGAAGGGTAAGGTTTGCATGTAGGCCAAACAGACGCCACAATTCACCGAACCTTCACATCCGCCGCCCGCTACGTGAAATATTTCCATAACCTTCGCTCCTATTCTTCTTCCGGAGCGCGGCCATTTTTGCATATTACTATCGTGCGCAATAAAACGCGCCCGAGCCAAAGAAAAGAGCGCGAGTGTTTTTGTAGCTGGCAGCCCACAGCCTGCGCCCGGCGCCCCGCCCCCCGCCCCCCGCTCGCCCCCCGCCGCGCCCCCTCGCCCCGCCCGAGTCAGATGGCGCAGGCAAACACTGGGAAGAGGGCTTGCGAATCGGGCAGGGAACCACAATTCCAGAGGAATAGGGTCGGCAGTTGCACAGCGGAGGAGCGTTTCCAAGCGAAGGATCACTTCAATCAATTTATTTATTTGTTCATTTCGTCAAAAACCAGTAAAAACTGTGTATTACGTGTGGGGAAAGAGATTATTTGCGCACATTTTCTTGAGGTCCAGAATAAAAGAAGCAACATTTGAAAAGAAAGAAGAATTTAGAAAATAATTATTATTTTAGAAAAATAAAAATTTGAAAAATGTTTGTTCCCGAGTTATAGAAAATCAATTACAAGGGTGAATGAACTGATTTGATTTTTCTGTATTGCTAACAAAATAGTAATGAACATCAATTCTACTCCTACTATTACAAGCAAACGAAGTGCTCAACAAAACGTGCGCACAGTGAAGCTACATGTACGTCCAGAAGCAAAACAAGGGGCCATCTCAGCATTTGCTCAATGAATCAGGGAAACTGGACAAAAACCTGATCGAGATGGGGGTCATTGACCCGGAAGCTGAAGTACATTACTTGTTACAGGCGTATTAAATATTTTTTAAAAATGTATACAATACAAACGTAAACTAATTCATTATATATCATTGGTTTGTTAAAATAAACATTATTTTTCTTTTTGACAATCAGTATAGTCTCTAATTGTATAGAAACAGTTTTCCAGCAGAAAAGATTTTACTTTTAACTTAAATTTGTGTACCGACTTTAATTGTTGATTGTTAATTGTGATAATTTGCGGTTTCTACAGAAATTGCAATTGATCATAATTAATTATGTAAAATTTGAAAAATGTTTACAAAATATCAATCAATTTTCATGCTCTACCAAAACTTGTGCGAGCAGCCATTACGTCGCAAATCAGGAGCAGAAATGTTCTCGTGACATTACCTATCTGTTGTGTCAGAAGACTTGGGATTTCTTTATTCGAGGGACATGTTGATGACAGACCAGACAATGCACACAGAAGGATGTCGGCCCAGAAAACCCACAGCTCCTCGGGATCCTTGGTGAACAAGTGTGCTTTGCGGGCGAAAATGGGTTGATTGCAATAATTTTTTGCAGTGACCTTTTAATTCGCGATGATTCTCTGAGAACAGCCCCGGCCCGTCCACTTTTCAGTCGCCGGTGCACTCGAACGGAAGCCGACTGCACAAGGTGAATAGCATGGCCAGGGAACGGAAAGCATAATGATTATTGACGTTCTTTTATAGTATTCGATATATCGATTTAAGTTAACCCGAATGTGTCTGAGGTAGATAAAGATGGGGAAATTAAAATAGGTTTTTAATATTATGGTGAAGCCCACCCTTTTTAACCGACTTAGTCTTACTTTGTGTCTCCTTAATTAGAAAAAGTACACTGCTTACTCAGGTTTACTTCTCGTAAAACGTCTTCTGGGACAGCCTTAAAATTCACACAGACCCACACGAAGGGCTCCTTTTTTGGTGTTCCCCGACCCCCCTCTGTGTGTGGGTTTTTTATATTTATATTACTATTATATCATGGAGAATCCTTAACGACCAAAAATAGTCGACTTGCTATCAGATTTACGGGACTTGGTCAGTAGGAGAAAACAGTTTTCTTTACATGGTTGTTTGCCAACGTTACGGACAATGTATCTCCATCATCAGGGCTTGCAACCTCTAGAAGAGGAAAAACAAAAACAAAATGCATACTGCTTCATGTCCTTGAAGGTGAGAGACCTCACCTTCGAGGGACGTGTCTCATTTATGTTCTTCACGTCCCGTAGGGGAAGCGTGCGTATCTCAGGGAGAACTGACGAGGTATGTTAACTAAATACTTTATGAATTAAAATAATCAGAATCTGAGAAAAACAAACAGAATATTTATTTTCTTGCTTTTATGAAGGAAACTTTAGAAAAATACAAATTATCATTTACGTAACACTTGAAGTCTTGATTTGTCAATAACACACGAAAAATATATTTTTTTATTCAAACAATTCTATATAAATTCAATTATATATATATAATTAGTGGTATGAAATATGTAGAATAATTATTTATGCACCAATGCCTTATAACGGTTCTAATGATGGAGCGACGACGAACATTTCGAGTGTCCTTGGCATGAGGGATTTTAGTCGCCCGAGGTCATTAGAGCCACTTAACGCTCATTGTACCCACAAGATTTTAATTTTTACCTAATTTAATGATTCCAGTTTACTTTCTTTCTAATTAACTAGATGTTAACTTGACTCGGTTTCTCTTTTCATATTTTCCTCCCATTATTCCTATTCAAAATTTCCTCTCATAATTTCCTCCATAAGAGAGCATATGCAGCATCATTCAGCCGTTTTCATTTTTTCCTCGTGTCCACGATCCACTCGATCGAAGTAAGTCATCCAGTGCATCGAGCTCTGTACCAATAGGAATAACAAGCAATAACGTATCAGTTAAAAAAAGTAATTTCATGGGTATGGGAACAAGATTATCCACTTTTTCGTGCCTAGCAATTAGAGTTTTTCTTTCGAAATCGCTTCTTTCCAGCGCACGATTACAATACTTTTAATATATATGAATTTAGACGAAGAAGTAATTCTTTGCCCTAATTTTCTTGACTTATGAAATAGGGCGAGAAAATAAAAATAGGGAATTTTTTGCCCCCTGGAAGCAAACGAAAGCACTATTGAGTAAAAATAGGGAATTTGTGCCCCCTCGAACTTTAAAGCAATCGAAAGCACTATTGATCTTCTGCGCATTTGGGGTTTAAGTTTCGCATCACTTTCGTGCATCTGCGCATGCGCAGAAGATTGAAATTGCAGTCGATTGCAGCCTGCTAAGGCGTGCACAAACTCCCTAATAAGGAGAAAAATTGAAGCCGTTGTCGAGAAAATAATTGTTAAAAAATTGCCTACATTTCACGTAAAATTACACGAATGCTACTTAAATTTTCGAAAAATTGTACATAATATTATTTAAGAAGAACATAAATCATTGAGGAACAATAACTATATTACGTGTTGTAGACCGCTGAAAAATATTCCAAATATCTACAATTTCCGAACATTCTTTTCATGAATTCCTCGAATGTGCGATGTCCACCATTAGAAAGCGTCATTTAATATAATAGAAAAACAATAAAGAATTTGTAGTAATTTTTGTGATATTTTAGTAAATATTGTTCTTGCTTCTTGTAATGTACTCATAACAATCAAAATATTAGTTTCTAATTCGTAGAGCTTCCATTAAGGCCAGGTCGTTGGAGGAATTTCAATTTTGGAGAAAAATGTTTGACCTGTGTAAGCTCAAGAATTGCACGCACACAGATAGAGGGAGACAGACGAACGGGCAGCACACAGACGACACAGTCAGACAGACGTTTCACCGACTTCCGATTTTTCAACATCAAGGACCCACGAAATATTTATTCTAACAACAAAACGTTAGAGGAGAAGTACTAATAAGCAATTTACTACGAGTAGGTACACGATTAATCCCGGTTTTTGGTATCGGGATCTCACAAAACAGAATTCTTACGAAAAATCACGGTCTTCTTCTACAGCAATTCAATACCTACAATACAGAATTACAATACTGCAGCAGTACAATACAATTCACAAAACGAGTATACGAGAAAGCAACCAGTGTTACTACAGAATGGCACCCACTTTCTCGCACTTATTTGTTTTCTGATCTCTTTAATCTGGGCTAGATTTTCGGTATTGCCCCCCGTCCTCCTGGTTGATACAAATGTCGGCGAAAAAAATATTTATTTACATTTCCTCAATTTTTGGTCTCCTAATAGTATTCGTAGAATTCAAATATGACTTGAAGAATATTATAATAGTAAAAGGTGGACCTACAAGCACATTTTCACACAGAAATGTAGTGACCGTATTGAAAAAACTTGCTTGAACTCTTCAAATAGTTTGAGCTTATTTAAAAAACAAAACATTGAAATATTGAGAAACATCATGAGAAATCATATGAAGCACTAGTTCTTACAAATGCGTTAATATATACACTATATGTGCTGCTACAGCAGTTACTTTCTCGCCACAGTAACGGTTAGGCGGCAGGAAACTTAAACCGTTTTCCATAACACCACGGATCGAAAGCTGCTTCCGCGTTGTCCTTTTGCATCGCTCCGCTGAGACTTCAAAGTTCGAGTGGTGCGGCGAGCGTGGTTCACTTCTCGCAGAAACAAATTAGAATTTCTGTTTTCGCTGTCAAGCCGGAACGTGTCCGCTCTTGCGAGAGTGATGGAAGGCTAAACGTGAGATCGAGTTTGAATTAGTCGTTGGCCATGTCAGAGAATTAAATCGCCATTACGTGCGTCTGTTCACAGAAAACAGTCCCTTTCAGACTATTTTCTTACGCATTTAAAACTCGTGTTTTCACTTTACTTCGTAAATATCAGTCACATAACTGGTAGCAACCCGATTGATATAGATCAAAATATTACTAGTAATATTTGACTTTCTCGACTTACTGCATATGTAGTTAAGAGAAACTATTGTAATGCTGCTGCAAAAGTCAACTAGTAGTGCTAAAACAGCACGTAATTTCTCGCCTCTATTTTCAGACAAAATTCCACGAAAAGTACTCAAATTTATGAGAAATTTTACATTACCTTATTTCAAAATCTATCTTTAAGGAACAGATTTCATTAAGGGAAAAATCTCTATCTTCATAATTGTAGTTGTTGGAAAACGCCGAAAAAATTTTGAACTTTTGGAATTTTCGAAAAATCAGGGTTTTCAACAAATATCAGACCAGCGTCACTATTAAACGTCCTTTACATTAACCACCAACAAAATTTAATAAAAAAAACCAATGGACCATTTTTTGAATATTTTGCAGGATGTTCCAGTGGCTTCATGTAAAGTACCCCCCCAAAAATTAAAATATCGTTCAAATTGAAGGGGCCGCGACATTAGCCAGATCGTTCGGGGAATATCAATTTTGGAGAAAATCAGCTGAACGGCTTAGCCGCTAGCGTTGTTCACGGACAGACGTTTTGCCGTCAGTCTATTTTTCACTATCAAGGACCCACGAAACATGGGTTCTGGCTACACCATGTGTCAGAGTATGTTTTTTCTAAATTTAGCAACTGTATTTATCCAATTTTTCGTTACCAGGGTTCGGCAGTAGTTTTCTATCGAAAATTCGCGGTTTTTCTAGCAGCATTATATAACTTTTTATCTATTCCTTAGGGAGAAAGTAACAATTTTCTCACATAAAAATTCGTATTTTGGGCCCTGCTTGTTGTTTGGGAGCACTCATCTGCTGTGGTCATTATGTCTGACCGAGTAGTGAATGCTTTCACTCAGGGAGGCAGCGGTGTTCCTCCCCCACTGGATGGTGAGACACAGCGCTTGACCTACACATGTAAGTGCGTGTGTAAGAGGAGAGGATAGGACAGGGAAGAGGAGCAAAAGATCTCGCGCGGTTCGTGGCCCGTTTGTCAGGGTACTGCTCCGGTATTAGCCTGATGTTGATCGGAGAAACCACGGAAAGTTACCGATCAGAGCAGCCGGCCGGCAGAATTATCCTCGAGGAAGCTACCGAAATAGGGAGATTTTAAAACAATTATTTTCGCAAAAAAGCTCTAAATATTTTTATTTAAATTTTCTAATCGTATGTGGCGAAGGTCCGTAAAACTTGGTGCTACTCCCATTTTCGGCGAATTCTCTGTATATTCGAAAATTGAAAAAAAAATAACATAGCAAAACTATTGATAGAGATTGCAATATTAATTTCAGAGATTTTTCTGAAATTAAATGTCCTAAAATATTGTAATTTAAGTAAGGTCATGTAGAATTTATTTAAAAAACGAATTTTCACGGAATTTCTGCTTGAAGTAAATGCACAGGAGCAAACTCTCTTAATAAGTGTTTGGAAATTTTTCTTTCTTTCTTATAAGGTAGAATCAAGGACCCTTAAAAGTTGCGCAAGTCTCATTTTCGTTGAAGTATGTGAATTTTTCAGAATTGCAAGAGAATTAAATTAATGTTCATATTTTTTAAGCGTCAGGAAGGTTGTGTTTAGCTGTGAGTCTGGCGGTGTAGGGATTACATAAATGGCGTAAAAAGTTTTTGATTTTAAAACCCATCGCATGCCAAAAACTTTTCCTCTTGGAAACACTTTTCCAGATTTATGTATTTGTTGTGTGTATATTGTTGCATGTCCGTTTACAAATAATGCGAGAAAATATATGCTTTTTTATCACCACTAATTTAAAATATTCTACATTTTTATCACTAGCAAAGATTTAATAAAAAATTGGGATAGATAATTTCATTTTACAAACGAGACTTGTGATTCGAAGACAATTGTGGAGCTACAGAACGACACTTTCTCGTATTAGTTTCCTATTCTCTTTAGACTGAGTTAGCTTTTCGGTTTTGCTCTTCGCAGCCCGCCACAAAAAAGACTCCCTATGCGTTTCTTCAGTAAATTCCGCTACTGAATGGGCGCTCCCAATGGAGAGCACCTGTGCGGTCAACAAACTGCACTGTTAATATGGATTTTGACAGGCCTACATATACGCAGATAATATTGTCCTATATGAAGAGAATTTAATTATGTATAAGCCTTTATTTAAATCCATATTAACAGAGTTGTTTTTTATTTGTACAGAATCGATGATGAAATTATCTATTTTGAAATAGTTTTATTTTATTCTTAAAGAGAAGGACTATTTTTCTCGTACTGTTACGTGAAATACATGCAATTTTCAAAAAATTTTCTCAAAAACGGCTTCATATATTTTTCTTTAAATTTTTATCTTCGAATATTCTAAAGATTGGAATAAAAAGCGGTGCTAGAATAGGCATGCACTTGAAATTGTGAAAAGTGTTTAATTGCTAGCTGAAAACTATCGTTTGAGCGAGGTTGAGGATGCCTGAAGGAACCGCACATCGCGATGGATTCCGAAGAAAAGACGGTGCAGCGGCGCCGGGGTGGGTGGGGTGGGGAAAGGGGGAGGGGAGGGGGGCGTGATGGATGCTCCGCCGCCGCGCCGCAGACGCCGAAACATCTCCGCCCTCTTGCGCCCGCCACCCCCGCAGTCGAAAACCCTCCACTTCCGCCCGCCGGCCGCAGCCGACCTCTCCGCCCTCGCAAACCTCACGCGCTCCGTATTCAGGCGCTAAATGCAGCTTTTCAAAAGAGCTTCCAACTACGATTTATATAAATGAAATCATCTTTAAAAACCGGGCGGCGGCCGCGCCGAGCCGCGCCAGGGCAGGCCGCAGGAGCCGGGCGGGGGCGGCGAGCGGATTAAAAGAAGCGGCGTTTTAAGAGCACTCTTCATTTGTTTTTTAAGGCGAGGGGCGGGGGAGGGGAGGGGAGGGGGCGTCGATGGCAAATTGATGCGCGCGTGATGGATGGAGGGGCGGCGGAGGAGCGGCAACGCGAGCGCGACGGCCCGCGGCGGAGGACGCTGTGCGTTTGAATGAAAGGGGAGACAAAGGATGCACATGCAACGTTAGGATGCAGAAGACTGGCGAGTTGCATGTGCAAATATTAAGGCGTATCATATTGCTAGAAAAATTCAGACATCTTTCGATCAAGAATGTTGTCCAGAAATGAAAAAAATTGAAAACAATAGTGAGGAATCATATTACTAGGGCTTTCAAATGTATTCCCATATCCAAACTTTATAACGACTTCAGTACACCTACGTTTAAAACAAATGAATTGAACTTTTGATGTTTTGAATGAATAATATAGTATAACGCGAATGCATTGAACGAAGAACGGATATAATATTTTATTCGTGGCTAGAAATTTCACGTTTTATTAAAAAATGAAAAATGTTTACTTGTGACATTCAAACATTTTAGTAGTCATTGTTGGAGTAGCAAAAATACCAGACGATCCTCCCCCCATCTAGTATGCTGAAAATGATTAATGATCTTGCGATAATTAAACGTTTGAGCAGATCAAGCGTGCAAGCAATAAAGGAAAATGTAAACAATCTGCCGAGCCTTTTTCTGCCACATGTACGGGTGATTACTTCAAATAAACAAGGGAAACCTTAGCAAATACTAGGGCTTCTACTTTTAATACATACATGAATAGAAGAAGTTAGTAAATTAGGTGAACAGGGAAGAATGCACAGATTTACGAAAACGTTTAGCGTAACATGATGGCTACAAACACAATACAGTACAATGTATGTAAGTGGAAATCGATCTTGACTCACACAAATTCCGGTTTAATGAGGTTTTTATTCAAGGTTGTGCATTTTATAACACTTGAGATATTGACGATTCCGCCCTGAAAGTAGTAAATTATATGACTTTTATTATATGACTATAATTATCACAATACACTGACATATAACGTACTGTGTTTATAGAAGAAGGAACCATTGAATGAATATTAAATACTCTTCATTGACAGCTTCTGACTTGAAAAATACATACTTTACTGGCTGTACTCGAATTGCTTGCTGACTCTTTCAACGCACAATGCGTCACAACCCAGTCCTACGACCTTCTGATACCCTCGCATGGCCTTGAGTAATGCGTATCTGGTCGAAGGGTTATGATTTTCCACATGGGGCAGGGAGACGCGTGAATAGAAGCCATGCCCTTACACCTTCCCACGCTCAGAGAGTCGGGAGAGAGAGAATTTTCCTACAACCTACGTCTTGAGAGACAAGCGATCCCAACGTCGAATTCTACGCTGAGAGCTGAAGCCCCTCTCCTTCAATGTCAGGCTGCCACGACTAAATCATGCGTAAAAGAAGCTTTTTGATGCATTCCTTTCATTAAGAACATCTCGCGTCCTTCCGACAATTGCATTAAATGCCCAGGATTTCCGTTTTATAAAGAATGTTTTCCTACAGGACATGAAAAACTGTTTCGTTTCCGCGTTGGAGGGATTCCGTTTTATGCTGTGTAAAATGCCATTTAACTTCCGGTTGAAGCAGGTTTCCGGCTTGTGCAGGTTCCGGTTTAGACATATTTTACTGTAACTGAAGTCATTAAAAGAATCCAATTCGAAAAATTTTATTGATTAAAATGTATATCAATAACTGCAAGCCATCTGATTGCAATTGTGAAGTTTCCAGCCAGAATTGGTGTCCAAATAGTAACGCTTTAATGTTTTTGTGTAGACCACATTATTGTCACTCTCCGATTCTTTCTTTTTATTTTCCACCTTTATCAATACTTGGTATTTCTTCAGAAATATGTCCACATTCTTTACAAGCAAACTTACTTGTATCAGTACCAGTAAAATTTTTTACACTGGGTTTGTGTGTGTAGTGGTCTACACTGAACATTTTTTCACAAGTATTAATAAATTCCACTGTCAATTGAGATTAATAAATTGAGATTATGAACATGAGATTAATAAATTGCGCAGTCATCTACATCCCCCTGGCTGCTACATCGAGGACCACTGGTGAATTGATACTTGCCACACGAGTCACCAGTCTCGCGTTCCTGAAAATACCTGCAGGTGCTGTCATTACCACAAATGACATTGGAAGCATGTAGAATGTATATATATAATTACATTAGAATTTGACATACAAACTAGTGGTGCTACAGAATGGCACAGACTTTCCGGTATTAGTTTTCTATTTCCTTGGGTCTTCGCTATCTATTCGGAACTGCTAGTCTTTCTTGCCAGCTAACATCTATCACTGCCAAAAGTACATTTTTTTGTCATTTTCTTAATTTTTCGGTTTCCTATTGGTAGAACGAAAATACTAATTTTAGAATATTAAAGAACACAAAAACCTAGCCCTAAATGGCAATTTTGTTTTAAAAATTATGTGCCGTTTTAAAGAAAATTGCGTCTTAGCGCAACTAAAAATGCGAAATTTTGAAGCTGATTTTCACAGAACATTTTTGAGTTTTCAAAATACTTTATTGGAAGTTATTTGAAGCACTTACACTCACAAATATAATAATGTTTACAAATTGCTGGTAATGTGAATATTAAATATGTGAGAGATCCTTTAAAACAATTACGTATATGTAATTTTTGAAAAAAACAAAAAAATCCTCAAAATAAACTTTACGACATATTAAAGAGTGCCATTAGCACTATCCGATCGAAAAGTTTGAAGAATTTTTTTTCGCCATTTATGAGAAAATTGCGTTTGAGCGTTTCTGAAAATGCGGAAATTTGAGCTAGTTTTCACAGAAAACGGTTGTATTTTCGTTAAACTTTACTTGACATTATTTAAAGCACTCATAAATATAATAATGTGAACAATTCGCCGCTAGTGTAAATATTAACGACGTGAGAGACAAGTAAAAAAATTACATTTTTGCAATTTTTGAAAAAACAAAAGAATACAGCAATATGGCATTTATGTCATCTCATAGGGTACATTTACCACTATCCCTACCTAAAGTTTAAAGAAAAAAATTGGAGCAGTTTTTGAGAAAATCTTGTTTTTGTAATTTTTTAAAATTGCACGAAAACTAAAATTTGCGCGATGTTGCGCGAAAACTAAAATTTTCAAAACAATGTACATGACCTTAAACAAAGAACTCACTTTGGAGAACACATTTTATTTGAAGGAAAAATCTCTATCTTCAATTTTGTAGTTGGAGAGAAAGGCCGAAAGAAAATTCAAACTTTTTCACAATTTTCAGCCCTGGGGCTTCGGCCCCCTAATGAAGTACAAGTGCTGGGGGTGCCTATTCAGGCACATGTACTGAAGAACCTCTCTTTGCCGGAGTGTTTATAGTAAAAAATTTATTAGACAGGAGGAGTTCCGGCCCCGAAACTTCTTTCACTTTATTAAAGAAAATAATAAACAAATCGAAACTAAAAAATTATATACATGTACTTACGTACATTCTTTTTGTGGAATTTTATGTATAATACCAATACTTTCAATCAATTGTCAGATTGTAAAACTTACTCTTTTTCATATTTTGTTCTTCTCGCGTTTTTATGAAGAAAAGTTTGAAATTAATCTTGCTGTGATAATTGACGTTTAAATATAATTAATTTTAATTTAACCTCAGTACACGTTTTGGGATCTTTGGTAAGTAGCAGCTGACGAAAGGAGCGATTAACGTCTTAAATAATTGTAATATCTCCAAAAATCCAAGATCACGGTGGATCCCGGCTTGAAAAAATATTTCTATTATTTAAAATTAACTCAGGTGGGGGTGACATGTAGCAATGGACTGAGAATGAATGAGGGCATGACCCATTGCATGTGAACCACTCCGCCATTCCTCTGGAAACTTCACGTACCTTGGAGGACCACCAATAGATTTAATTGGGCGAACTATTGGTCTCGCATTTCCTGAAAATTGGCTGTTTGTGATGTGTCACCATCACTCAGAAATTAGCAAACACGTGTGAAGTTAATACATATAATTAAATGACTGAATATTTAGCACATTAAACACTGAAAACATTAAAGGTTGTTTGGCTGAATCTGAAAGAGAATATAAAAGGAAAATACAATTTGTTATATTGGTATGATGTGCTCCATCCTGGATGCTGGCGATGACACATGAGCAAGTCCGATCACTCTTCGACGATTGCTCGCAGATGTGGTTGGCCGAGTTACTACTCGTTGCAGTCACTTTACTTTTATGATCGAACCCTTTAAAATTATTTTTTCTTTTCATACGGCAAAATTGATTATTCTTAATATGCTTCAATACCGCAACATCGTAATGAATTTAGAAATGGAACTTGCCCCTCGAAACAATTTACTACATGCAAATTTAATTTTTGGATGAACAGACAATACATTTTCTTGCTAGAGAAGTGAAACTGTGATCTTCAACTTTTATGCTTTTTATAAAATATCGCCTGTCAATAAGGAAAGATGTTTTCCTCAAGAATTATTCCTGACATTTAAAATGCCTTCCGTTAATTTTAAATGTCCACAATGCCTTCAAACTAATAAAAATGACCAAACACGTCTCGACCTTCCATTTCCGTGTCCTTGTTGCAATACACGTGTTTCGGTTTCTCACCTTCCAAGGGGTTTCCCCTTTAAACCTAAAGACGAAGGCGGCGATCGAAAGCTGTTCTACCTCGAACGCTTTCCACAAGGGTTGAAAAGGAGTGTTCGACGCGTCACCCTCTCGCAGTGGACACTTCGCCCTCTGCGCCACTCCTTTAACTGGCGTGAGGTTTACATTTGCTCCAAGAAAGATGCGGATGTTCCAGCAACCCGTTGCCCTTCGGTCGCTGCTGATTTCCTCTCCCCGAACATATTTCATTCAGCAATACACAAAAAAGAACGATTTATTTTCTCGCTTACTGTTCACTCAGATAGAGAAATTATTGCAATGCTGTGGGTAACTGCTGATACGATTGCACATATTTTATTCAGTTATATCTAACTTTTGCATTTTTCGAAAAATCATGGATTTCGAAAGCAAATTGGATCTGCGCCAATATTTTAAACGTTATTTATGATATATGAAGGTAAAGACAATTAAAAAATGTTGAGCCATTTTTGAAAAACTTCTGAAAATGTTGCGCTTTTTGTAGAGTGTGCCCTCAAATCAAAATATCCGCTTCAAACAGGCACGACTTTGAATTGTTAATAGTCGATCGAGGAATATCAATCAATATTTGACCACAGACATGAGCCACAGACAGGGAACTGACAGACAAGTTTTGCCGTCAGTCGATTTTTCGGTATCAAGAACTCTCACAACATGGATTCAGAGTACACAACGTGTTAGGGGGAAGTAATTTACTACATATAGGAACAGGATTAACTTTTTCGCTACCAGGGCCCGACAATAAGAATTTTTCCATCAAAAAATCGCCAATTCCCGACGTACGATTACAATAACTTTATTCTTATGAGAAAAGTGAATAAATCTTGTTCTTGTATGTAGTAAATAATTTCCTCTATTTACTAGTGTTTATCATTTCAAATTACAACCTTTGAAAGATCCTGATTCATTGAGGACCCCTGTCTGGAAAGGTTGGGGGAGAGAATTTCTCTAGTCAGTAATGATCATACTCTAACATACCTGGGAGTGAACTACTCTATCTGGAACGGCTTCCTAAAGCATCCATATCGAATTTGATGGACGCAGTGAGGAGGCTTCAAAAGGCGCATTTAAAGCCCACTCAGAAGTTGGCATTACATCATACATATATAATGCCACATTGCCTTTACCAATTGGTAATATCAATGCCATCTATGTCGATGCTCAGGGAAGCGGACGGTCAAATCAGAGTGGCAGACAAACAGTTCTTACATCTGCATATGAGTACTGCAGATGGCTTATTCTACCTGGCTAAGAGAAATGGAGGACTGGGGTTGCTGCGGCTTGCCCAATACGTTCCTAGGGTAGCGTTGAACCTAGGACTACGATTAGAAAAATCTTCAGATCCTATTTGCAGATGGCTGAGCTGATGTCCGAGTTTCTACCAACGAACATAAAAAACCGTCAGAACACTGAGACTCAACTGGCCCTATACTGAACGAGATTTAAGGGCTTATAAGAAGAAATGCGCCGATGACGAGGTAGCCGCTTGGGAGAAGCTGGGATCCCAAGGGAGAGCGGTTAAGGCGCACATAAACGATCCGATTGGAAATGCCTTTTTGAAAGATTAGAATCTTCTGGAACCTGGTCTTTTTATAACTGCATTCCAATTGAGATCAAAAACCGCTGCCAATAGAACTACTCTTAGTAGAGGAAGGTCCAGGGAGGATGTACACTGCAGGAAGTGAAATACAGCGGTAGAAACCATGAATCACATCCTCGGTCAGTGCATTTTTACGAAGCCAGCAAGAATAAAGCGCCATGACGAAATCAAAAATTTATAGAGGGGAAGATGCTCCAGAAATCGGACATTGTGGTGCCCACGGAAGCCACTTTCTCTGTTGCCGAAGGGGTTAGACTCAAACCTGACCTGGTAATAAAAAGCCGGGAAGGGGTCCACGTGGTCGATGTGACTGTCCGCCACGAGGATGGGTCTAGCCTTCTAAAAGCAGCAGAGGAAAAGGTGGTAAAATACCAACCAGTAATTTCCCTTACAGCCCAACGTCATGGAGTGCCCAACGCCAAAATCCTGGTTGGAACCTCGAGGCGATCTACTACCTCGTTAATTGCTCTCAGAAGCTTTACACACACTTGTAAATTAAGACGGAGCAATTTAGCTTTGCTGGTAGTCAATGCAGAAAAGGAACGTCTTGGACCCGTGGGGAACCCAGGGGATTCTAAAATGCCTATGTATGTATGTTATTTAATATAGCATATAGAAAATTGTGTAGTCAAAATCCATGTTTGGAGGGTCCTTGGAAAGGCGATTGCCGACAAAAAGTATCCCCGTTCTTCGGGCAGCGGGAGCAGTCAAAACCGTTCAGTGGATTTTCTTTCAAATTGATAATCTTCAAAAGATCTCAATTTTCTTGAGATATTTTGAGTTTGAAAGGGATATTTTAATGCTTGGAGGAACTTTACATGACGCCTCATTAACTGTTGCACAATTTTCTCAAAAATGGCTCCAAATATTTTATACAACATTATCCTCGGATAGCCCAATGAACTGGCTATGAAAAGCCCAATGAGCTTGAATGAAAGGTGCATGTCCAAATTTCGTTGAAATCCCTGAGTATTACGAAAATGGCAAAAGTTGAAAATTCTTTCTGTGTCATTTTACAACTAAAATATTGCAGGGTAAATATTTTTTCGTTAAAAATGTTAAACTTATGAAATTTTCGAAAAATTAGGGATTTAAACGAAAATGAGACTTGTACCATCCTTTAAGCGACCCTTTTTCTATCTGAGGGCAAAGATAAAAACAATAATTCGAAGCCATTTTGGAGAACATTTTGAAAATGTGGATTTCATGTAATATACCCTCAAAAATAAAAATATCCATTTCAAACTCAGATTTTATTTCATTTAAATCGATCGAGAAATATCAATTTTAGAGCAAAAAGACGGAATGGTTTTGGCATTCACCCCAAACAGACGGACGGAATGACCCATGAACGGGTAGTCATTTTGACGTCAATCTATTTTTCGGTATCATGGTGCATTTGAGGGTTCAGAACGTGGATTCATAGTACACAAGTGATATGAGGAAGTAATTTACTACATATGGGAAGACGATTTATCCACTTTTTCGTAAATAAGGGTCAGCAATAAGAGGTTTTTTCTGTCGAAGCTTCGCCGTTTTTCTTCGCACGAATACAATAATTTCTCTTCTTAGAAAGTACTTGCAGAAAATAAAATGGCGCAGTCATGACATCTTGAGTTCAAACATTTCTTAAAGTGATCAGAGAGGAGGCAAAAGAACCTTAAATTACGTAAACAATTGATCAAAACCAAGTCGTTTTTGGATGAACAACTCAAGCCGTTAGACTATATTACTGATGTAATCAAGGGCTTCTTCCTTTCGATTGAGTGAACTCAGCGTCCAGGCGTTTGATTTTTAGACTAGATTTATTATTAATTCTGCAATTAACTATCATAACTTGATGGCAGAAAATCATAACTTTATATACATTAAGCACTAAAAATAAATTACAAGAGAGTGGTTAATTAAAAATAATAATTAATAATAATACATAATTTCACAGCGCAAGCCACTTCACTTTACTTCACTTGGATTGGATTGTTTTGACTGATTTGCACGGTTCTTTTCCAGAAAGACTCTGTCTTTAGTTATCACGAAATCGGTCTAACCGACAATGGTGCTGACAAGCGTCACATGATCCTGAGATTAGATACAATGGCTGACATTACAAATTCTGAGCAAAGAAATAGGCCACTCAGAAATTTGTGGTAGCTCGTAAATATTATTGGAAGCACGTACTATTAAAATAGATTAAATCAGCGAAAAATGCTTTAATGTGATGGAAAAAGTTAATAAATGACCTATTAGTCGAAATGGACGAAAAATGCAAAAATGTCTTTGCTAAAAATCATTGTTCTAAAGCGGAAAGGAAAAAAATGACATAACATTGTGTGTTACATCTATGTCTGTACTTGGTGCGACAGCCCGTGAACGGGGCTGAGGCCTATCGGCGACGTCACTGCCTCGCGGCCATGGGTTAAGAGGGTATGTGTGGTTAGCACGTAGACATCTTCACGCTGAATTCCGGTCTTCTCAACCGGAGAAGTGAATTTTCTAATCGTCACACAGCAACATATACCGGGAAATTGCAAAGAAACTCACGCTATGATCATGGAACCCAGGGCCGCGAGGGGAAAGCAAACACGCTGACCAAGAGCTAGCCGTGAGGCCCGTATGTTACATAAACATTTATGATGTGAAAAAGTATTTTTTTTTTATGCCGACATCACGCACCGCCCGCCGGTAAGGCGGGAAGTATCGCGGCGAGGCAGGGCGAGCACGGTAGCAGGGTGAAGGGGGAGAAGGCCAGGGCAGAACAAGCCACAGCAGGCCTCGCCTGGCCAGTCTAGGCAGACTGCATTCCTCTCCCTGCTTGAATAGAGTTGAATAGATTAAATCGCACCGGTTGCCACTAACTATTATCAATATTTTTATGAAAACATATTAATTTACAAATATGCTAATTGGACATTTTAGTGTAACAAAACTAGTATGCTCGTTTAGTAAAATTTAGTATCGTCATTAAATATATCTTCATCATTCTCTCATTTTTCTCTTTCTTTGTTTTTTCCTCCCTCTTTGTTACTGCTATACTGATTTGCTCTTATTTTATTTTTTTGCTCAGCGACAATGAAATGCGTTATTTATTGATTTATTGATCAGTGTTAATGAGGGTTTCAAGTCTTAGAAAATATAACATTTATAGTTATTGTATTTTAATATACTGTGGTGTTAGCTACTAATTAGCTTGCTAATTTTTATCCTTTGTTGTTAGTATACGAGTTACTATGAGTATTGTAAGTCATTAGGTGCAAGCTTGTGTGTACAAAGGATAACTTTCTTTTGTTTTACTTTCTCGTCCTTTTGAAGATTCCTCGTAAGTTATGTAATCGTCCGTCGGAAAACGAGGAATTTTTGACAGAAAAACTCTTATTACCGGGCCCTGGTAACGAAAAGGGGGATAAATCCGGTTGCTAAATATAGAAAAAAAACCTCTAACACGTGGTTTAGGCAGAATCCTTGTTTTGTGGGTCCTTGATAACGAAAAATCGATTGACGGCAAAACATTTGTCTGACAGTCTCCGTCCTCTGTCTGTCTACCCGTCTGTGGTCAACGCTACAGCCTAAACCGTTCAGCCGCTTTTCCTCAAAATTGATAATCTCCTATCGATCTGTGTGAACTCGAGGCTTTGGGAGTTTGAATAGGATATTTTGATTTTTGAGGGTACTTTACATCAAGCCTCAAAAACATTTTCAAAATATTCTCAACAATGGCACTACATTTTTTGAACAAACTTCGGTAAAGGACGCTTAAAAGAATGGTGCAGGTGTGATGTTCGTTAAAGTTCTAGATTGTTTGAAAATTTGCTTATTGCAATTCTTTGGTCATCTCCCTACAACAATAACTTTGAAGATAGATATTTTTTCCTTAATGAAATCTGTATCGTAAAGACAAATATTTACATAAGTTCATGTTCAATTTTTCGAAAATATGAGTGGTTTTGGTATAATTTGGTGCCACATATAAGCAATTCAAAAACATTTTTTAAAAATTTTTTTAACATTTTTTTCTCGAAAATCGCTCCAAATGTTTTCTTTAATTTTTTTTCACAGATAGAAGAAAGGGATGCTTAAAAAAATGCCGTCGGTCTCATTTTCGTTCATCTCTCTGAATTTTCGGAAATGGCAAATTTTGAAATAATGTGAGAAAATATGTGCTGCTGTAGCACCACTTAGTGCAATTATCGGCCATCTAGGACCACTCTGTATGTTATCCTCCGAAGCCTAGTCATATCCTCCGAGGACTGGAGAGATTAACGTATTTTTATTCATTATGAGGATGAGCTTTTTCGGCTGTATCCATTAATTAAACATGGTCGTTAACCGTGAGTGATACGTTATGAAGTGATACGATGATGAAGATTAGGATGATGATTATGATGACGAAGGGACAATTATAATTAGTCCTTGCCAACACAGGATTTGAACCTGCGACCCCCTCAGCACAGACGACGGATGCAGCAACCGTCTGCGCCAAGGGTGCTGGCGGACACCATTATTTTTTTTATTTTTTATTTGTAATTGTGTTGTCTCATGTATCCATCTTGTGCTTCGGGCAACATCAAATCAATTGTAGAATTAATTTTTTTCAATATATGTACCTGCATCTATCTATTTATCTATCTATCTATCTAATTATCTATTTATCTACCTACCTTTCTTACCGACCTATCGTAGTATCATACTTTCTATCTAGTATCTCTCTATCTATCTTATATTTTTCTATCTATCTATCTATCTATCTCTCTACCTATCAACCTATCATCTATCTATCCATTTATCTGTCTACCTATTTATCTCTATCTATCGCTCTACTTATATTTATATCATACTTTCTATCTATCTAGTCTATTTCTATCAATTTTTATATTTTTCTATCTTTCTCTCTATGTAAAATTTATATACAACTCTTCTTACAAAGGCGTATGCAAAAAACAAAGCCTAAAAATCTTTGGCGTTATTAAGGAATCCCATGCGCCGAATCTTCAACTTCTTCGTAAGCTGCTTGCCTGACATTCCGAACTCTTTACTCACAATAGCACACTTCTGGAGCATGCCCGTAATAAGCCATCGCAAGAGCTGCGCATATTGCCTCTCCATATTTATAAGATGCAAATATCAGATTACGAAAGCAAGAAGAAGAAGAAAAAAGGAAACATTTCCGGCAGCGCCCCGTCTCGCGGCGACCGCAAATGAGGAACATATTCCAAATCGAATGCCTGGTGCCCGGCGCGGTGGGATGGGCGGGTGGGCGTGCGGGGGAGGGGGAGGGCCGCGCGGCGATTGGCGGGCGCGGCGCGCGCCGACCACGCCCCCCGCGGGGCCGGCCATTGGCGGGCGCGGCGGCGCGGCCCGCCCCGCGCCGCGGCGCGACTCGCCGAGGGGGGGGGAGCGGGGCGGAGGCGACGGAGGCGGCGGCGGTATAAGCGAGGCAGAGTCGCCGCCCGCGCCGCACTCTTCTCACGCCCAGGCGCCCGCCCGCCCGCCCGCTCGCGCCCGCGCCCGCGCCAGCGCCCGCGCCAGCGCTCGCTCGCCTCGCACGCACGCACGCACGCCGCTCGCTTCGCCCGCGCGGGACGCCCGCGCCCTGCAGGTAAGCCCCCGACGCTCTCTTGTTTCTCAGCAACGCGATGTCCGTTGCCCGACAGTATGATGCGAGTGACGACGATGACGAAATTTTTCGACACAAACTGAAATGAAAATTGTGAACTGACGATCACACAGTTGTCATCACCGTAGATAGTTTATGGCATACAGTGGTAGTGCGTTTCGCTCTGAAAATAGAATATTAATTACGTAAATAATAATAGTCTATCGAGCCGTAGTGATCGGCGCTGCTTTCATAGCAATGTCGCGGCGAATGTTGTTTTGAAAGAACGGGGGAACAACCCTTAATCAGCAATTGTGGGAAACAACTGGTTCGTCTCCGTGGGAAATGATTTTTTTTAATTTCACATTTATTTATCTAGATGGAATACATCGTTCAATGTAATCACTTTACAGATGATTTGCTTTGAATTATGCTAGTTAAAATATCTAAGCTAACTGATCCTAAACATTGAAGAGGACACTCTAGGGGAGAACCTCGAAGTTAAGTGTCATGATCGGCTAAGATTTTGAGAAAGGCATCAAATGGGAATCTATTTTTTATTCGGGTGTGGGTGGGATTTTTTGCTAATTTGAAGTGGGATGCTGCTGGTATGTCTGCTAGGTTTTGGTAGAAATTGTGCGATATTTGGTTTATTACTGTATTCATGTGGGAAATGAATGCCTCATTGCCAGTTTTATAAACGATGGTGCAGTGGTTGCAAGGGCTGTGGTGGCGGCGCATTCGTCGTCCGGCGCGTGGGTCGCCGGCGGCGCCGCTGCCTGGCCTCTCGCGGGGTCTGCTTGGGGAAAGAGCTTCTCAATCATTAGATGACGAATATAGAGCTCCACTGTTAATCATTTGTGTAGGATTTGTCCCAGTAGTTATTACTTCTGTTAATGCAGCATTTTATTTCCGTATTTTAAATGACAACACATTCAATGTTTCGTATATTTTTATGACTAACAATTTCAGTCTCAAATGCTAAATCAATGTGTGTTTATAACGTGTGCCCAGTTCAATACAATGAACTTAAAACATATTTCTTAACGCTCATACACAGTTTTTCAACGTTGTTTAGTAAGGTTTCTTTGTTGAATGTAATATATTGAATGTGTTTTATTCTCTCGTTCCACCACAATTCATTCATGCAAAATCTACACAAACATCGTTTATCTGCAGAAACAGTGCCGATTGTATGTGTGCCTCTCAGTTTGGTAGGATAATCTCTTGGATGTCAAGGGTTGTTCCCTGAAATAGGGTTCAGAATTTATGAATTATGAATGAATGAGAAAAATCGAGACTTACTTTCTTCTGGGTTGATATTATGTTCTCTAAATTGAGAGGCTTAATTAGTTACTCAATAATTGTGATTAATTTTTAGCAGGTTTGCTTTCAAGGTGCGCAGTTTCTTATGAATAGTGATTAGTTGATACTTTTATCTCTTCAATAATGCAAAAACAAGTGATATTGTGTGATCTTATTTGTACAAAATCGGATTTTGTATTAATTGTTGGTTAGTTTTTTATGTGTTCAAATGTGCATTTGCTACTACGTTTGATGAACAAAACACCAGTTGATTTATCTTCAAATTATTAAAGTATCAGTAGTACTTTACCTATAAACTAATGACTAAGATGAATATCTATTACATCATTAATAATTATCGTACTAAAATGATTTGGTGTGTTAAAAGAGATTGTGAAATTTTGCGAAATGTATGGATATTAAATTTATGATTGGTATTTTTTCGAATGATGTGCAAGAGTTTAACTTCGAAAACAGTACTTAGAGAATTTATTGCTTTTCTAATTTTTAGAGGTACAAGTTCATTCAATATAGATTAGACTGCAATGGTTACCTCTCACGATGTGTTTCTGCCCATAGTGTGCTAATAGATTAATCTCGGCGAAGGGTTTTATTCTTAATTTTTCAAATTTAAACTTGTATTAATTGCATTTTATACATTGTTCATTTATGATGTAACACCAATTACGGATATACAAATTTACAAATAATATACACAGTTTTGTTTAACATTATAATTTAAAAAATCGTTATAGAGAAATGTTATTTAATAAATAATTTTGTATCTTTATTGTTCATTAAAAAGGCAGCCTGATGTTTTGGCGCTCACAGAACAGGACTATTCACTGTCTACCCGTTAATATTTTCATAGTATCCAACGTGTAATCTAGAACAATAAAGAAATAACAAACAACAAAAAACACTATTAGCAGACCGATTTTTATTTTGGTTCATATTTTGGTAATTTTGGTATTTTGGTAATTTTAAAAAGAAAAAAAACACTTACTGTTACTTTTTAGAGTAAGATTGTGACGCAAAAGTACTAGTTCCGGCACTGAATTTTTAATTTTTTATTACATATTGATTTTCTTATTGTAAATTAGTATTAATGAGGAGACTGAATATAGTGTTAGTGAATATTTTTGACTCAAAGATCATACAAAGCCAATGACAACAATATCAAAACGTCTACCGCTACTACAGCAGCCATTCGCCGTCGTCTTTGACGACATTTTTTTATTATTTTCATTTCGGGCCTAAAAAGGCAATACTTTTAACTTTTTCATGACTGAAACACCTTGTGGAAAACAGAAATCTAAAAGCAGGCCTACCTAATAGCAAAGCCATTTTTTGAATTCAGAAAACAAGCCGACCAAAATAAATAAGTTTTTTTATTTAAAAAAATACTTTTAATGTATAAGTGTAGTACATATAATAGAAATATTCATTTCTGACACCGTTGTGTTATTTGTTTCCTCAGTGTAATAATTCTATTAAAAACTCTTATGATGTTAAGGTTGAATATTTATCTTATCACTTACTCCGTGGGGTCTTTCTCACATTTATTTATTTGATAAAAAAATGAGACGATGTCGTAGGAGTTTATGTTTGATACTTGAAAATTGAACAGTACAGAAATGAGTTTATCGAATTGGCCGTGGAGTTGCATTCAGCGCGTAAGTAGTTTGCCTCCGGAGGCCACGTGGCAGAGGAGCCCTCGGTCGCGCGGTCTCTCAGAACGCGTCGCGTGGGCTCATCTCTACTGATCGGCTCCGCGGCTCGGCAGCTTTCTCTTTCTCTGCTCAGTGTTTTGAAGTCAAGTGAGGCGGAGGTTTTAGAAAGACTTTTCATCTTACTAATTAATCGTATTCATGCAAAACATACGACCATTTGCATCTTGAGTATTTCAAGTTGTACTAAATACTGCTCTGCAAGATTTTTGATGTATAAAAAAATGTGTGGCTGAAAGTGAGTTAATAGAGTGGGCAATAAGCATCTGCCGTAAATATTGTATATAATTGTATAGGAGTAAGATGTGTCACAGTTAAAATAGGTTGTAGTTTTTATTTTTATTTTTGCGAGGGTATTATCTCAAAGTCAGTTAGTAAATACATTGTCTATTCTTTATCTTTATGAAGCAGAACGGTTCGCCAAGAAGCATCCATGTCCCCAGATATGCTCGTAGAACATGAGACTTCGAATGCCGTATAAATGTCAAGAAGAAAGTAAGTCAAATGTCTTCCCCCCAAATACTCTTCATCTTATGAATTACAGCCAGCTACCAGTGACAACTAATTTCCTTGACTGGTTTTTGAAAAATTAAGAAAAACGTATATACCATTTAAAACAACATAGAATTAGAAATCTGTAATGCAAACATTTAGCAAAACATTATTTTTCTCTTCGAATATTAGTTCAAGGACAAATAAAAATTCTAAGTGTCTCAGAAAGTGTAATTGAATATTACAGCTATGTTTTTTTTAAAATTAGTGTTTAAAGTGGAAACGATAAATTCAGGTCCTCGGCAATGTTGCCAAGTATTTACTCACGGCCGTAGTGTCTACCCACATACATTTGGATGTAACATGTATGAAAAAAAATTAACATAATGAAAATAAAACACAATTGCGTACAACCAATTGTGGTTTTTGGTGTAACGAATGTATTTGGCATTTGTTGGGGAGGGGGAAGGCGATTGTCTGACTTTGGCGGCTCGCTATCGGTGCCCTAAGCCTGGAACCAGTTTAATTCCCACGCTTGGGGGGTAAGAGAGAAAGGCGAACATGGCGTATTCCCTACACATGCCTGAGCTTTTCTTGAGAAGCTGACAGCTACGGAAATGGGCTCGACCGGGAATCGAATCCGGGACCACTCCACGGGAAGCTCCGCTGCCCACGAGCCATCCTGGAGGCCACACGCGGCGAACACGAAGAGAAAGCAACGTAACATCTTCGTTCCCGTACATGGCAGAAAAGCGAGCGGCGCCGTATTTGCGAGCCTTTGCGCGGGCGGGCGGGCGGGCGGGCGGGCGGGCGGGCGGGCGGGCGGGCGGGCGGGCGGGCGGGCGGCCGCAACGCGCGATCATCGCCCTCCGGGGGCGCCGGCGCCGCCCGGGCCGTGGCGAGGGGCAGAGGGGCGATGGGCGGAGGGGCGAGGGGCGGGGCGCGTGATTGATGCCGCTCGCCAACGCTCCCCCTCCCCGGCGCTGGGTTAATTGCCAGCCGCTGGCCGCACCAGCGCCCATGCACGGCCAACGCCACGCCTTCTGCTTGTGTTTATTTAACGTCCGAAAACACTTTAAACTGTGTGTGACGTACCATAGGAAGAACTGTGTTCTGTGCACGTTTTCTTCACTTCTGGGATCTCTACCCTAAGCCATTTACGGGTTGAATTCTGAATACACATTGAAAGAGCGTTTTTGGCAAGAATTGATAAGAAAAAATTCTCTCCCGCGCAACAAAAACTATTTGCAAAGGCAAAAAGCTTCTGATTTATCCCTCATCATGCCCTTCGCAAAGGAAACGAATTACTCACGTTCTTATTTCGCCTTCGTTTTTCGTACACTCTACTTGAAATTATATACACTTGCCGATCATGCCGGTCAATGAGTTCATAACCTCTCACAATTGGACGTTATATGACAGCTTCTGTTCTTTCTATTTTATTTTCCATTTTATCTTAACACCTGTCCTTGTATCTCCTGCCCAAGAAATTCCGAAAAAAATAGTTTTTTGAGAGTTATCAAACAGATTTTTTGATCTTTTATAACAATAAATATTTGTTCTAATGCTTATCTTATTTTAACGTATCATTTAGAATTACTACATTCATATCAATAAACTGGAATACGAATTTCAAGCAAGGGGCTGAAAAGAGGTAAACGGCGACTAATGCCGTCTTTCAAAGACACTTTTTGAATTAAGAGGGTATTTTATTAATAATTTAATGAAAGTAGTTTCTCAATTTGAAGAATCGAATTAAATGAAATCAATCGCGGGTTTAATGAATATTTAGAATGACTTATGAAGGATAGTCCAAAATCTTCTAGTGGTTTCAGGACAAAAAACTTCTTGAGTACGACTATATTACTTATCAGAAAATGCATTTTTCCTTTTTGAGTTGATGAACGAGCGTTCTAAAGAAACCAGAAGGCTATTCTGACCACTTTGCGAAAATACGCAAGCTATCAAAATATAATACACTTGAGGAAGACAGATTTTATTGATGTTAAGATAAACCTCCGAATAAAGAGCAAAAATACGGAAGTAAAAAAATATTTTTCCTACTAACAAGCCTTCATGCGTGACGTTCCCATTTAATGATAAAATGCAGATTCTTCAGTTATTACTGGTGGAAACAGCATACTACGTCTACATCACGGAGAGGAAAATTATGAAACAGCAAACTAAGGAAGACTTTAAACATTCATATTCAAGGTAAAATTCATTATCGAACGTCATCTTCTTCGTGGTGCTTCAAAATAACAAGATTATTTTCAACACTAATTCTGAATTAAATGTAGATGAAGACGTACGAAAAGCCATATACTGTTCAAAAATCTAATAAATTACAATATTCGCAACAAAATCACGCAAAACATTTCGCTGAAAAAGAGTCATATGTGTAAATTACTATTTACTGGTGCAAGGAGTGATTTGGGCTAATATCGGACAAGCTAAGAATGTTGTGTATTGTGCACTAGTAACACGTGAGCGCCGTTACGTCGTAACGAAGTTGTGCAAGTGCGCCATCGCTGTAGTTTGCGCCGTGGAGCGGAGGAGTGACGAGGCGCTGACGAGAGTGTGTTGTTTGTCTCCAGCGGCGCCGCCTCGCGATGACGATGGACGCCACGGGGCAGTCCCGCTCGGCCGGCGCCCCGCTGCTGGTGGTGGGCGGGGCCGGGGGCGGGGGCGGAAGCCCGCCCGCCACGCCCTCCTACTCGCCCAGCCTGCCCACGACGGCGGGCGGCGCGCCGCACGCCCCGGCCGCGCCCGCGCCCGCGCCGCCGCCCACGCAGTCGCCGCGCGCCGCCAAGCGCAGCTTCGACGTGGCCTTCCTCATGGCGCCCGACGAGAACCTCGCCAAGCGCCAGCAGCTGCGCCTCGTGGCGGCCAACGCGCTGCTCAAGCGCGCCTCCCCGCCGCCCGCGCCGCCCCCGCCGCCGCCCCCGCCGCCCGCCGACGACGCCGAGCCCCGCGCCCGCGCCGCCCACGCCGCCCTGCTCGAGCCGTCGTCGGGGCTGTTCCTGCCGCGCGCCGCCGCCGCCGCGGCCGCCGCCGCCGCCGCCTACGGCGCCCACGGCGACCGCGCGCTGCTCAAGGGCGACCTGCACCTGCTGGGCTCGCGCCAGCACCCCTGCTACGACGACCTGCACAGCAGCGCCATCATCCGCAGCGCCTTCACCAAGGTGACGGCGTCGTCGGCCAACAGCGCCGGGCTGCTGGGCGCGCCGCTGCCCACGTCGCCCGCCTCGTCGCTGTCGGGCGGGCTGTCCCCGGAGCACGACGCCTACCAGGGCTCCATGAGCCCGCCCACGCTCAGCGACAACCACGCCTCCTCCCCGGTGCCCGCGCCCGCGCCCGGGCCCTTCCTGCCCGCCGCCGCCGCCAAGCAGTTCCCGGCCGTCACCATGGCGCTGCTGTCGCCGCAGGCGGCGCACGCCGCCAACAAGCCCACGTACTCGTCCACGGCGTTCCTCCTGCAGCAGCAGGAGCACGGCGCCAAACATATCAAGGCGGGCGACGCGCCCAACGGCGGGCCCGCCGCCTTCGACGGCTACCTGCTCAAGAGCCAGGCGCCCGCGCCGCTCTACGACAAGGAGCTGCTGCTGCCGGCCGGCGCCGCCAAGCTGCGCCCGCCCGCCGCCGTGCTCTACCCGCACGCCGAGTCCGTGGCGTACTCCACGCTGGCCGCCGCCGCCGCGTCCTACCCGTTCGCCGAGTCGCTGCTGTCGGTGGCGCGCGCGCCGCCGCCCGCCGGGCTGCTGGCCGCCGCCAACCCCGCCGCCGCCGCCGCCATGGTCTCCGCGTCGCTGCTGCCGCCCTCGTTCGCCGCGCTGTCGCTGCCGGCGCAGAACGTGTGCGCCAAGTGCAACATCAGCTTCCGCATGACGTCGGACCTCGTGTACCACATGCGCTCGCAGCACAAGAGCGACAGCCTGCACGTGAACGACCCGCTGCGCCGCCGCCGCGACCAGGACAAGCTCAAGTGCCCCGTGTGCAACGAGAGCTTCCGCGAGCGCCACCACCTCACGCGCCACATGACGGCGCACCAGGACAAGGAGGGCGACGCCGAGGAGCAGGACGACGCGGGCGGCGACGCCGTCGCGGCGGCGGCGCGGCGCAGGGCGGCGGCGGCCGCGGCGGCCGCGGCGGCCGTGGGCGGCTGCGGCGGGGGCGGCGGCGGCGGCGGGGGCGGCGTGGCGGCGGCCGCCCACGCCGCCAAGTGACACCGGGCGCGCCACCGGCGCGGCCTGCCCGAGCAGCCGCACCCGCTGCCGCTCGTGGGCCAGGACCTCTTCCTGTACCAGCCCCCGCCGCAGCAGTGAGCCACGCCCCCCGCCCACACCACGGCACACGACGCGGAAGGTTTGGCGCCGCCGCACCCCTCAGGCGACGCATTGCGCCAGCGGATGCAGCAAATTCGACACAACGTTCGTTCAAAACGAGCACTTACGTTGTATTTGCCCAAAGATACGGTCTTAAGCAGTCCTCTCAAGTATCAATGAAGGTGAACGCTTTTTATTTGTTCTTTCTTTCGTTAAAACGATTACAACACATTTGGTAGCCACGTTCAAAAGCTACACTACCCGCGTATCTCATTATAGGGGTCTTTTAACACCTAGAACGAAGCACTGACTGATTTACAAAAGGCAGTAAATTGTTTCCGTATTTCAGCAATTGATTTGCAGATAAATTAATCTCAGAAACGGAAATTAATCCCAGAAACTATCAGTACAAAGCTAAATGCTTCAAAGCAAATGACTTACAGACCAAACGCGTCCAAACAGTAGGTTTAATGCAAATCACACAAGGAAATAGTTGAGGTTGGTTATTAAATTGAGCACTTGCCGAGGTACGAGAATCTTCTCCTTGAATGAAACTATTCTCAGTTTTCAAGGCGACTGTTTTTATATCCAAGTGATTGTTCGTAAATCCTTTAGATTCATTGGATTATTTTCATTTTTATAAATGACGCCAGTGCTCGTTATTAAGTTGATAGCCCCCAGTGCTTCCACTGTCATACCATGTCCGATATGTCAGACCGTTACTTGCAATGAGACAGAGGTGGGAACAGGTCTAACATTCAGTTGCGCGTACCAAAGATTTATTACATGTTACTTCGTAGTTTACATGTTATGTCCGTATTTAATGCAATGAAGATAGGGAATATTACGTGTTCTTAGAGCCAACTGTACTCTGGTAGTTCTTATTAATGTCATGAGAATCGCACAAATAAAAGAAGAGAGGTAAAAATATGACTGATTAACTAATACTATTAATATTTTCAATCCATCATTGAAAATATTTTTACCACTATATTACCGCCACCCCTCACCCTACTGTATAAACCCTAGAATTAAGCAAATTCTCCTTCTGTCCTTTTTGTGAAGTGTGTGTTGTTTCGTTGAAACTGAATTTCTGATGCAATCTTTTACATATTGCATTGTAAATATTTGTGTATTGCTCTTTTAAGAAACATTGTTTTGTTATTGCAAATGTAAGTCTCTGATCAACTTTTAGAACATAAAATAAATGTTTTTTTTGGTTTGACGGTCAGGAGAAATCGTTGCCTTATAATTTTTTTTATAAATAAACTATATCAAGAGAAACAAGGGATTAGAGATTTTGTGAGTTTTGAATCGTGATACACGCATGCTAACGCAATGGTATCCGTGAATCGTCATAAATTAAAGTATTAATATCATTTTAGGAAATTTAAAATAATACATTTTTAAAACTGACATTAGGACATTTGAAGAGGTCTGAAAGAATGCGAGAAATAGTTCGCATAAGTCGATAATGAAAAAGATTGCATCCATTGAAAACTCTTGTTATCAAACTCTGTATTTAAAATTTGCAAATATAATTTGAAAACAGTCCCTACAACAGGAGGAATCTTTCAAAACGCCTGCCAGTTGCTGGAACAACACGACAATTCGTTTTCAATCCTCCTCTCGAGGTGCAAACAGTTGCTGCCGCGTCAGCGCTAGTAACGCCCCGCGGGGCGCACGCGAGCGCGGCAGAAGACGACACAGAGGGCGCGCGAGGCGCCGCCACTTCGCTGCGCAATAAAATGTCAAACTCCTAATTACGCGAGAGCGCGTTTCCGGCGCGGCTCCCCAGGGGCGCCCCGACTTCCGCTTCCGCTCCCCTTCGCCCCTCCCCCTCCCCCCCTTGTGCGATATCGCCCCCCTCCGAACCCTTCCCTCTCGCGGCCCCTTCGCAGCCCCCCTCCACCCTCCCCATTTGAGCGCGTTCGAAAACTATTAACTTAAATGGACCGAAAAGGTGCGATAAAACCAGAGTAGAGTCAACTCCTCACAGATGTATATTTATAAATTGTACAGAATAGAAAGTGTTATTGTATGTTAAAGCTCTGTGTATAAAGACTTCATGTGAATAGCTGTGTATATGTGATTAATAGGTATCATTTTGTTGATAGAGATAAAGCATTATACTTATGTAACATACTGGATGTGTAAATACAATAAAGATTGTCTATGTCTTCATAGGCTGTCATGTGGAAATGCTTTTGTTTTTATCACTTCATGTCCCTTTAACCAATATCCTCATTTCTCAGTAGCTAGTGAATAAGGCCTAATGTTCGAGATGTCACTCGTATTCTTCTTATCCTCTCACTTCATTTATTTAAAAGGGTACGGTCGTTTCAAGATATTAACAAAGATATATCAAATTGAATGTTTAAGTAAAATGTTACTGTCTACTGCTGGTGGTTTTTCCACGCTACAGATGAAAGGAATCAGAAATCCATTAAAAACATGTGAACTTCAAACAGATACCTGTAAGAGCAAACGTCTTAAAAATAACAACAAAAAAATGTTTAAAATTGATGTAAGTGAAAATCTGCGCCTTCAATGAAATGTAAACGAAAACACCGTCGTACGAATCTTCCAGACAGACAGGTAAACTGTACAAAAACGTTATAGGAAATTGAACAGAATAAGTGAAAATCACTTTATTGAATTCTTAAAAAATATGAATTATTAGTCACTGAAACACAATGGAATGAGAAAATAGTGACTCGTAGATTCATGACTAGAGGGTGACAGAATAGCAATGATCTCCTTTGCAACAAATAAATGCAAATAACATTTTCCGTTTTGCATGTTGGATTATAAAATACCTTAGAATGACAAATATAACTTACCAACTATTGAACCCGAAACTTCCGATCAGCAAACAAGCACACAATGACGGTGCGACCACGGCACGCAACTTTTATTGTTTTTACAAGACGAAAGGAAATTTTCTATTTCGGTCATAAAACCCTACTTTGTTTACAACGTTATTACCTTCTTATGTGATAGTGTTCGTAAGATTCTATTACAAATATTATTTAGTATTAGATAAATGTTTATTGTAATTCGTATTAATACAGAAAATGTAATTTTTCGAATTGCCTACAAATGTAATTTGCACAAAGGCCTAAACAACTTTTTTGTCGACGTAAAACTACTAAAACTATTTGAGTTCGATATTCACGACTGGAAAACATTTAAACGTGTTTTTCAGTAAATAGCTTAAACGTGTGCAAACATGGACGAGGATGGTTACTGGCTCCAATACTTCTACTTAAGGGAAATTTGCAAGCATTCGCAGAAACCGAAATTGAGATATTCATTGAGCCAAATCTGGTCTGCCACCTCCGACCAGTGACGTGCAGGTAATTTAAAAGCCAGTTGAAGCGTTAAGTAACAATTGGTATTCCCTGAACAATGGCACGTCACTTATTTCGGATGCAAATGTTAGAATTACTCCTGTTTGCATAATTTACTGACAAAAGAATGGACAGAAACGACATGTCGAAACAACCTCGGATTTTTTAACCATATGAAGGATAATGCACAAAATTTATGCTTCAATTCTTCAAATGTAATTTGCACTAAGCCACTTTTTAGCCACCACCAGTCTTTTACGAGATATTAAGACGCCTAAATGACAACACCGCGACATAGCAAGGCAGATGGAAATTCTCAGAATTCCTTCTCATTTTTGCCCAATATTTCCAGCTGTATGGAACGCAGTTTTGGATGGTCGAATTTGTGTTGATGTGTTGGCTTATACCCGGAGGTGGGCACGCGTGGTGCCTGAGAAACACGCGTACTGTTTCAGAGCCCTCTGTAATTTTAGACACGTTCATCATTCAGGCTTCACAATACCTTTCGAAGCAAGCTTTATATATGTAACTGGCTGCTTATCTTTGGCTCGCTTATCTCTGGCATGTAAATGGCTTCTGGCTCATTCCGAGAAATTTCGCCGCAAAGAAATGTGTGGCGTTTTGGCGTCACTGAGAATCCCCGCGCCTCTTTTTGTTTCTGCTTCTTCTCACGCAGTTCACAGCAGTAAGCATCCACACGTACAGTAAGCGATTTCATTTCCAACCACCCACCATTGTAGGTGTTATTTAGATGATTTCGTTGACTATAGTATATTCACATTTTAGCAATTTGCGCATTTATTTTATATTCCTCTTTTGCATCAGGCATTTCTGTTTATGTTTATTGGAAAATAAAATATGCTTGTGTGAAACAAACATTAACTATTCTTAAGTTGCCCAATAGAAGTCTATTATGAAAATATACTGCTATATTTATATAACATTGTAAAACATTTACATTAAATTACTTATGTTATTATGTTTTTAGTATTTTTAAATGTTTTCTTGCCCAAGAAGAGTTTCTTACCTATACGTAACAAAAACGAAAGAAAAACATCATCTGTTCAGTTCGTGAAGCTAGTAGGAATAGGACTACATTTGTGAAGTTTGTTTGAAAAAAACAAATTCACAGGAGTTACTGAAAAATTGTTAATTTAAAATTATTTATATAAACTTCAAAGTAAGTACGTATTTATTAAAGAAACAAAAGAGTGTATTATTTACCGCTTTCTTGCCCTTTTTGCTACAGGTTGAGTGAATCACTCCGCGCCTAAATTCGTCACGAAACATGACGCGCCTACCGCCGGGCTAAAATGCAATGCGATTGGTAATGAATTTTACAAGTGATGGCTGAAATATGTTAAAATGAACAGAAATTGCGGTATTAGAAAATGACGTGACTGTCACTAATTCGAGAAAGGAAATGCTGTTGTAATACTGTTGGTTTTACATACGAATGAACTATTGGAATACGTTTACATGCGAATGCAGTACTATAATTTTACATGCGAATGGAATTCTATTTCTTATGAAAACCGAAGCGTACTCAGACTCTGAACATGAATTTAGAATATCACATTCTTCGTAAATTAATATTTTTTCTTTTTTAAAGTTGTTGCTTCAACAAGGAATCAAAATGAACTTATGAATTTTTTTAAAAAGTTTTTTTTAAAGCTTATGAGTTATAAACCATACTATTTTCCTTTCAAATTTACGTCGAAATGGAATTCGTTGTATTACCCAAGATTAGATATTCTAATACCACACACAGATTGCATAGAGTAGAAATACCGCAGTGAGGCGAAAGTACATTATTTACTCGTCTTTCCAATTCCTTGCGAATTGAGCAGTGGGTTTCGCAGGGTTCGATATTAGGCCACCTCCTCTTTCATTTATGCGTTAAAGATATGCCCATGAAAATTAGAAAAGGAAGAACCGTTTGATGATGTTACAAATGTTATTTTCAAAAATGAAACAGTAAGTACTACGACTTCAAATGGTGTAAATTCATTTCATAATAAATTAATAATAAACAAATAAAAACGGTTTTCTACTTCATATAAATGCATGCGCCATTGAAAATGAACAATATGCAATTGGCTGATTATAAACTACCATTTCTGGGTTTCTCAGTTCAGTCAAACCTCAAATGGAATATCTTCGTAATGAATGGAACGCTTAGTTGAGTTCATTATGAAATGCATTAAGAATTCTTTCAAATGCAGTTGCCTTCATGCAGCTCACTGCCTGCATTTGGCACATGCACACTTGCCAGCAGAAAAAAAAGAGCATGGAATTCTACCTTCGCAGTCGTAGAGGCAACCTTGGACAACCCTCGATCCAGAGAAAGGGGTGCGTTGAGCAATCGCTTGCACGTAGAACCTTAGTGTCGATGTGATTGGCGCGAAATGTCAAGGGGTGGGAAAGACACTCTTCCGGGGGCGGGTCCTCGCTTGATTACGTAAATTGTGGAAGATCGGACAACAAATTTTGAACTTTCGCAATTTTCAAAACTTTAAAGTTTTTACTGAAAATTGAACTTTGCTGTAATATGTAGCAAACGTTTGAGCATAACTTTTAAAGACATAAATTTCAAGAGCTTTGATAAAATATTGTTTACGTATTTTTTAAACTATTTCACTGAAACATAAGGAAATTCTCTTGTTTTTAAAATAATGTTGCTACCCGTTCTCGGATTATTTAAAACAGTTCCCAACACCTCTATCCAAGGAGAGATCGGCAGACGTGATATGACTTTACCGCCCCTACCGGCCGCGAAACAATCGCCGAGAGGCTCGAAAAAATATATATTTAATTATTGAGAATCCAAACATTTTAATAAAATTGGCACTTCTACAACAAATACAGTATTGAGCCACTCCACGTCAAATCGCACAAGAGTTGACACGACATTTTTTAAAATGTATGATATTTTTTTTCTTAAATCTGGACATCAAAAAAAGAGACACGTATTTTTTTATTTGCCTGAAAATTTATTATTTGTGTAGTTACGGCTATATTAAATTTTGAAATTTACAGGTACTTCACAAAATAAGATGAATTATCTCTCCGAATGTACTAAATATAAAAATTTCTGTTTTGTGTCATTTAATACTTTGAAATGTGTATTTTATTTCTCTGTAAATAAATTTTTCAAAAAATATTTTTTTCATTTTAATAACTGTATTTTTACAAAAAAAGTAAATTTCTATACAAACTCGATGAGATAAAAATTTGAAAAAGTTATAGGCATGTTCCTTGTTCAATTTTTTATAAATACAACAAGAAAAAAAGTGGGCACTTCACACATACAGTTCTAAGAAAATAAATTGTAAGTATGAGGGCGCGCTCTGCCTACCCATGCTACTAACGAATTGTGTTCGACCAGTTTTTGATGCAAGTGCTGAAGAACTAAAAAAAGAATGACCGTCTGCCTGATAAGGGTTTTAAGAGTTATTAGTATTTCAGATGTTTACTCTTCCCCCAGAATGTATGGCACTGTGTCATACGTATTTTTGTGGGTATCATCGTGGGTGACTTGTGGGTCATCTATGTTCTTACGAGTGAGAGCGAAACGAATTGAAATACGAGCCATTCCACGTCAAATCGCACTCGAATTGACACGACTACTAAAAAAAATGACACGAATATATGACATTCATTCTGGACATCAAAAAAAGAGGCACGTGTTTCTTTATTTACCTGAATATTATTTATTTGTGTAGTTTTGCCTTTATTAAATTTTGAAATTTACGCGTACTTTGCAAAATATGATTAATTGACGCTCCGATTGTACTTAACATAACAATTACTGGTTTGTTTCGTTTAATTTTTTGATATGTGTATTTTATTCACCTGTAAAATACTTTCTCAAAAAATAAACATTTCATTAAAAATTGTAATTATTTTTAAAAATAGAAAATTTCTTTGTGAACTCTCTCAGATTAAAATTTGAAAAAATAGGCATATTTATTGTTCAATTTTCTACAAAACATAACAACAAAAAAGTGGGCACTCAACACGTACAGATAAAAAAATCTATTGTAAGTATGGTATTCGGGCGCGTGGTTCTTGCCCCTGCACTAACGAATTGTGTTCGATCAGTCTTGGATACTAATGCCGACGAACAATAAAAAGAATGGCCCTCTGCCTGATTTGGGTTTCAAGAAACATTAGTAAATCATATGTTCACTCTTTCCCCTGAAGAGATGGGTGACAGCAAAACGAATGCTTTTCGTCGTGTCAGAAATGTCCTCGAATTTTACTGCAGAGTCCCTTTGCGTCCTAGGGACGGGGTTCCATCCTGACCTTGCTCGTGAAATACAATCGACCACTTGTCAAGGGATATGGTAAAAATTTCTCAACATTAGCAACAATACGCTATACTTATGAAGACAAGAGTGCTAGTATTTGTTCTGTAAATCGTGTCTACATTGTGCAACATGAGTGGCGATCAGCTTATGAGATGTTTCTATCCATTTAAACTTTCTGATCACGATTTAAAAAAAAGAAAATCTCCAAGATGCGTAACCCACGATTTGCTGGTGAATTTACAGGAGTCATTAGATTGGCAAGTTTGTGATTCATTGCGGAAGAAAGGGAATTGGCTTCCAAACAGCCTTTTCTTAATGATGATAGCGTCGAGATCAGTGGCTCCCGTGGCATTAACGAAAGTAGCGGAACGTCCAGTGAAAAAAGTGGAAATCAAGGAAGTGACAATTTAAGCTCTTCAGATAGTTCGTCAAGTGTTTGCGAAATGAATAAAGAGAAGATAAACATGAGTTTAATTGCAATAGGAGAAACCCCCGCCAAGAAAAGAAAATTGGAACAAAATGTTATCCCCATGAGAAATTTTAGAGAGTACAAAGTGCCAACACAGATAATTTTTTTCACATTGAAGATCCTTCGACGTCCATCGAAAAATCAGACAATGATACTATTTAGTAATTTATCGATTTCTTTCACTGAACAGATGATATGACGTTGAAATTTTAAATTTTGACAATTTTTGAAAGTTGGACATACAATAAAATTAAACGACTTTTTGCAGAAACCGAACGCATGATAAAAGTGTCTAAAACGATGGCCGAAGAAAATGGAATTTGGTACAGAACTGAAGTAAATTCGGTAAGGCATTAAAACTGTGTATTGTGACAAAAGTTCGGGAATTCTATGGTACGCAAGTACTTGTATTTAAAGTGAGTTGTGTGGAACCAGAAAATTTCAAAATGTCAGTCAAAACCTGAGTCAATAATCCGTCATTTAATTATTTATAAATTTATTAATTATTTATAAATATATTAATATCATATATATATACATATTAATACACGTAAATATTATTATTTATAAATTCAATAATGAAGTTTCACCACCTCAAGAAGTACTTAAATTACTGCTTCATCCCAAGAAACTGACGACCAGTAACGCAAAAAACGTGTCTATTGCAGCAATCTATTACACACTGGTTCGTAAAATTTTATTATCTTTTGAAGTTACTGAGATCCCACTTTGATTTTTTCTCGACTTATTGTCAATACTCTCGTGCGTTTATAAATATTTTTTTAAAATTTTTTATCTCATCAGTTTTTAAAAAAAATTGAAAATTGAAAAAATAAAATATTTTGCAAAATCATAAACATTAAACATGTTTTTAAGTTTCGAATGGAATTTGAACGGAATTTTATAATTGGTGTATTCAAATATATGATATTTTTAAGTTAGTGATGCGCGTCATTTTTAGCAAATTTCATTATACAATATTTCCGAAAATAATAAAGTTAGAAAAAATTAAAAATTCACGTGTTCACTTACTTGATCCATATAACAAATAGAAAAAATTAGAAAATAAATAAAAATATGAAGGTCAAAGTTTGTGCGATTTGACGAAGAATGGCTCTATTGTGCTCAATATTTACAAATATATTTAAGAATAAAAAAGTGTGGTGCAGCCCAGGATTTCATCTCAAGGCTTCCAGCATTTGAAGCAACGAAACAGGAAAACCTCGAGTGCACCTCCCAGGACTCATTTTGCCCACCAAAAAGTCCACGGGGTGACAAATATTGAAACTAGAGCCGGACAAAATGACAAACAAATTGAAGGGTTTTAATGTAACTATTTATTCTTGTTAAAACTATAATGACTATGTTTGTTTATACTGTTGTAAAACGAGAGGGATCGCTGATGATCTAGCTGTTATAAACGACTCAAAATAAATAAATTGAAAAAAAGACACTAGGTTCCCATCGTTCTCGGCGACGAAACCAGCGTGTTGAGTCCTAGAATTCTAGATCCGGGACGGCCATTATCGAGAACGAACGATACCGGTATTAGGCCTGTCATCAGGGTGTGCCATCCGAGTCCCCCCACTCGGGGACTTCCTCCCGGGAGGATAACGAATGTGGGAGAAGTCACCGGATCTCTGGACACCATCCATTTCCACCATTTCCATCTTAAAAGCATTATTTATTCCACTTTCAATGAAGGGAGGAACTGAACTATAAGTACAAAATAGTATGAGATTTTTTTTCAATAAAATACTTTTTACAAAATCAAATCTTTAAATTATATAATGTAAAATTATCTCAAAATGTGAGTACATTTCGCGTACTTTTGACTTACTATCATTATAAATATTGCGAGAAAGAATGTTCTGGTGTAACCACTAGTTTATTATGAAAATTAATTAAAATTCTGTATTCAATTAGTTTCTCCTTTGTAAGAAAGCTTACGTATACATAACAAGTAACAAACGTATAAATTCTAGAAACTGCGTACAAAGCACCCTCCACCGAGGAAAAGCATTACTTGTCTATACCGTAGTGTCGATTCTGTCGGCACTATCGACCAGACCCGAAAATGAGAGGCTCCGACAGTTTCGAGCTTTGACAGACACCGCGACTCTTCACAAGTAGATAACGATCGCGCGCGACCTCTGGAACAGCAAACGCAAGCCAGCGACAACGACCGATTGTAGAATGCGAGTTGTCCCACTCTAATTGAAACTGTTATTTAGAACAATCTGATTACTAAACCTTGAATTATATTACTAGCAAAACAAGACTAAACGGGTTGCTAGCTTTAATGTAAAGAACGCAGTCTTTTTAACCAATAGGCTATGTAGTTTCTTAACTAATTTAGAATAATAATGAAGTATAATATTATAATTATAAGTTATATATTATAATTGAAGTAAAATTGCTTTCATATTTAATAGAGATGTACAATTGATCATGAAGACTAAATCAAACTGTCAGATGATTTTTTGGATGTTACGATTTACAGAACTGACTTTAAATTACACAATGACTGGTATACCAAACAAATATATTTAAAAATTACACTTATTAATTTTTATAAACACATATCTGCTACTAAAAAGCTGTAATTTGACGCCAAAAACCTACCAATTATTGAAATTTTGTTATGAAGCATACCCCCATCTATTTATTCATAGGATGATTGCTTTCTATCAATATTGCTCAATTTCCTGTATTTTATTAATCCATATCCCTTCTAAATAGTTATTAATACCATTTTCATTCCGTATATACCACAAATTAACAAAATACTGAAAGACGAACTAAAAACAAAGTTCGAATTAAAACTAATCAGTAGGATCGCTAATAAAAAATCTATATTTGGCAACCTTAAAGATATTAAAAAAACACAAAGACATTGTTTACTAAATAAAATGTTTGGAGTGTCCCTTGTCGGTCAGGGCAATTCAACACTCAGATTAAATCTATTCTATTTACACGTTCCTACCATAATCTTTTAATTGATTTTCGTTTTCTCAAGAGAGTTTTCTCACTGCCGCTTATCACTGTGTTATTCTGTATCGCCCTCCACTTTTTAAAACTCTATCCCTCCGCTCTATCTTCCTCAGAACATTTGAACTGCATGACCGCTGAGGCCTCTCACTCACTTTCCGCCTTTGATGACGGCCCATCTGCCCCATGTTCCACACAAGGATTTCTCGTACTACTTCAGACTGACAGAATTTGCCACACTCTACCATTCATCGTACACTTGTTATGCATATTAATTGGTGAGTCTTTTTAATTCTTTCGTGAAGTGTTTATGCATTGGTTTGATTCGTCTGCAATAATGTTTTGAACTAAATTCTTTAGATTTAGAAGAAAGAAAGTGTTTAATAAGAAAAATATGAAATTAATATGAATTCTTACTATTGTGTAATGTTTTGTCTTATTCCAAATCACTTTATACAAAAAAAACTCGCGCTAGTTTTAAAAGGGAATCTTTTTGTTTTATCAACCCTATATAAACCATTGGATTACTTTTTGTCTTTCATTACAACTTGAAGCCAGTCATAGATGTTTGCCCGAAACGTTATTACAAAAACTCTTATTAAAGCTTTTCTTATATATACAAGGTGAGTCAGGTAACTGTAGCACCTCCTGTAACGTTTAAATGGTTGAAGGTTTTGCAATACTATTTTCACGGAAGTGTATGAAGAAATGGGACTAATTAATGTATGTATTCGTTTCCATTTTATCACTTGTATTTTACGTGATATTGAGGTAAATTTGTTTTTCCGCAAAATCTGCATTGCAATAACTTCAACCGTTCAAAAATTGGAGGAGGTGCTAAAGTTACGTGACTCACTCTGCATAATGTTTTAAAAATAAATAAGTACTTTGTTTTTACGGTAGTAAAGTGAAGCCTATTCGTTAATGTTTAACGTCTTCAAAAAACAATATAACGATCGAAAAATATAATTTAAAGTTATTTGAGTAGAATACCATAGGCGATAATCAATACGCTTTTATTTGTATACAAGTATAATACTCTGGTTTGGAGTTAAATTGTGATAACAGTGTAATGGTTAGAAGTGATGCCGTCCGATTGAAGACTTCATTAACGTCCGGATTAATTTCATTGCACGTCGCGCGCAAGTACAACACCAGGGTACTTCGATTTTTAATGTAAATTACAATATTTGTACATACTAGTGGAAAATCGTGCCATGAAATCGAATGGTACGTTTAAAGCAGAATCATTTTGCTTGCAGATATTTATTTACCTTATTTATGTATTCATAAAGGAAAAGGAACGCACTCTGTGTATGGTGAATCCTCTCTCTAGTCTGGCCTGGCGTGGCCTTCTGTAGCCTGCTCAAACCCACCCTGCCCCTTGCTTGGCTCCGATACTACCCGCCTCACCGACAGGTTGGGCGTGATGTCGACGTTTCAAAAAAAATATTTTTTCATATTACGAAATATTCATGTTTATGTAACATGCACAAAAAATGTAAACCACACATGCAGACATCGGGGGCTTCCAGATTTCATATATTTTCTTATTCGGTGCTATTGACTTAATAGTTAATCGGAAAAAGGATGCTTACCTAACACGTTATAGAAATTATATATGATGATAATTCATTTAAAAAAGCTTACATTTGATTAGAAAAATTCATTTTTATGAAGTTAAATTATTTATGTGTTCCAATGAAAGTTGATATTTGCCTAACATCACCGTAGGGCGTTTCGTCTGGCCTAGTACAGGGTAATCCTCAAGTGCCTTTTTCTACTTCATATGGATACGAGAGAATCAGTTACAAAACATGACATCGTCTTAAAATAATGTAGTTATAAGGATATGTATCTCTGCATTGTGTATTCACATTGAATTTTCTGTCATCCTTTATTTGGATAGGATAAAATATTGGACTCTTTTTGAACATCTCTTGCCGTTTCTCCGGTGGTTTGAAATCCTTGTTCAAAGTAATACAAATTATATTGTAAGAGTTTTTCTAGAATCATTCCTGGATGCGACGTGCCTTGACAGCGAAATCAGTAACACGGTATCACTCAGAAATTGGAATTGTTAGCATAATATACGTAAAATCCATGTTTCCCCAAGACTTGATTTTGAGGTGAACTTCATTTCAAAGAAGGCTCCCACAGTATCCAATAAGGAGGGAGTCGCGAGCAATACTACTTTTTTCACATTTCAAATCACTAGAATTTCGACAATGTTGTGACGTATGCAACTTGCTCCGAAGGTCATGCACTCATTGTCAATACTGGGTAACATTCTTTTGTATTTACTCTATTTAATAAGGCTTTGCTCAATTGGATTATCATTTTATTTTAGAAGTTTTTATAATTGGTTTGGTGCGCGTAAAATGGTAATATCGAAATCGGGATGGCTTTGGTCCATACTGGAAATGTGTTGGAAATGTTTCGTCAACAATATTATTCTTGGACAATCGATTGAATGATAATTTTTGTGGGCGCGTCAACTACTCAGTGCATTAGTACCGTACGTGTAGTACATGCTGTTTGCTGGAAGGTGTGGTTCCCCTGCTGGAACGTGAGAGCCTGTGCCGACCAACACGAGGGTTTTATTTTTATTTCTCTTATTTATGGAGTAATACACATAGCATAAGGAATGTTATGTATTGCTGCGGCAAAAAGTGCCATTATTTTGACAGAGATTCGTTTTGCGGCTGCTTTGACCGGAAAAGAGGATTTTTCTTGTTCTTATATTTAATCAATAATTTTTCTCTGCGACCGTTTCATGTATTCCTGTAGTATATTTAATCGAAGAACGACAGCCATTACACACCAGGTTGATTCCAATCTGGAATCCACGGCCTGTTTTTAATGAGTCTCCTAGAATTTTCGGAATCCACGGGCAGAATTGCGTTCTCTTCGCTATTCGTGCTTGGTTTGAATCGCAGTAACAAAAAGGGTGATGTCGCAATTTTATGTGCCCATTGCTACTAATTTTCTTACAATTTTTTTCTGCTCATTTACTAGAAAGAAAGGATGAAATGTGTACGTTACCTGTAATTTTGGAAGTAACAAATACAACTTCAAATATTTCCATAGAAATGTAAGAAGCAATCATGGCAGACGTTTTTGGATGGAGGAGAATAAGAGCTTAATTTATAATTAATAATTTTGGCCAGGGTAACTTTCATTCTTGAAATGTGATAATTTTTGCTTAATTTTGTTTTATGAAACGCCTTTTTTTATCTTCAAATTATTTCTTTAAATGAGTTGTGTGAATAGTGATAAGTGCACTGAATACCACGACATAAATACCTCTTTAATATATTTCTTCTTTTTTTTACAAAATCACAAATGAATTTTTTTAAAATATCTCTCCTGTTGTTAACATTTACATTAGAGATCTATTTAATTGTTTAATACATTTGTTATCACTGAGGCTTCAAAGTGTCTCTAATGATATTTTATAAAAAATCTATAAGTTTTTGAGTACGCGGCGTCGGCGGGTTGTGATGACGAAAGGCGCCGGTTGGTGCAGGCGAGAGGCGGTAGGCGGTGGCTTCAAAGGGTGCTGTTGGTGACGACTGTGGGTGGCGGCGGTGGGCGCATGTGAGGATGACAGCGAGATCGCGTCAGCAGGTAGCGGTAGGTGGCGACGGTTGGTGCAGATGGCGGTCGTTGGTGCACCTGCGACGGTTGGTGCAGGTGGCGAAGGTCGGTGCAGGTTGGTGACGGTTGGTGCAGACGGGCGGTGCGGGGCGTGTGTGGCCGGCGGGTGGCGCGGGCGGGTGGTGCGGGTGGTCGCGCGCCTGCGGGGACATATGACGCGCGCGCGCGGGGACGCTGTCCGCGGCCCGCTCGGCGCCGCCGCCGCCGCCGATAATTTTCAATTTCGCCGCGGGGATGAGCCGGATCGCGGCGCCAATTTTTACACGCGGCGGCGGGCGGACGTGATGCATCATATGTGCTGCCATGCAACATGATGGTGAGGCGCTTACGCGAAAGCGCCGCGCCCGCCGCCCCCGCCCCCGCCCCCCGCCCCCGCCCCCACCCTCGCGCCAGCTGCTGCCCCCGGCGCCGTTCCCACCGGCCGCGCCCCTCGGCCAAGCGGCCGGCGCTCGCCTCCTGCGAACCCACCAGCCACAAGCACACCTCCACCCCTCAGCTCCGAAGTGATTTATTATTATTATTATTATTATTATTATTATTATTATTATTATTATTATTATTATTATTATTATTATAAGAGATAAAATCTCAACTCTGTTGGACATGAGACAATACGTCGGAATTGAGATTCAAGACGTATTGTATAACAGTTGAGTTGATATCAGTCAATCTCGTCTCCTAAGAACTTCCTCACAATATGGCAAGTGTCCAGTATCACAGATTTCTGAAATTTTGATAGATAGCTTTCTAATTGAAGGATTTTCAAGTGTTTCTTTGTGCTTGTAGGAATTAGTCCTGTGGCCGAAATGATAATGGGTCTAATATAGACTTTCTTGACTTTCCACATTTTCTTTACTTCATCTGCTAGATCCTTGTATTTGCTGATCTCGTTGCTATAGCTATTGTCGATATTGTGGGAGAGTGGAATGGCAATGTCAATCAGATGGACTTCTTGTTTCATTTTATCTAGCAAGGTGATGTCGGGTCTATTGGCTGGTATGGTGAGGTCAGTCCTTATTTGTCTATCCCAATAGAGTTTGAAATCGCTGTTATCAACTACTGGCGACGGTTCATATTTATAATAGGGTGATGCTGAAGCTGTGCCTCCTGCTAAATTTTGATGGATGATTTTTGCTACATTATTGTGTCTTTTGGTATATTCTGTGTTTGCAAGTGTGCGGCAGGATCCTGTGATGTGTTCTATTGTTTCTGCTGTTTTCTTGACATTTTCGGCATTTATCATCTGAGATTGCTTCCTTGATTATGTATTTCCGGTAATTTCTAGTGGCTATTACTCTATCTTGGATCGCCATCATGAATCCAGTTGTTTCGCCAAAGAGGTTTCCATTTTTGAGCCAGAGGCTTGTTGCATCCTTATCTATATTATCTTTGTCTAATTGATTCGGAAATGTACCAAGCAATTCTTTTTGCTTCCAGTTCTTTTTCTGATCCTCTATTGATGTACTCTTTGGAGTGAATGTGGTAGCCTCTGATAGATGCAGTGGAGTTGACTTTACATCGGCTTTACAAATGACATCAAACATTCTATTGTCGGTTTGCTTCTCGTGAAAGTAGCATCTGAGGTCGTTAATTTGTTTGCTATGGAGTCGCGGAATATCGGTGATTCCTATGCCACCCATCAGTATTGGAAGAGTCACCCGTTCTATTGCTGATTTTGGATGTTTCATTCGGTGTTTTGTCAGTTGTGTTCTGACTAGTCTTGATAGATCTTCCAGGTCTGTCGCTGACCATTTAACTAATCCAAATGAGTAAGTAAGTAGTGGTATTGCATACGTATTAATCGCCTGTACTTTGTTTCTGCTGTAGAGTTGTGTGTTGAGGATGCTTTTGATTCTTTGCAGGAAATTTTCTTTCAGTTTTCGTTTAATACAAGTGTGATCAATTACTCGTAGCTGAGTGATTCCTAGGTAAATGTACCTATCAGGTTCTTCCAGATCTTCAATCATTTCATCAGGCGCGACACTATATCCTTCAGATGTAATAACTTTACCTCGTTTCATATGTACCGATTTACATTTGTCCAGACCAAGTTCCATGCATATTTCATTGCTAAATTTAGTGACAATATCCAAAAGTCTATGAGCCTGATCATTTGATTTAGCATATAACTTCAAATCGTCCATATATAGTAGATGATTAATTGTGTAGCTCTCCTTCGTTGGTGTGGTTATCTTGAATCCATATTGAGTATTCAGAAGTCTTTTGCTGAGGGGATTTAGTGCCACGCAGAACCAAATTATTATTATTATTATTATTATTATTATTATTATTATTATTATTATTATTATTATTATTTAATCTATACCATCCCTCTCCAGGGCAAAACCCTCCCACTCTCTGGTGGGGTAGCTCACAAATAAGAACTTACCAGGTGAGCTGAAACCTGGCGAAGTACAACTGTTTTCCATTCTGTTATATAGTCCACAAGTTCTTAACAATACATGTGATTTTCCTGTTTGCACTATTTTCACAGTTAAACAATTGTTTTGTTAGACACACTGTTAGACACTATTTCACACCCACTTATCTTAAAATCTATTATTTACACACACACACACACACACACACACACACACACACACATATATATATATATATATATATATATATATATATATATATACAAACACTTTTGTTCTTTCTATAATTTCTTTTATCACTTCTTTCCACTGTACCCTGTTTCTAGCTATGCGGTCCCATAAATTACTTGATTCGCTAACAAATCCGTCTTGCCACCTCTTTCTTTGTCTTCCTACGCGTCTCCATCCTCCTCTTGGGTCCCACTGGGTGACTGCGTGTGTCCATCTTTCCGGGTCAAGTCGGCTGATATGTCCTCCCCATTTCCATTTTAATCTTTCTGCCTCTTGTGCTGCATCTTTTAATTTTGTCTTTCTTCTAATGTTAATATTCTTGATCTTATCTCTTAGAGTGATATTTAGCATTTTCCCTCTTCATTTTCCTTTGGCAAATCTCATCATACTTCGCTCTTTTACATTAAGAGACCATGTTTGTGCTCCATAAAAGGACACAGGTAACACGCAGTTGTCAAATATTTGCCTTTTAACAGCTCTGAAGTAATGAAGCAATATATTTATGTTATAAGCATTCATTGCCGTTAATATTCTACCTACTACTTAACAGAGAGAAGAAGTGTGGGAATCACCTCAACAATACGATTTTAAATCTTTGGGACTAAAATTTGTATACTCTGCGTAAACGCCAGGATTAAGGTCTATTAGCGCTGTTACAAAAGTGATTAAGATTAGTGAACGGGCAGAGCGGATACAATCAATTATGTTCCCCAAAATCGGGTAGTCTGTGTGGATTGATGGATAAGTCGATGTGTCACGCAAAAGTCTGAGAGATTAGAAGCTTTTGAGCTAAAACGTGATCAATACAGCAGGAGTCAGATCTAGTTGTGCCGTTCCGGAGATCATTAAGATATTCTAGTTTTGAGGGGTACTATACATGTAGCTCTTGTGGAGTATCCAAAATTTCTGGAAAATGCTTGAAAATATATTCTTGGATTTTTTTGGCTCGAATTGAAGAATCTGCATTTACAACTAAAGTACAGTTCCCATTTTCCTTAAAACTTCTACGTTCAGGAAATTGAAAAAAATATTTATATTTAAATACTAAGGGTCATCTCCATAGTGCCTTTTAGCTCGGACCAAATTTGGACTAGCGGTGGAGTAAGGAATTGGCTATTCATAGAGGAAAGTTGAAAGATGATCCGTCGTTAGAGCGGACCAAAAATTAGTCTGTTTTCCTATATGATTTAAGAGTGCGTTCTATTTTCATTTTCATTCGGTTCTGCGATTTGTGTATGGTGAATGAGTAGTGAATTTGCAGTGAGAAGTGAGAGCTGGGGAGAGATGAAGAAAGCTCCCACTGTCGCAACACTACCATTTTACTACCACAGCTGCTACCACTTCAGCCACTACAACTTCAACTTTAGTTCTAGTCCTACCACTATTACTACTAATACCATTACCACCCACTTACCACTTCCACCAATACTAGCACTATCCTCCCTCGCCTCTCCGGAGCAAGGCTCCTCTCTGTGGCTGCTGTGACGTCACCCGCGATAGTAACGTGGACTCCGCGACGCCGCTGTTGGGCTGGTGAAGGACTAGCGAGGGAAATGCGATTCTTCTTCCACAATGAAATTCGTTCGAAAGGCACTTCTTTAATGGCGCTATGGCGATCTGAATATGATTCGTGTGCAAGATTCAACAGTGCTTTTTCCTTCTACCAACTAAAACAGCCGATCCTCCTACACTGAAACCTGAGGGCACATGACTGCCGGAGGGTCGCTGTAAGTTAAAAATGCATTTCCTAAAAAACGGCTTCAACTTTGTTTCCTGACACAGGAAAGACGGTAAAAAAATGGTTCTGATCCCATTTTCGACGAATATTTTCGAAAATTGAAAAAAATCACATTCCAACAGTACATTACTGTTGATATATATTTTTTCTCAAACGAAATATGTTTTAAATAATCAGACCTTCAAATAAGGTATTGTAATTTTTTTTTGGAAAAAAGGATAATAGTCCGTGTAATTTCCGTGTGAAGTTTCTGCAACTTATTTTTAATATTAAGTTACATTATAATATACAGCTTCAAATGTTTTAATTTTTTTATTACGATTGAGTAAAGTAATTTTTAAAAATGGTGCAGTTCCGATTTTCATTGATCTTCCTGACTGTTCGAAAATTCCAAAGTTAGGTATAAAGCGAGAAAGTATGAACTGTTGTATCACAACTACTTTTCAACACAATCGATTTCATATGAAATGAGCCGTTCATCTCAGAATAAATCACAGATGTTAAAAACGTCTTTGACAAAATATTCTTGGAGAATTTATTATGAATACATCAAGTAATTTGAAGTTGGCGCGCGCGCGAAGCTGAGCAAAGCGCGCTGTTGGGGCTCGCTTGACAGCGGAAGCAGCCACTCGAACGCGAGGTTGAGGCGAGTCACTGCTCGCCGGCGGGGGGGGGGGAGGCGCCTGAACAGGCAGTCCGGTTTTGTGAGGGCGCTCCTTCGTGCTGAGAGTTGTTATAGTAATTCTGCCTACGCAGATTGTGTCCGCTATTGACGATTCTATTTGGACTTTGATTTAGAACCGGTAATTCTTCTGGTGGTGACGACAGTGTTTTGATTATTGTACATTTTCTGGTTATAGGGAACGAAGCACTTATAGCGGTACGATCTGGAACTCTGATTTGCATGAAGTGTACTATACACATTTGTTAACTGTTTATTCCATTCTGTATATTTTCTTAACATAGTTTATTTTTAAAATTTGAATTACTTCGCTAACTAAATTTGTAATTTCACTTCTTATGAGGTTTAAATAGGACTGAAAGATGCCACTTTACCTACATTTGTAAGTACTACACCTTGACGTGGCACGAAGGTCACAGTTACGGTTTTTTGCGTCGCAAAGGGCATCTTGCTTGTTGAATTTGTGAAATGTGGTAGGATTATAACTTGTGGAGTGCTCTGTGAAACTTTGAAAAAACTTCCAAGAGCAATTCAAAGCAAACGTCGTGCTTGGGGCTAGTCGGGCGAGTGTCGTGGTTTTGCGTGACATCGCTCGACCTCGCGGTGTTCGGTAAACAACGAACGTCTGACCAAGTTGCGATGGAACATTTTTGACAATCTTCCATGTAACCCAGACTTGGCTCCCAGTGGTTTCCACCTCTTCAACCACATTTTTTTCCTGTAATTAGTTTTTTAATACATAATTCATTTAACTACACATATGTAGTGATGGCTTAATAAATACATTTAACCTAACTATTCTAGAACTGAAAACAATTTACAAAATATAGGAAATGGATACTTGTTTTACTCGTCGAGTGGGTGGGGTTTTTGCAGGGGTTGAATGAAGATAAATTTTGTTTATGCCGAATGTTGGAGAAGAAGTTATGGGATAAGTAGACAATGTAGTGAATGATGGCCTTGAGGTTGAATTCATTGTGGAATTAGTGGTGGAGAAAGAACCAGGGTGCGTTGGTGATGGAGCGAAGGAATTGGTTCTGAACTATTTTAATTTTGTTGATGTTGGTTTTTGCAGCATTAATCCATACTGGGCAGGCGAAGAGAAGCGTCGGTCTGATTATTGTTTTGTATAGTATTATTGATGCGTTATATGGAAGGTATTGATTTCTATTAATTAGTTTGTATTATTGTTTGTTTTTAGTTTGTATTATTTTGGTGTCTATGTGTTGTTTCCAGTTCATTTTGGTGTTTGTGTGGAGTGTTAAATATTTAATGGTTTTATTTGGGGGTACCATGTGATGGGCTCATTATTTAATGTTAAAGTGGTTGATGAAATGTATGGCCTTAGTGAAAAAAGGGCTGCAATTTTATTTGGGTTTAGTTTTACTTTTCATTTGGATGACCAGCTTTCTATTAGGTTTAGATATAATTGTATGTTGTTTTCAGTACTGGTTTGTGAGTTGTTGGATGCAAAAATAAGTTTGTTACCTGCAAACTGTGCTGTTTTAACTCTTGGATGTCTGCTACATTCTGATTTATTAGTGTAGGTGAGAGGGGGGGATACTTGTGGTGATCATCCTGCTTTGATTAACCTGGAATTTGAGTGACGATTATTGAAGATTACTGGGAAGGGTCTGTTACGTAAGTAGTTTTGGATTATTGAGGTGATGTACTGTGGAGTGCCCATTTTCTTTAGTTTGTGTATTAGTGGCTGCCATACTCTATCGAATGCCTATGATTTGTTGAGTGATAGTGTAGAATGTTCTTTCTGAAATGCTGTGTGGAGATGTTCTGTAATTCTGAGTTGGTGTTGTGTGGACATATGTTCAGAATATCCAAATTGCTCTCTTGGAAATGCTTTTGTTAATTTTAGATGTTTTTTGAGTCGTTGAAATATTATTTTTTCGACGATTTTGGGCAGGGATGGTAGAAGGATTATTGGGCCAAAGATGTGAATCTTTGCAGAATTTTTGGTAGGATCTGGAACGGAAAGAATGATAGCAAACTTCCAGGTGGATGGTAGTTCAATCACATAAAGAATTCACTTGGATCCCGTCACTTCACCGATTTATGATCTTCAAAACTCTATAACACATTGATTACATGCTCAGTCGGTAGAGATTTACGAAAAATAAATTTCGAAATTAGTGAAATACTAAAACAAGTATTTAATTTTAATGATACGTATATAAAAAATAAAATAATATGTGATTTTAAGATGCGCATAATGAAGTGTTTGTATCTATGTTTTGACTTTAATCCTACAGGTAAAAAGAGGTGCTTTCCGAGCCGTCAAAGTAAAATCATCCTTGTTAAACTTAAAAAAAAATCCTCCAACACCTTAAAACACCCCGTTTAAGCGCCGAGTTCAGCCGAGTGAGTTGTCTGGTCGCACGCGAAGGGGGCGGAGAGGGTTGAGGCGGAAGGGCGGCCACGCCGGAGGGGATCCACATGATTCAAAGCCCTCAGCGCGACGGAAGCGGGATATATTGTAATTCAAAGGGGGACGGACGGGGGCCCGCTCCCGCTCCCGCTGCCGCGTCCCGAGATACGCGGGCGCCCCTGGTGGGGCTCGTCAGAACGAAGGCGCTCGGCATCCCCCCCCCTTGCCAGACCCAGTCCTCCTCCCGCCGGCGCCACTTCATTTGCAATTATGAATTATCGCTCGTAACATACAAATTATTTATCTATCCGATCGACTTTGTATCTCGTTTACTTAGGTGTTATGAATAGAATAAATGGCCGATATCTGATGTATAACAGGTTCTGTCGAAGTCAATATAATATCTTTAACCCCATGGTATATGTCGTATGATATATATAATATATATATATATATATATATATATATATATATATATATATATGGTATATGTTGAAACGAGGATCGTATACAACAAAACGTACCTGTATTTCACGTGAGAACAAGGTATTATGTGTTCGTTGATAATTATAATACACACTGTCGCTACCGCGCTCGACAATAGACAACTTGCAAGTAATAGTCTCTTTTACCCATTTGTAAAATAAAAGGCTATTTATTATACAATGATATATAAGTTATATCATGTTCGTTTCAAAGAAAAAAATTAGAAATTCGTGCCCAAACGTGCGTTCCACGTTGTTCCCGTGTCCCCCGGGTTTGCAGGCCAGAATATCCAATGGAAAAGCTCTAGCTAAAATTCGTCAAGGACAAAGAGCAAAGCCTTCTATGAAATTGTTTCAAACATTCAAAAAAGTTATTGTACATTTTAATCACCAAGTCATCAATCACAAACATGAGCGAAAATCTTGGAAGATGATCTGATTTCTTCGTAATTGTTATTGAATTAATATGCAGTGATTTTGACTCAATTGGTCTCTTTGTTTGAGCTGACACACTTACCAAAATTATGTTCTGACACTATTTCTGAGCAATACTCCATAAACGTTTTCACTTGTAATTCGAAAAAAAAAAAAACAACAAAAAAACTTGAACGAAATATCATGAGAACTCACGTCTTACTCAAGTGTCAGGGTTTCACGACCTGCTGGTTAAGAACACTGGCCTGAATCACCAGCGGGACCACACAAAATTGCTCTCGCTGTCGTTTTCCACGTCTGTCATTTCCGTCCCTCCCCGCGGACCACTGCCGTGGTTTTTGCCGGTTCCATCTCCGCTCCGCCGCCTCCGTCACAGTAGCTAAAAAACGCGGCAATACCCCGTCCCGCAATCACTGCCGTCACCGCTCCCACCGTTCGCTATTGCCCCCCTCCCTCCCCCCGGGCGTCGCCTCGCCTCGCCTCCGCGCGGGCCGCCCTCCTCGCGAGATTGAATTAAAAGATGGAGCGCGGGGAATTGGCTCCCGTCAGGCGGCCGCGAAAAAGAGAAATCATCCCCGAATTTATGACCATCTGGTCGCCCCCGTGAGCCATACATTTGTCATATTAAAACCATTAGAAGCGGCGGCGGCGACGGCGGCGTCGACGGCAGCGCCGCGCCGCGGCGGCGGCGGGGCTTACGTCGCCTCCTTATCTGCGTCGCCGCCGTCTTAACGACGAAGCCATGTGCCGCGGGCGCCGCCAGACTCTATCTCGCAGACAAGTTGTCTCTCCGCGCCGCTTCGCTCGGCCAGATTTCCTCGCCCGCGCCTTATTTTCCTCCCACGCGACGCCCCCTCTCTCTTTCTCTTTATTGCCGCCCGCGAAGAGAGGGATTCATCGCCGCGCTTCTTTTCTTTTAGGAATAACCGATATTGCGGTCGGAGGTCTGGGCGATCTGCGGCTAGTGAAAAATTTCGGTTGATAAAGGGAGCGTTTCTCCAGTGGGCATTATTTCTCAGCGAGAGAGGAACAAAGAGAGAAGGAAGGAAAGAAAGGGATGGGGTGAAAGACAAAAAAGGAGATGTGAGGGACTCGTGAGCTGCCGATTACAATAAATTAGTTTTAGTTATGTGTATTTTGTATGTTGCATTTGGTATCAATAAATAAAGAATGTTGTGATTGTTCGCTATAGTTTATTCTCCCTATTATTGCTGCTACATGACGGTACGCACGACAATAAAATTTACATACAAACCCCAAGTGAAGGTATATAGAGATGTCGGAACTTGCTACTTAGTTATCACATTAGAACAGTGGTGTCCGCTATTCCCACAATCATAAAATAATTTTAAGCGGTTTTTACCAACATCGATGAGGGAGCGGTAGGTCCTCACAATGCACATAGGGAGGCGAATTTCAAAGGAATTTTTAAGTACCGACGTGTTGAGGACTACTGTTGTTTACTAGGAGTTACCTGCTTCTTTGATGAAGAGGTCCCTAATGTGTTCATACTTGAGGTAGTGACTTTCCATATGCACCTTCTAAATTAGTAAATACAAACACCTTCAACATATTTTTTCTTTGAAATCAAATCATGTTGGAGAAAAAGGAAAGAGCTGAATGTGGAGGATAACGATTAGCCCATTTCAAAATTAGCATTGTTTCTTTTGCACTATAGAACAGTGTTACAATTAGCCTGCTTTCATCCATCATCAACACTTTAATAAATTATTAATTGCAATAGTGTGGGTGAGTGAATTCATTCTTATCAAAGAACAACGTGTATTCCAGACAAGCCGACGGGCTGCTTGCTACGTCAGCGGCCGGGGGTTCTTTAATCAAGGCGCTGGCAGGCCCGCGGTGTCGCCTTCGTCGCCCGCAGCCTCGTCCAGGGCCGCCATTTCCACAGGCGCATTGTAAAACAAGATGGCCGTCTGGTCGGGCTCGGCGCGGCGCGGCGCGGGGCGGCCAGCCGTCGCGTCGCCTTATCGCGGCGACTACGGCCCGCATATTGGCCGCAGGGGCGCGCGCATCTCTCATTCCGATTGCTGCCGTCTTCTTTTCGTTTTGCAATAAGACCGGGCGGGCGGGCTGGAGGGCGAGGGCGGGGGCGGGGCGAGGAGGGCGAATGGGGGAGGCAGCGAAGAGCGGTTTTAAAGCGAGCGCGGCGAAGGAGCGGAGAAGGCTGTAAGAAGCGGCTCTGCGTACAGTCCGCGCTGCAGATCCGCACTGCGGCGCAGCGCTCCTCAACTGTCGCACGCTTCGGCACCAAGCACGCGACATCGCTGCCGATGGTTTCAAAACATCGTTTTTTGTTATAAAATACCAATGTTTTAAACATCGATGAATTGAAGACGATGTTTTTGAACTTCGATACCTTGTACTCGATGTTTTTACGGAGTCGATGTTTTGTGCGAGAAAGAAAAATTTCCATACTCACAATTTTGTAAATGTTAAAATATGGAACCTGACGGTGCTCTCTGTTTATGTTGTTGAATCAAATGAACGCGGTTTGTACTACCTTCTAAAAGAAGACTATCCCTCGTCCGATATGATTCTGATTGTCTGGTATTTTCTTCGATTTTCTTGGTATTTCGCTCATAGACAGGACTTTCATAACTTTGTTTTTAGATAAATTTTAATTATAAATTAATATACACGGCTATTGTCAAAATAAATTTTGTTGCGCACGAATTTTTTCGTTGCGTTAGAGGTTACTAAATTGGCTTTAAAACATTGATGTTTAAAACATGGATGGTTTTTGGTAGATATATTTTTAACATCAATGTTTTAATTTTGAACGTGGATGTTTTGTTGTCGAAGTCACATCACTGCTCCTGAGGGAGCCGTTTCTCAACGCTGAATCATCGGCACCAAGGATACGACAACAATGCCGATGTTTTCAAAACATTCACATTTTTATAAATAATAATCGAACATCGATTTTTTAAACCGATACTTTTTAACATATATGTTTTATTTTCGATGTTTTTTACGGGGTCTATATTTTTAAATGAAAGAATAACATCTTTAAAAAAATCTATAATAATTTTGGTTGGATGAAAAATAAATAAAATTGTATTTTCGTCAATTCAAAAGCCTCTATAATTTTTTGACTCATCCAATCAACTATTACAAGTTTTGTTAATATTGTCCTGATGATTTTTAACTTGGTTTTGTGAGTTAAACCTCAATTAAAAATTAATTGAAATTTATGCCTCGTCCCGCCGCATGAACTTCCATGCTTGCTAATTTTTCAGTTTTAAATATCGATGGTTTGGTGTCGACGTTTTATTCACATTGATGTTTTAATTTTGAGTATCGACGTTTCGAAACATTGATGTTTTGATGGTGATGTCGCATCCGTAATTAGCGCGAGTCTCTTAACCATCCTCCGAATTACAACAGGCACCTCAAACTTGGTACTGGATTCGTGTTTACATCTCTATTCTCAAAGATTTGATCGTTGTATTACATTAGAATTAACAAGAGCTACGATCAAAACCCATTTCGTGTCTTTACCTGGAATTTTTGGATATATTTTGAGTTGTTTCAGTTAAGTAAAATAGTACAGGATATGTGTGATATAGACCATAAGTATGGTGAGAACACTATATTCACACCAATTGAAAGGTTCGAATTTTGAATTACGAAGACCTTCAGAAGTTGTTTTTAAATTTGAATGAATAATTTTGTGCTATGGACGTATTTAAGAAGATTGGAAGAAACTATGCTTGGTAATCCAATGAAATAATGTGGTAACTAATTTTGTGTCTCAAATGATTCGAAATCTCCCTTGATAAGTTTATTGAACAAAAACTTAATAGCGTTGTCGGTAGTGATAACGATGACAACGCTGAACTAAAGTTGAGCTGTAACTTGCTTGTGTTAAGTGTAACTTGCTTTACAACACGTACGTTACACGCTATCAATGCTCTTATTAATTGAATTAAATCATTTTCTTATATGCATTTAATCAATTTGTTTGATTAACTTGTACGTGTTTTAAGCTTAATTGTAGGCGAAAGCGAGCACTTTTATTAATTCCATGCACCTGTTCGCCCTTTTGGCTGGACGTGGCGGAGCGCAGGGCGCGTGGCGTGCCTTCTTTGTCGTCGCGGGCGAAGGCGTCTTTTCTCGCGAGGAGCAGCGGCGACTGTACGCGGGCGCCGGAGGTGTCAAAGCAAAGCTTTCGCCAATAAACTTGCGGTTATCTCCGCCTTCCCCCTCCACTGCTCCCCAAGAAAGACGTCTGTTATTGGTAGATTGTCGTGCGGGAGCGGCGTTACTGCAAGATAACGGTATAAGACTCATAAAATGTGCGCGGAAGGGGTTGCGCCTCCGCGCTCGCTCCTTCGCTGCTTACGCGCGGCGATATCAAGGGCCCAAGGATCTGGCGGCGCTGCTGCGAACTGATATTGAAAGAGATGGCTGAGCGCGCCCCCCCCCGCCCCCCTCTGGGTTACGGTCTTGGGGGGCAGGGGGGGACGGCGAAGCGGGGCCCCGAGGAAGCCTCCGGGATAAGAACAGCAGCGGCAGCGGTGGGAAGACGGGGAGGAGGCGGGCGGCGTCTGTGGCGGTGAAGAATATGGACAGCGACAGAAAAGAAAACGGGACGGCGGAGGAGAAGGCGATGACCCAGCGCCGCGCCCCTTCGGACGGAGCCGTCGCGATCGCACACAATGCTCCGCGGCGCCGCGATGGCTCTGCGAAGACGGATCGAAATATTCGGGACTGCGATCGGCCGCTTCGCTCACGACCGCATTACGCGCGTACGATTATATCTCTCGGGGAAGGGGAGCAGAAGACCTTCGCTCGGAGCGGAAATCTACTTGTGTTTGCATTCCGAGACGGGCGCCATAACAAATAATGGCAAACAACAGAAGGAAATTCAGAAGCATTGTGCACAAACGTTGACGGAAACTGGCAAACTGCGGAAAATTTCGTCTAACCAAAACTAGTGGTGCTACAGCAGCACATACTTTCTCATTATTTTTCTAAATTTACAATTTTCGAAAATTCAGTGTTCATCGAAAATCAGACCTAAACATTTCTTTTAAGCATTCTTTGTTCTATCCGTAAAAGCATTGAGAGAAACACGACGGAAAAATTTGAAGCGGATTTTGAAAATTAAAAAAAATAATTTGCATACATTTCAAGTACAAATTACGCAAAACTACAAAAATTAGATATTTTTGCCTTAAACAAAACCTGTTATAAATAATAAACTGTTTAAGAAAAGTCATGTACAATTTTTGAAAAAAAACGAGTAATTTTTGCGTAATAATGTTTGAAATTAATGCATTAAAAAGTTCTCAAAAACGGCTCTGTTCACACTTGAACGGTAAAAATAAGGCATATTTGGCGCCTAATCTCAAATAAAAACAATTATAACCTTTCTTTGGTGTAAATCGAGAGCAAATGGAGTACATTTCAAACGTACCGCGCCCGAGATAGTTTTTTATTCCATTCATATCCCACGAGCATCAGTGCAAAGAAAAAACAAAATGAAGCGCAAGAAATAAACACTGGAACTGCTTCGCGAACGGCCATCAGTGCACAGAACCTCCCGGGCCAGGGCGGCGCCAGCAGACGACATTGTCGCTCTGTACAACTTTCATTTTTTTGTTAAATGAAATAGTTTAAAAAATCATAAAAACTTCATCTACAACTTTTTAAAAGTATCAGTAGTGTAGCAAAATTTTGCAAGTTTTCTGTGCTTCTTTTGCTAGAATGTTTATACATCTCACGTTGCAATACAACAATGAGTACTCTGCGACACGCCAGTTTGAAATGATCAGAATAACTTCTCATTGTTGGACGGTGTTTCTGGGATATGGAACAGAGTTTTGGACACATAAATTTGTGTTGATGCATCACCTTTAAATCAATTAAATTTTCTCAGTCTAATGCGCTGTGATTGGTAATGAGTTTTACAAGTGATGGCTAAGATGCATTAATATGTATAGAAATTTTACGAAGCTGTATCTGATGCGACAAAGACGTGTTATAGCACCACTAGTTTTCATTAAAGCCTATTGTAAAAATAGTGCACAGGGCACTGAAAAACATGAACAAGGGCTACAAATGATTTCTCATAAAGTTTCTCAAAAACTCGAAAGAGTTCTTTGAAATTGAACTTAAAATTGCGCATTTTCAGGAACGCTCGAACGCCATTTTCTTAAAAGAGGAACCAAATTGTTCAATGAAAATGTTAATTTAAGACCATTTTCTACCTTTTATAATATTCTTGAAGTAATATTCCAATTCTATCAGTAGGGACCGAAACGAAAATGTGAAAATTGTTTTTTTAGGCGTCAATAGATGGCAGAGGGTGGCAATAGATGGCAGCGGAAGAGGGTGGGGAAAACCTAAAATCTACCCCAGAGTAAAGAGATTAGAAAACTAAGTGGTTGGAGAAATTCTGTGCCATTCTGTAACCCCGTTAGTAACTTCCTCGATATGCGTTAGTATCTACGGATTAATACATGTAGTGCAAACGAAAGAGAATAACCTCTTGGCCTGAAAGGAAACTTTGTATTTGAGGAACTTGATGCGTAGATCGAGAATAATGATACCGCGATGGGGGCGAAGGATACCATGGGCTAGCATGCCACTGCCGTTGGCGACACAGACCTATGCGATTTTTCAGGGAACCCGAAGGTACTCTTCCCTGCGAATGTGCTCAGAGGAGCGATAGGGATAGTGAGAGTGTCTTTTTAGATCTTCTAGGCGCCAATATTGAAGCTGAGAAGAGGATGGGGTGAAACCATTAGCTAGCCCCGATTCAAGTGAACGAGAAAATTACACGAGAAAGTGTCTGCCATTGTATGGCACCACTAGTTTACTTTCTCATATACGTTCGTATACACGGCGTAATAAACGTAGTGAAGAAAAAGTGATGTAAGGTTTGGCAGAAAGTGTAGTTATTTCGACAGAAAAACTCATCATGAACTTGGGGGGTGCCTTGCGGCAACTACTTATTTGGAGGCTTGCGTCTTTTTCAACGCCTGCGGTCGTCGCGTAGTCCCAGGGCGCCGGAGGGCTCCCGAAGGCTCTGGACTTCCACATATCGAGCTCGATAAGGGGCTCCGATTTTCTTTGCTCTGTAAGTAATGAACTACTTTCTCTAATATATCCCGTAGTTAGAATCCACAAATTGCGGTTCCTTAATGCGGGAAAATCTATTTTATCCGAAACATCCCTTCGCCCTTCCGTTTGTGGATAGCCTAAACTATTCGTGGCATTTTTGCTACAATAAATATTCCCTGATTGATCTAGTCCGATCTAAAACCCAGCAATTTTTAAAAGAATTCTTTAAATTTTTATAGTACTTCAAAATTTTCTCAAATGGCTCCAAATTTTTAAAAATAAATTATTGTAAAAAGGGCCTGAAAAACACGTATTTAATACGGCAAAAGTCCGATTTTCACGATTACCTTTAAATTTTCGAAAGTTTGAAATTTTTTGAACGCTGTCATACTATTACATTATTTACGATGGACTTTTTCTTGAAATGAAATTTATTTTCCACAATTAATTAATGTCATGTACATTTTTTGAAAATATCTTTTAAGCCGTAAAAATTTACATTGCAGATTTACTTTCTTGTTTAATACATTTGTTAATATATACGCTTCAAAATAAGTCTAATGAGGATTTTTCAAAAATCCATTCGTTTTCGAGCATACAGTATCTAAAAATTGCGCAGTTTCGAAAACGATCGAACCATGTTTTCTCAAAAACTGTTGGAATATTTTTACCCGGAAATGACTATATGGGGCAAGCGATCAATTATCCACGATATTCCGCAAGCCTGATTTTGGCTAAGATATTTAAATACCGAAATATTTAAAAAATACTGAAATATTTTAAAAAATACTGAAAAATGTAGTGTAATACACTGTTTAAAAATATCTGTAGAACTGAAACGAAAAGTAAACCACTGCGTTAATTATTGTTTTTTCTAAATATTGTAGAATTTTGTCAAATGTAAATGTTAAGGAAAATATGACTTTTTTTGTCTTGGCGTGCTTATGCTTTCGCAAGTGGATTGCGTTTAAATTGTTTTCCATGGAAAGAATATTAGAAAACAAACGAGTTTATTTTGAAGAGAACAAATATATGAATACATGTGGAATATTGAAAGAAGTGTTGTACAATTGTCGTCGTAGTTTACAACTTACATAGAGATTGTGTTTTAAGTGTATTAACTGTAATCGTTTTAAAATTAACAGTATGGTAAAGAAGCGATTTTTATAACATGCACATCTCTTCAGAAACTATTCCATGGATTTGTATTTGCTACAATAACAGATATATGAAATGCGACATGAAGAAAACAGGAGAATTTGGTTTTCTTATTGTAATCTATTCTATAAAGCCAGTTCTTCATATGAGGTAATGTACAATTTCTTGAAAACCACGGGTAGTTTCGGCGTAGAATTTGTCAAAGTAAAGACAGTTTATACTTTTTTCTTAACAATGGCTCTAAAATGTTTCTTTAATTTTGTCCTCGGATAGATAAACGGACGCTTGAATTATAGCGCAGCTCTCATTTTCATAGATCTCTCAGAATTTTTGAAAATTGAAAAAGTTAGAAATAATGCGCAAAAGTATAGCTGTTGTAGCATCAAAAGTTTTATTCTGCTTTTAGGAGATCGAAAACATGAGCAAATGTGAAAAATGTCTTTTATACGTTGATAGACAGCAACTGGAAAGAGAGAGGGGGTCAAAAAACTAGCCCAGACGAAAGAGATAGGGGAGTTGATTAAATCGAGAAAGTCTGTGCCATTCTGCAGTACCACTGGTTTCTTTGCATGTGATAATTATGATCAATATCCGAAGAGTGTTTACACTTTGTAAATACAAATGTTATAAACTTTGGAATATAAACGGTTAATTTTGAAATTTGAATGGTGTCTTTGTTTTTCGTGTTTGTAGTGATTATGTTTGCGCGAATTTTAAATATTTTATGCCTACATGCATTTTCATGGCAATGATCAGTGCCATATCGCGCCTCTACTTTTGAAGAAGTGACAATTGCACATCGATGAAGTGAACAATTTCAATCAGTGACTGTGTTCCACTATTATTGCAGTAAAACACTGTTTCATTTGAATAACTACTTCGGCTCAAACGTGATCTGGTTATTAGGACAGAATTGTTTTCGGCCGGAATCCAACACGTACAGCTGCAGCTTCTGTGGCTTTGTTTCTTCTCATCGCATCTCCCCGCGCGTATTTACTGCTCTCGCGTCGCAAGGCCCGACTTTGCGTTATGAATGCCCCTGGCGGCTAATCGCGGTATTACGCAATTATAATTCCTTCCCTTCACCTGCCGGTTAATTACAAGTTTCGGTGAGCTTTTGCCGGCGGCAAAACGCGAATCCGAAACGAGGCGGCGACAGACAGGACAGTCACACGGTGAATTAATGCACTCGTATGTGTATGAATAATACATATATCCCGGTAGTGAAATTAACACAGTATCATATGTCATTGCTCCCTAATTTCGATGAAACTCTCCGAACACATACGCACACGGCACGCCCCTAGCAAGCGGTGAGTTACGACTCAGGTTGAATTTTGCCTCACATATGCACTTCATGGGACTTTCCTGAATGCGTCACATTAAACATGCAGATGACGATACGCACGGTCGTCAATAAGGCATATGACCTGGTACAGAACTCCTGCGGAATGTTAGTAAATTAAACTACGGGAGTGGCGGAAACATGTTATTTTCTAGGAAACTGGTTTGTCTTGAGCGAGGATGTTTATTGACAATTAGACTGTGTTTTTAAAAAATTGCTTTATTCTGTATACAGGATGCTTTACGAACTATCTTAATGGAATTTTTAATAATAAAAATGTTATACCTGTTTTAGAACATTTACTGAAAGGTTGTGATTTTTGAAATGTGACGCTTCTAAGCAACGATGTATTATAACGTGAAAATATTATGGACGTCGTTGAGTATTTTACCAGGTTTCTTTTCCCCGAAGAACATTAGAAGCATTCTCAACGATAAACCAAATGATAGCGTTGCTTTTTCAATTATTTACGTAATTAACACAAAAATAACAAGGTAGTAATTTATGAAGGTGAATTCTTATATAACAAACAGACGCCATTAATTTTTTTTTACTTACAATAAGAACAAGCAGATTAAAGAGACAGTTTACCTTCCATTTATATTTCTAATTTCTTTATGTAACTAGTGCTTGCAAAGTGAGAATAATACAAGACAGAAGAAAGAATAGTTTTCATGAGAACCATTTGGTCAACAGGATACAATATTCGAAGATAATAATCAGTTGTATATCTTGCTTCATGTCTTTACTTCATAATCAACACCAAAATTCTACAATATGTAACTCAAGCCTTCTGGCGCAGTAGGTAGGGTAGCAATTTGTTTGCCGCAGGAGTCGAGACGTTGATCGTTATTGTAAGAAGATCCTGTGCGACTTCCTGTAGCATGTCATGGATTTAACAAGGATTTATAGTGTGAAATAGATCCAAGAAAAATATGTGAAAGGCGAGGGTAGAGGGATATGAAGGATCGGGCTTGTGTCATGTTGAAAACACGAGCGCGGAGAAATGGATAAATGGGTGAAGCAGGGGTGGCGGGGGCGGGGGGGGGGGTCGAGGGAAAGCGTATGCGGGGGGGGGGGAAGGGACACACTGGCGGAAGGGGCGAGCGACCCTCGGGGCCTCTGGCGGGAACTCATTACATTAATCGCGCCGCTAACGGCAGCTAATTCCATTAAATACGGCTTCACGCAAGGACATCAAGGGCTCGACAATCGGCAGTACGCATCTATTGACTGATCTTCACCTACTGGAGCGATGGAACAACGAAGTGAAGCGACCCTGGTGGCCGCTCTCTCACGCGCAATATTCGTCCGTTATGCGAATAATACGGAATGAGTGGACGTTGACTGAATTGAAATGTGCCTTCGGTAAACAAAAAACATGTTATTTTCTATGAAACTGGTTTGAGCGAGGATGTTTAGTGACAATTAGGCTGTGTTTTATTTGCTTTATTCTGTATACAGGATGCTTTCCGAACTGTCTTAATGGAATATTTATTAATAAAAATGTTATACCAATTTTAGAACATTTACTGAATTTTGAAATGTATCGCTTTCGCAACGATATATATTATAACTGATGTCACATAGCAGAAAAAGCTGCTTATTTATTGGGCAAATCAAAAACACTAATAAAGGAACTTAAAAACGTTGGCTCCTGCGGCCGGGGTATATACATTCTTTACATTATTTTCGATTGCCCTGCAGCTTTGGGCTTTGGCAACATCCACATACTAGGTTCTGCCGGAGTACTTCTACTTTAAGTGGGATCACCCAACACCAGACCCTGTGGATGGGATCGTTGTTTACCGCACTGGTTCGGCATCCGCCAGCAGTTGATATTAAACGTATCGTAATGCAACTATTCTGCGGAATTCATTTATTCATTATTCTGTAGAATTGTAAACATTGATGCAGATAGATGATAGGTCTTGATCTTATTTTTAGGACTTGAAATAATGTAAACAAAACTCTGAATTTTGAAAATTGCAAATGCAAATGTTCAACTATTTTTAAGCGTCGGGAAAACTGCGTTTAGCTGTGAGGCTGGTGGAATAGGGGTAACGCCAATGACATGCTAGCCCTGAGATCCGGCGTTTGAATGCCCGTGCAGAGACGAGAGGAAAATGCCTCTTAGTGAATATCATTAGTACACATTTGCTATTAATCATTACTTTTTGTTATATTCTTCAAAGAAATGCAAATGATGCAGAGTATAACGCTGATATAAAAAGTAATATACTTGCAGTTTAACAAAAATGTTTTTTTTTATTTAGCCTATATGAAATTGATAATATGTGCTAACTCCTAGATACCTTCTGAGACTAGAATTTGATATATTTCAAATAGCATTGAAACTTATACATTTGCTATGGTGTTTTTTATTAAAATATTGTTGAGAAGAAAATATGAATTAACAAGAGTACGCAATCTCAAGTTGATCAATCTCTCGGAGTTGTTCAGGATAAGAAAGTTTATTGGGAATTTATATTAGAGAAATTTTGAAGAGCATAGGAAAGCATAACATAGAGGATACCTTCTATCTATTGTATTGGGAAAAGGAAGAAGTAGACAAATTAAATAAATATAGTTGTACCTGACACAAAATGATTCAAATTTTTAAACTTTAAATTACGTTTGTAATATGTTGCCAGAAATGCGTCGGATCGGCGGCGTAGCTATTTTTGTGTTCGCTACTTTACAAGATGAGGATGTTTGCACAAGTTAAGAGCTTTTATCAGGGGATTGTTTTGACCTCTACGCAGTTGAAAGTAGAATAGATATTTAACTTGAAGAAAATGTAGGTTAAGGCGGAGAAAAATATTTCTTCCTCGTGCTTCTATCTAGTGCAGTTATTAGTATTATTATATCAGAGAAGAGTTCTTCGCCAGACTCCCAAGTGACATTAATTATTTATTGAATAACTATGACAAAAATATCTGTTGTGTTCAATTTTATGAAAGAAATGTAAGTAAATCAGAAATTCTTTTCTGTCAGGCTACTAACATAATTTTCAATTTTTGTAACTTTTTGTAACTGCGGTTAACGACGGTGCGACGTAACCTAATGTTGCATTTTGTAACTGAGACTTCTAGTTTTCGTATGTAGTACACACTTTTCACTTTTGTTCATTACATACGTGATTCATCATGTCAATTCTGTAAAACGGGAAATGTCGGGAGCAAGTAAAAACACCGAAATGAATTAATATTTTGAATTATTTACATACACTATTTGCTGTAAAGATGAAAATCTTTTAAAGCAATAAAATCCTTTCATGTTCAGTTGACTAGAAGCCCCAGTAAAAGTATTGACATTCTGCCCAGGAATGGAGGGTTCCCAACTACTTGTCTGATGACAGATTCCACAAACCTGATGTAGATAAAAGTCATACAAGGTGTGAACCGTTGCGAGAAACGGCAGCATCAAATTCTCTGTTTTGAAATCGATGAGGTGCAGCTTTGAAGAAGAGATGGCAAATCCTGTTTCACACGGCCATTTTTTCATCATTTTTCTGCACAGAAAATGGATGGAAAAGGGTCGTTCATTTCTACGCGGTGCTGTTTCGGTATCGGTAATTGGATGAACGAGATCCAGCGTTTTACATGCTCATTTCGTTTTCTATACGTAATCGTGATGCAAATATTTCCTCTGGATGCCGCACAAAGCACCGAAGATCAAACAGTTGAATATCACATATATGGTAGCAAATTAGGTTAGGTTAGGACTGAGCACGGAACGAGACATTAGAACAAAACATGTTTTATTTCTCACTACGTAATCACTTCATACTACAATTCAACACATTAGAACACTCTCAAAACTGTACAAAAAGAACAATTCACACCAGAAACGTGGGACACGCCAGAAAGTTCCGAAAAGAAATGGCCAGAAGCGCGATAGTTGAACTGGATGGAATCTGTACCAAAAAATGATTTCATTCAATCCGCCATTTTCGTGTATAAATTGCATCTTAGCTTTTCCGTCACTTTTGTGTATCGATGAAAAAAATACGTGTGTAACAAGGACCTACTCTCTCAGTCTGAATCAGTGAAAATCTACTGATTGACAGTGACTATTCACTGATGGTGTCAGTTATAACCCTGCCACTGACAATCAGTGAATTGAGCTGAACAAATCAGTGAAAATTGGGTCCACTTTTTGAATCAGTGAAATGTGTGACACTAATTGACGTGACGACTGAACGATGAGTGAGCGATGGTGGCGCGTCACTTTTACCACTGACGACCAGTGAAATGCTGGCGGTCATTATGAAATGGTTCGCGTATTCGCTGATTGTCAGCAAAACTACACATTTCGACTGAAGATATCAGTTACCTCAGCTCTCACCGATTGAATAAGCAACAATTTCATTGATTCAGATTCAGAGAATAATGGCCGAGCGGGCACTCGAACTGCAGGATGGTGGCGGAGGAGGCGGCGGCGCCGGCCATGAAGGGGTGTGAAGGGGCCATGTGAAGGGGCCGTGTGAAGCGCACGAAGCCGCGGACCGAGTGCCACTGACCGCCAGAGAGGAAGGATTCGTGTGTCACCCTCTGTGGGCTCTGAAAGGCAGCCAGCATACACAAACAGGTTCAGTCTCTGCGGTCTAGTGTGAAGGCTGCCGTTTAGAGCTTGTTCTGCTGGCGGAAGCGCTGCCGAGTGACGCCGTGCGAAGGCGCGCTCAGTGCGCGGGCGGGCACTCGAACTGCAGGAGGATGGCCGCGGAGGAGGCGGCGGCGCCGGCCATGGCGAGCAGCGCGCCGCCGTCCAGCGCGAAGAGGCCGCAGGCGGAGAAGTGGAGGGGCCCGCGGGGCAGCGCGAGCTGTCGGCGCAGGCGGGCCAGCTCTGCGCGCGGCGCGGGCGGCGGCCGCTCCAGCAGGCAGCGCGAGGCCAGCGCTGCGCCGCGCCCCGCCGCCGCCGCGCACGCCCCGCACGCGCCCAGCACGCCCGCCGCCTGCGCCGCGTTCAGCGCCAGCCAGAAGGCGTACAGGCGCACGCCATAGTGCACGCTGTAGAACACGCACGCCACCGTCACCGTCAGCACGTAGCCCAGCAGCAGCAGCAGCGGCAGGGCCAGCGCGGCGTTGAGCAGGCGCGCCGCCTCGCACAGCGCGTCGTGGCACGCGCGCAGCGCGCGCACGCGCCCCGCCCCGCCGCACCGCCCCGCGCACGCCTCGCAGTCCGTCTCGTCGCCCTCCCCCTCCCCCTCCTCCTCCTCACCCTTCACCACCCACTCGTTCTCCCCCTCTTTCCAGTCTTCCTCCTGCTCCTCCCACTCCTCCTCCTCATTCTCCACCTCCTCCCCCTCCTCCCACTCTTCCTCCTCCTCCTGCTTTTCCTCCCCCTCCTTCTGCCACCCCTTCTCCTCCTCTTCCTCCTCTTCAGTCGTTTCGTCACTGTCTCTCCCATCAATGTCTTTCACTTCTCGGCACAACTCTACTCCTAGTCTCAGGTTTTCTTCTCTCTCTTCATTGTTACTTTTTTGCTTCCTTTCGAAAGATTTGCTCTCTTCGACACCATCGCTATCTCTTTCTGCAGCTTTCTCAACTTCTTTCTCCGCTAATGTTGTTGCTGTGTATTTTGTGTCGCGTTCTTCCATTTTTCTGTTGCTTTCTTCATTATTCTCGTCTTGTGTCGTTTCTGTCCCAAAATACGTTTTTACTGCCAAAGTCTTACATTCTTCCACAATACCGTCTTTTTCTTTCTGCCTGCCCGATCTATTGCCTTGAAAATTAACCAATTCATTATTTTCTTTTACATTACTTTTGATATCCTTCTCTCTGTCTTGTTTTTTTTCTGTTACTGAGCTACTTTCCACTTTTGTTTTAGCGTTTGTGTTTTTTCTTTCTTGTTGCTCGATTGTTTCTTCCCTAACTCTTTGTCTTGTGTCAAAATCTTTCTTCTCTATTTCTTTTAATTCCTGCTTTACTTTGCCATTACTTTCCTTCGGATGATATATGATTCGGGGTTCCCCTCCTTAGTGTGGATGTTGTGCAGACGCCCTGAAGGTGTGCGGGAGCAGGCGTTTCCCCGCCCCGGAGCGCCCCCCTGCGCGCCTTCGCCTCAAGAAGAGCTCCTTGGGCGCCGCGCGCAGGCGCGCCGCCTCCTGCCGCTCCTGTTTTCTTCCTACGGGCGCGCGCTCCCTCCACCGGGGTCGAACCCGCGCCCGCGCCCGCCTCTGCGCCCTCGCGCCCTTGCTTCGAGATGGAGCAGCGGACGACGTGCTCGGCTCCGTCTATCTGGATGGTGGTGCGGAAAACGTCCCCTTCCACGTGATGGATAACGTCGGCTTCTTCTGAATACTTTGCTGTGAGGAATTCTGTATTCGAAGGAGGAACGTGTGCTGTTTGGGGCGCTATAAAGGGGAAGTCGTGAGTGCGGCAGATAACGTCACCGCATTCGGCCGTCTGTATCGGCCGATCCTTTTTGAAGAATGTTTCTTCTTTCTTTGCGGGCGTCGCGTCGCGTTGGCGCTTCCCGGCGACCGAGACTTCAGGCGGCGCAGCGGGTGCCGCCGCACCTCCTGCGCCTCCTGCCGGCTTCCTCCGCGCGCATTCTTCGCCCGGCCACGCCCTCGCGCCGCCTGCCCGCCTGCTCCGCCCGCCCGCCCCGCCTCGCGGAGCCCGCCTGCTCCGCTCGGCCTCGCCCCGCCCGCCCCCGGAGGCATCGCTGTCGCTGGCGCTGTCTCCTGAATCCCGCCCGCCCTGCTCGCCCCGCTCGTTCTGCACGCGCCGCTCGCCACGCCCGCCCCGCCCGTCCTGCCCTTCCCCGCTCGCCCGCCGCAAAGTCGCGGTCGTTGCGTCCTGAATCCCACCCGCTCCGTTCACCCCGCACGTCCTCCGCTGCGCGACCGAAACCCGCGCCCATATCGCTGCCTCCTAAATCCTGCCCGCCCTGCTCGTTCGTCGCCGCATCGCTGTCGCTTCTTCCTGAATCCCGCCCACCCCGCCCGCCCTCCGCGGCGCTCTCCCTGGCACGAGAGTCCCGCCCGCGCCGCTTGCCCCCCGGCCCCTGGTTGTCGCTGCGTCCTGAATCCCTCCCGCTCCGCCCGCCCCTCCCACCCCGCCCTCCAGCAGCTGTGCGCCCGATACTCGCGGCCTCATCGCTGCCGCCGCCTTCTGAAGCCCGGCTGCTGCGCCCGCCCGCCGCTGGGCGCCGGATCCCCTGGCCCGCCGCCGCGTCGCTGTCCCGGCCGCCGCCGCTGCTGCGGCTGGCGTCGTCCGAGGCGGCGTCGCCGAGGGCGGGCGGTGTGGGGCGGCGCGCGCAGCGGCAGCGGTCGTGCGCGGCGGGGGGGCGGGGGCGGCGCGCGGCGAAGCGCGTGCGCGGGGGCGTGCGCGTGCGCGTGCGTGGCGCGGGGGGGCGGCACTTGCGCAGCTCGTCCCGCAGGGCGCGCTGGAAGCGGCCGGCGCGCGCCGCCCGCCAGCGCCGCAGCAGCGCGGCCAGGCGCGCGTTGACGCGGCCGAAGCGGTGCGCCAGCAGCCACAGCAGGTCGGCCGCCGCCAGCGACAGCGCCACGTTGAAGGCGTGCGGCACGTGCGACATGCCGTAGTACAGCACCCAGTTCAGCGCGTCGTACTGCTCCATCTGGCGCGTCATGTGCACGTCCAGCGCCAAGTACCCGCCCAGCACCACCACGTACAGCGACACCTGCGCCAAGCACCGATACTATGCACTGCCACGCACCCATTGCTTGCAAGTCCAACGCCAAGTACCCGCCCAGCACCACCACGTACAGCGACACCTACGCCAAGCACCGATACTATGCACTGCCACGCACCCATTGCTTGCAAGTCCAACGCCAAGTACCCGCCCAGCACCACCACGTACAGCGACACCTGCGCCAAGCACCGATACTATGCACTGCCACGCACCCATTGCTTGCAAGTCCAACGCCAAGTACCCGCCCAGCACCACCACGTACAGCGACACCTACGCCAAGCACCGATACTATGCACTGCCACGCACCCATTGCTTGCAAACCTCTATTAACCTAACGTTAATAGCAATAAAATAATTCCATCTTGATGTCGATTGCCATACTAATAAATATTCAAAATAAAATATCATACTTCACAAAACATTTTCACTCCTGTAAGAACACGAGAACAAATCTATTTCAATCTATACAGAAGAGAACTAGTGGTGCTATAACAGCATATACGAAATTTGACTACAATAGCATGCTACAACGGCATATACGGCTTATTTCGAAATTTTCAATTTTTGAAAATTCAAAGAAATTAACGAAAATGAGAACTGAGCCTTTCTTTTAACCTTTTTTTGTTTTATTCGTAAAAAATATAAAGGAAACAAATTGGAGCCGTTTTAAAGAAAATTATAAATTGCATCAATTTCAAGCAAAAATTAAACAAAAACGACTCATTTATTAAAAAAAATTGTATGTGACGTTTTTCTAAAAATGCTGACTTTTTAAAACAGATTTTGTGGAAGGTAAAATTCTCTATATTCTACGTTTGAAACGATTAATTTTCGCAATAATTTTTTAAAATAATTTTCGAAAGAGTTCGTCAGAAATGAAAACAACAGCAATTTTTTACTTTTCTTTAATACGTACAAAGATAAAATTTAAAGAAAAAATATAGAGTCGTTTTTGAGAAAAAAAATTGTTTAAAATTATTTCAATATTGAATGTTTCACACGAATTTTTGAGAAAACTGGATGTATATTCGAAAACTTGTACACAACCATATTTCCGTAAAGAATATATTTTATTCAGGAAATAATCATTTTCTTCAATATTGTAGTTGTAGGAAAATGCCGAGAAAACTGTGCGATTCAGTCTCAATTTTCAAATCTTCCGCGCCGTTCTTTGCTCATGTGTCTGAATTGTTTATAAAATTGTTAATTAGTGCAAAATTGTTAATTCGCGGTTTTCGGCTCTCGGACATCGGGGACCCTCTCCGCTTTAAATCTACAAAAGTTGGAAATTGTTTAGAAATTTGCAAATGTTGCCAATTTCTTTTATTGTCTCATCAGAATGGCTTTTAAACGAGATACAAAGTTCCGCAATCAAATCGACGCTCATCTTTCGTACTCGAGATAGGCAATTATTTGCAAGAAATTAGCATCTCATAATCATCCTCATGTTTCGCACTCATTCCATTCGCTCTCCCCACACAAGTATATTGAAAATAGGTTTGTAATGTCTCGCTTCTATTCGTTTGTCCACTATTTATGCTTAAAGTTGAGGACGGCGGCGATATCGTCGGGCATAAGTCGTGTCTAAACAGTGCTCGAAGCGAAATGTTTCGTCATTAACTTTTCCAAAAAATTCTTCAGAAATATTAACATTTATATTAGCAAATGAACAGTGCGTGATATATTTATTTGAGATAGCGGTGATACCGTATTGGGGCAATTTCATATTTGGAATCATTCAATATTCCTTTGAATATTTCGCGTTTCCCCTTGAGATTACACATAAAATGACGCGTTCCATTGTTTCAAGTGTTAGAGGTCGTGAGGTCTCAAAACAGGTCTAATTTTTAAGCTTAATGACAAAACGTTCACAAAGACGTGTTCAATAAATGTGGTCTAATTATTGAAAATGTCTGGTACAATTTGATTCAATTTGGTGTGCAATTTGACATCCTAATTTTAGTACCTCTTGTGTTATTGGATCCTCTGAGTTGAACAGTGTAGCACGAGTGCCACGACGAAATCGCCCCTCCTGGAAGTTCATTATCTGGCCACCACAGACAACGCCATCCCTATTGTAAAACGGCGGGGTTACTATTCCTGGTAATAGTTCCCTTTCCCGATGCTAGTTGCGCAGAGAAGCTCGTGGCATGCTACGGTGCCACGACGCGTGCCACTGCCATTAGTAGAAGACCTTGACACCACTGGACTAGAAGACTTTCTGCCGCATCAGAACTACTCCGCAACAACCGTTTGGAGTGGGAGGGTGGGGGTGACTGACCTGCGCGGCGAGCAGCGCGTGCGTGCGCGTGTAGACGCGCGTGCGGTCGCCGGCCAGCAGCACGCGGTCGGCCTCGGCCACGCGCCGCAGCACGCGCGCCACGTGGCGCCGGTGCACCGTCGCCTGCAGCGCCACCGTCGCCAGCGCCGTCCCGTAGTGCAGCGCCTGCGCACACCGCACCACACTCGCACTTCCAACGTCCACAGAGTTCAATGCTCTTTGGTATTCTTTTAACCGTTCCTTATTATATCAGGGGAAACAATTGAAAGAGAAAATGCAGCACCGGCGACGAAACAACGTCAACGAAGGCAAATTCTTTCATTGTAGCATACGATTCCATACACGATTCGACCAAATTGGCAGTGAGCACCGAAGCTGCTCTTACAAGAGACTTTTCAACAGGTTCAGGTCGAAATCCGGCTTCATAATTTTGTATAGATAAATATTCACTATTTCTATATACTGTGTAAAAAAATTATCAATGGTCTCGCACTAGAAGTTCCTGAAAACAAATACGATCGCAAATCATCGTTCCCGAGGGATTTGTGCATCCCTGCCTAGAGTGAGAGAATGTCCACCGAGGGAACAAACGCTCCTATGGGGTCGAGCTCCAATTCAGGGCAGCGAGACACAGCTTATGCCATTGCGCATGCCCTAGACAAGCCCGAAATGCCGCGTGGCACAGAACTTATTCTTCCGAGCACTTATTCTTCGATATTGAGAAACAGAATCCCGATGTGATGCCAAAATTTACCTGCGTCATGCTAGCATAGTTAACATAATTTGCCAACCTTCGATTATTTTTGTCACACACATCAATGTATGAGGGTTCAGTTCAATGCGTTAAGCCGTCGTAGGAATTTTAGATCATAATCCATGCAGGTGTGATCTGGTGAATTACTCCTGAAACAAAATTGCTTGTGAATATCATTGTTTTTTTCACAAGACCGCTCTGATCGACTCGGAAGCCAGGGATTATTTGATTTAATTTTTTGTGATCAGTGAGCCAATCATCGCCTTCGGGAGCGCTCAGAATCGCCTTGCCAAATACGCCGCATATTATACATTGTCAGTGAGTGCTTATGATGAAGCTGAATTTTTGTCGATATGACCGCATTTTTTAAATTAAATCTAATTATAACATTAGAAATTTTAAAAATTAAACTGAACTGCAATAGTCGAATTGTATGATAGTAAATTGTAATTGATATGTGGATTCATTGGCTTAAATATATTCGATGTAATTGTGCAAATTAATACACAATTATCGATTGTTATAGTAATTGCGACGAATTCCCCGTAACTAACTGACGAATAAACAAAATAAATCCACAGATTTAGCCATACCGGATTCAAAGTTCGGGAATATGAACTACTGTTTCACCCGAACTGTGAGACGAAACCGATAAGTAGAGATCCTAGCAAGTAATAAAATCACAAACGTGACTCCTTCGCGGTCACACTGCTCGCTGCAGAAAGGGTTCTTCATGGCGTTAGCAAAAACGGAGGGGCCAAAGCTGGCCAAATTCTTTATTTTTTTCAGCAACGTCTAGTGCGCGACGGCAGCTAATTTTTTCACAGCACATATAAAGTAGTGAATATCTTACAATAGAAATAAAAACCAGGACAGATTTCTACCTGAATCTGTTGAACCTGTCCCTGTTGTGTAGATTAATACTTATTCCTCCACTATAGTAAAATGCTGTAACATCTTTTTTGCATGAGATTGGGTATCAAGAAAGAACTCAATATGCTCATTCATGACACTGTAAGTAAAATCAAAGAAAATAATCAATCATTTGTAAACGCAATGTCGATACCTCAGTTATAATGCATCAAAATGAATACGTTGATAAAGTAGTCATGGTACAAAAATACTCCAAGAGTATCTATTACAACAAAGTTTTCCCATAAAATTATGTTTTCTTTTTTGCTGATGATCTTCAGAAATTTAATTTCTGGATGCACGTCGTGTCTGTACCTTTGCGAGACAACTTTTAGCTATAATTGAAAAGGTCAAATGCGTTGGAGGTGCTGCATACCAATTAGTAAATGGGGTGAGTCGTGTTTCGATGACAGTAGTTCACTTATTTTACATGTATTACCATTTTCATCAATTTGTTTCACGTAAACATTCTATCGTTTATTTGTAAAAATAAATTTTAAACGAAACTAATTAAGGCGAAAAGAAAGAAGGAAAATTAATATTTTGAATCTCTATGATTTTCACCTCTCAAAAAATTTGAGAAGGTGTCTTATATTACACTTTACTGTGAGCCAGGACTGCAGGACTAACATTGGAAGCCAGAAACGTCAAGGGCAGCAGTGCTCTGTCACTCCTTTACCACCCACGACGCAAGAGTGGAGAGAGTGCAAGAGGAAGCTGTGCACTCAACTGACGTCACAGAGGAGGAAGGCGGCTCTGCGGAATGCCAACTAAAATTATCAACTTCCTAGTTTTTCGACAGGCGACCTCAGCTCAAAAAATTACATTCATATTTCGTGAAAGAAAGACAAGAAAACGAACGCAAAACTCTAACACAGACAAAACTAATTTCCGGGCAATTGCAATCGCCTTGTGGTACCGGCTATTTTCTGCAGATGATGCGCGTAGACGTCTGTTTTGCGCATGCGCAGTGTGCTGACCTTGGTGACGGCGTTGGCGAGGGCGGCCTTGCCGGAGTAGGAGGCGTAGAGGTCGAGGAAGGCCCACACGAAGTAGGCGGCGAGGCAGAGCAGCAGCGCGAGGAACACGAGCAGCGCGTAGGCGCGCGCCGCGCCGCTGGTGCGCAGCTCGCAGCACTCCGCCCCGCCCCGCCCCGCGCGGGCGCACGGCGAAGCAGCACAGGCCCAGCGCGCGGCACAGCGCGTGCAGCGGGCGCACGGCGGCGAACAGCGAGCGCCGCGGCGCCACCCGCCACGCCCACCAGCGCATCGCGCGCCTCCGCGCCTGCGGGCACAGACAGCGCAAGGAGTCGGTTCAGCTGACGGCACTGCAGCGCCTCTCACCGGGAGGTTCTATGCTTCCTCTTCCGGCAGCGGCAGGATTTTCGACACTAGCTTGTCGGCTTGGTCGAATTCAGTCACGTCTGGAGGAGAATTCTAGCGGCCGGCTGCTCTGATCGGTAGTCGCACGTGATTTCTCCGATCAACACCAAGCGAATGCATGACCAGTACCCGACAAATGGGCCACGGACCGCACGCGATCTTTCCTTACTCTTCCTTGTCCTATTCTCGCCCCTTACTTACATGCACTACACTACCACACATGCCGGGAGACGGGTCGGGGGTTTAGAGCTTGTTCCGGCTGGGGCGGTGCCTGGCAGGTGGGAGATACCCGGTTGAGTAAAACTCCGCTAGACGACAGTAGATCGGCGCCGGATCTCGCCTTCCAACGGGGAAGATCACCGCCACCTTCTGATGAAAAAACATCCACTACACTTACGGTGCTAATGACCTCAGTAGTTGACGCGCCCGGAATCACGAACAATCAATCAATCAAGAAATTATCAATAAATCTGCTTGATTAGTCATTCCGAGCGTCACAACGGCTAAGGTCATTAGTCCCGTAAGTTTAGTGCATGATTTTATCCCGCTGAATGGTGAGATCCGGCACCGACCTACCAGTCCGCTAGCGAGGTTTTCTCAGCGAGGTATCTCCCACCAGCGAGGCACCGCCTCAGCCAAAACAAGCTCTAAGCCCCCGACGGGTCTCTCGGCACGTGTGGTGGTGCAGTGCGTGTAAGTAAGAGGTGAGGGTAGGACAAGGAAGGAGAAGAAAATATTGCGCGCAGTCCGTGGCTCGTTTGTTAGGCAGTGGCCAGGTGTTGATCGGAGAAACCATGGAAAACTAGCAATGAGAGAGGTCGGTCGCTAGAATTCTCCTCCAAACAGAGGGCTGAATTCGACCTAGCAATGTATCTAGTGCCAAAAAGCCTGTCACAGTCCCGACTCAAATCCTAGGACCTCTCGGTCAGAGGCACTGCACAGAGATCATGATACCGTGATCCTAGATAAATAAGCAACTCTAGCATTTTTATTAGACCGATTTTTTAATAATACTGTGAAATCTCTTTCTACTTTTCTTCTGGAGGTTCCTTGATTGGGATGCGTGCTTGCCATTACTGATATAGGAAATTGAGCATTAAATTGAGATGATATTGTAGCGTTGAAAAGATTACAAAAATTGCACTTCAGTGACAAAAGAATTCACATTCATTACCATTACTTCAATGGATTAGGGATTTTTAATGCGATGTTTTGGAAGATGCCAAAACAGATATTTTTTGGGCGATATGTAGTATATATTCTGATTAATCAACAAATGACAAAACTAAATTGTTGGAAAATATTTCTTTGTATCCATTCGCGAATAAACAAAATATAGAACAACGTAAATTCACAGAACATTCCAGGCAAGAAAACGAAATATGTTATATCTGCTTAAGCGTTTTTGGTTAATGTTTCATGAAAGGAATAGTCAGAAGAAAATGATATGTTTTCCTGTATTTCAAATTCCTATGTGCTATACAAGCCCGAATATTTGTTGTGTCGTGACGAAAAAAGAAAAACGCAACTGGGTACAAAACCAGTTGTTTTCAATGTCATTGGAGTAATCTTATTCACAATGATTAGATTCTCAAAACCGACAATGTCCAAAGCACATTTTCAAAAATTGTAGTTATTTACAAGGTCCAATATACTTTATTAAAACGTTAAAGGATGAATAATTAATATAACAACAAAAATAATATTATTAAGAATAAGTAAAATGAAAACTGCAGTTTAATTTTTAATCTCTTACCAAACAAGAGGTGAGAAGTGGCGTCCTGCAATATTTTACTTCCTGAAAAGTGGATCTTCCTTACTTTCCTGATTCATATTTGAGCATGGTCAATTTTAACCTAATAAACACAAATATATGTTTCAAATAACATTTTTATTTAACGTAACACGAAACACAATATGAAATACAGCAGAGTGAAGCCACACGATATTGACACACATGTTTTCGGAGAAACGTGCTCCCCCGCTGTTACTTTAAGAATTGCGGAGTATGAAGTGGAAGCGCGCGTTGTGAAGAGCGCCGGTTCAGTTGCGCGGGAGCAGCGGGCGCGCCGGCGGCCCGGGCGCGACTGGGCGGAGGTGGAGGCGGGGGCGGCCGTGACGAGCGCTCTTACGCAACGCCCTGAGCAGCCGCCCGTGGCGCCCGCGCGGTCGCGTGCACGCCGCCAACACTCGAGCGCCGGAAAGCGAGGCGTTCACGGACCACGAGCGCGGTGCCCATTTAAACACCAGCGGCGCCCACGCCGAAACCTCCAGGGCGCAGTGAGTAATTGCACTCGGAAGTAGTTGAGGAATTTCCTAGGAGGAACTCTCGGAAATTACAATGGTAAATTCGTTAAGCGTAGGAACGGTTTTTCACAGTTCTCTGGATTTTACAATTCCTGTATTGTAATCGTTTGTTGTTATTGGATAAAATGTGGAAATATTATATTGGAATTCAAGATATTTAGCATTCAATATTCAATGAATAAAATATTAATGTTGGAATTAACGAATTTTGGTGAAAAGCGTTTCTCAGAAAATAGATTGATTCTTTTAGATCTGTGTATAATGAAAACATTTACTTAAAGATGGAAATAGGTACATTTTTTCACTATGAAATTAGGTGAATTCATACACAGTCCCCAATAACAAAAATTGCATTGGCAGTGGCGAACATTCGTTCAAATTTAAAAAAAATTATATATAACACATAGACAAGTGGACATATATAACACAAGACAACAATGCAGTCCAGTGGATTATGATGTGAACATTTGTCTTCTTCAGTCGAGTCTCGCAAGCTGTCATATTAAATGCAGTTTTGTCCAAGGTTAGGCTTTGAATGGTAGCGTTGCATAATATGGTTGAAATGCATTCATCTAACGTCTGGTTGTCAACGTCGTGGAGGATGCATTAACAACACGCAAGACGTCACGCTGTATTCACTGAGACACAATAATGTTTAGAATTTTCGAAGTATTTTTAGATCCACAAAGCGTCACAGATCTTACACAGATTAAGAGCTCTTCTTACATACTGATCACGTTTCCGCCTTCTGCTTCGGTACATTCATTTGCGGGGCTTCTACTCAGTGCAGTCCTTGCACGTGCTGAGAGATGCTGTAGACGTAATTGTGGGGAAGTCACAAATGATGCCTTAGTACAAAGCACTGATGTGCGTTAATAGTTTGCAGCAGACAATACGTTATGTCTCACATTTTATTTCCCGTCTTCTGGCAACACAGTTATGTCAGTTGGTTCTACTCGGATTACAGCAATTAAAAGGTAGTACATATAGGCATAGACATGCGGCTGGCTCTTGGTCAGCGTGCTAGCTTTGCAATACGCGGCTCCGGATTCGGTTCCCGGTCGAAGCAAGAATATAACAATGTCCCAGAACATGTTGCTGTGTGACGATGAGAAAATTCACTTCTCCGGTTGAGAAGACCGGAATTCAGCGTGGAGATGTCTACGTGCTAACCACACATACCCTCTTAACCCATGGCCGCGAGGCAGGGACGTCGCCGGTAGGCCTGAGCCCGTTCGCGGGCTGTCGCGCCAAGTACATACATACATACATACATTTTATAACGTTTTTATAGTTTTCGTCCACGAAACATATTCTACGTATATTTTATTGCACATTCCTTATCAAAGCGCCCGAGACATGCGATTGGAATTACTTGCACAGATGCAAAGCACCTCAGCTGGTAGAGCCTGTTCACTTGGAGAGGTGTCCGCACTCGAACTGCAAGGTGATGATGTGGTTGACTGTTCAGGAGGCGTGGCCGCACTCGAACTGCAAGGTGATGATTTGGTTGACTGTTCAGGAGGCGTGGCCGCACTCGAACTGCAGGGCGATGATGATGTACGTGGCGGCGGCGACGAGGGCGTTGAAGAGCAGCGACGCGTCCACGGCGAAGACGCCCGCGGCGGAGAAGCGCATGGGGTGGAGTTGCGCGTGGCGGGCGAAGTCGCGCAGGGCGGCGCGCGCGCGCGCGTGCGCGGGCGGGGCGAGCGAGGCGCGCGCCAGCAGCTGGGCCGCGCGGCGCGCCTCGGCGGCGCACGCGTGCGCGGGCACGGCGGCCGTGGCGAGGCGCACGGCGCTGGCGGCCAGCCAGAGCGCGTGGCGCGCCAGCCCCGTGCGGAAGAGCGCGTAGGCGCGCGACACGATCTCCGCCGCCAGGTAGCACGTCTCCAGCAGCACGGGCACGCCCAGCGACGCGTCCACGCGCGCCGCCGCCGCGCACAGCGCCACGTGCGCGCCCTGCAGCCCGCGCACGCCCTCCCACGCGCCCTCCGCCACGGGGTGCGCCTCGGCGCGACCGCTCCTCCTGCAAACAAGGGCTTATTTATTTATTTATTTACGTCAAAAACGGTTTAAAACTGTGTGTGACGAGCTATGGGGAGAAGTGAAATTTGTGCACGTTTTCATAATTCTGTGATCTCTATCCTAAAACACATTCTAGTCGAATTTTGAATACAGAAAAAAGAGCGCTTTTTTTCAATTTTTGTTGACAAAATATTCGCTCCTATATAATAAAATATATTTTCAAAGGTAAATTAGCTATAAATTTGTGCCCTTAACGCTCATCATGTTCCTTCATGAAAATAAAACTTTTTGCTGCGACAATATGGAAAACGATAGTTTGAATAACTACATTTCCCACTCAAATTCAGAAGACGTGCACATATAATGAAGTTCCAATTATGGTCCAGAAGCAAAAACAAGGGACCATCTCAGCATTTACTCAAAGGATCCGGGAAACTGGACGAAAATTCTGATCGAGAGGGGGGCCATCAACCCAGAAGCTGTGGTAAAATACTTGTTACAGGTTCTTTAGAATTATACAGTCCAAATGATAAATAATTACATTAACTATCATTGTTAAAATTAACGTTACTTTCCTTTTGATGCTCGGTATAGTCTTGAATTGTACAGAAACCGTTATTTTTTATTTATTTATTTTTTTCGGTTTTTATCCAAGGATACCAGGGCTCTTCATGCACCACGGGCGTTGCAAGGGTTCTAATGATCGATAATGATAAGGGTTCCGAGATCATTACAACCACTTAACGCCCGTATGCTACATACAAGATTTTATTTTTTTTTACCTAATAATATTGATTCATATATACTAATTAAGTAGATGTTAACTTGACTCGGTTTCTCATTTCATATTTCCCTCCCACAATTGCCTTTCATAATGCCCTCTCATGATTTCCTCGTTAAGAGAACATGTAACATTTAGCTGTTTTCATATGTCCCTCGTAACCACGATCCTTTCGATACAGGTACGTCAAGCAGTGTTCTGCATAACTTACCTGGACCTAAACTTACTCGAAAACCCGAGTGTGAAACCCAGATATGCCAAAGACCGATTCACACCACTATAATTTCCCCAAATTGTTAACTCAAATTAAAACTGAACCTTAAACTTCGCTTCATTTTACTTAGCCCAATGTATATAATGTTCTTTCGAGTATTAACAACCACCATTTATTGATGGCCATTTTCAAAAATGTACAAACTGTTTATTATATACTTAATCTCCTTGACGGACAAAGCTTGTCGAAACAGAATAAATAAATGTAAAAAAATAATTTTCCTAGTCAATTTTTTTAACGTATGAATATTTCGTAGTATAGTAAATACTAGTTTATACTTAGCTACTTATGAACATTGTATGCAATTTCTTACCAGATCTACAATATTTCATAACTATTAACAACTGTTCTGATTTTTAAAATGTTGAGTAATAGTATAAGATAACCCAAACCCGTAAAGAAAGGAAAAATTATATCATTAGATCATTTTTATCTGCCATATAATTAAAAAAATACTTTTTATCTCCTTCTATTTCATCCAAAATGCGATTCATTCTTATTGTAAACTAACAAAGAATTGGGAAATTTTACGGACTTTAGATAATAAAAGTGAATTTTCGTTATCATAAAAACAAACTTTTTTCTAACGTTCTTTTCTCATCGAGGAGCTTCGATTGACAGTGAATGTTAGTGTATTGGCTGTGACAGTCTGATATTTGTTGTGCATGTGAATGAATGACGCAACAGCCTGTTCGCAGGGAGCGGCGATGCGAAGGGACGATGCAGCCCTTGCGGCCGCCCTCCACAACAGCCCAATCAAAGATATTGTAAATTACAAGAAACAGTGCGTACATTGATATTTATTTTCTTTGCTTGATTCATTGTCATATTTGTCATATTTTGTTTATTTGATTTGTCAGTAAATAAGATCTGTCTGCAATAGCAATGGTCAGTGAACTCTTGGCTAACAGGATCCTTAAATAGTGTTAAAATGGACTGAACAACATTGTTGTGCGTTGTTATTTTCAGCGTTGACGCGGCGTGGGCATCCTGTCAGCAGACAAACAAGCGGGACAGCCCGGGCGTGTGCTGCCGCGAGGGAAGCGGCCGGCGCGGGGCGGCGCGGGGCGGCGCGGGGCGGCGCGGGGCGGCGCCGGGGCGATGCGGCGATTAGCGGCCGCCTAAAGACCTGCGAGTGGCGAGGGGACGCGCAGTGGTCAGCGCGGGGAAGGGCGGGCGGAGGGGAAGGCTCGGCGGAGCGAGGCCTTGCAGTGAGTCAGACAGTATTTACAAGGGAGTTTGTGTTAAACTCTAACGTTCAAGGTGGTACAAACTCCCTTATATAACTGCACATGAGCTCACGATCGACAGTACTTTAACTGTTAAAGCGCTATCCATCTTCTGTTCATGCGCAGTTCAAGTTTCCCATCGCTTTAGTGCATCTGCGCCTGGGCGGAAGTGCTGTCCGCTAAGACTGGCACAAACTCTCTACATATTCGGGCGCGTTGACCACGTAATGCGTTAGTCCCGTAAGGATAGTGTGTGTCATGTCCCGGGATGTGGCAGTGTTCCTTCCCCGTTGAAACGTGATATCATCCAGGTTTCCCTCCTCTAGGAATCTCCCCCAGCCGTGTCCCGCCACAAGGTCAAAGTTTCCGCCTTGCCTACGGGCACGCATGCCATTGTAAACATGCAAGCGTATTTCCTGGCGCGTGACGGACTGTTTTCACGATGGAATATCTTACGGCATTTCGCGTCTTTCTCGGTCGTGCCGCCAGATATCGCGTGATTGCGACCGTATCGAGAAGTGCTGGCGATCATGCGACATCTAGCGCAGGGGCGGTTCATTTGGGGGGGTATCATAGATTTTTGTTAAATAATAACAAATTTGTTATTATATTGTATATTGTTTTGACGCATATGTATGGTAGTATACTATATTGATTGAATAACGACATAACTTTAACATAACTACATATTTAAATCAATTTTGCAAATAAAGGTGGGTAACAAGCGAAAACTACGCGTTTTGGGGGCGCCATGGCCCCTTTGGATTCGCCACTTCAGGCCCGTCCATAAATTACGTAACTTAAATTTCGAGTATTTTCAATACCACCTCCCCCTTGTAACGCACTTCCCTATCTCTATGTAAGGCAGAGTAACACTGCCTCAGACCCCTCTCCCCCTTTAGCGTTTCGTAATGTATGGATGACCCCTTATCTACCGGCATGACCGAGAAAGACGCGAAATGCCGTGAGATATTCGATCATGAAGACAAGCCCTCACGCGCCAAGAAATATAAGCGTGCGCACCTTGGGCGTGCGTGTGCGCTGATGAGGGCGAGGGCGCGGGCGGGGCAGAGCGCGGCCAGGCGGCGGTTGAGCGCGCGCATGCGTGACAGCAGCAGCAGCAGCCAGTTGCTGTACTGCAGCAGCATGACGACGTTTGAAGACGTGCGGCGCCAGGGCGGCACGAAGTGGAAGGCCCAGTCGGAGGGCGAGCGGTAGCGGCCCCACTGCGTCGCCACGTCCGCCACCGCGTACCCGCCGAAGAAGAGCCCCGCCGCCGCCACCTGCGCACACGGCATTTGCCAACTGCGCACACGACACCCGCACCTGCGCACACGGCACTTGTCACCTGCGCACACAGCATTTGCCACCTGCGCACACCGCACTTGTCACCTGCGCACACAGCATTTGCCACCTGCTCACACGGCACTTGCCGCTTGCGCACACGGCACCCGCCACCTGCGCACACGGCACTTGCCACTTGCGCACGTCCACTCCCCGCTGCGCTCACACCCACCGACATTAGTGCATGCTCACTTTACATTTGCAGACGGAGCGCTGCAATCTGTTTACACGAGGCCACCGCCTACTGAATGAGAATCACATGTCTACAGTAGATACCGATCGATAGATATGATGTAGAGGGCTGTGAGCGGGATACAGGCGCGCTCATTGCAGGGAACGGCAGAGTAGAAGGGGGCAAGAACTTAACTATTGTGTACTAGATATGTGCAAAGGAGAAATGCAAATATTTTTTATGAAAACAATATTTATACTAATGTCTTTTATGAAAAGCGTGTATTGTCGATAACCAAGTGTATTCTACTGCAGCTTTGTCCATAGGCCTTTCTAAAGGTATTAATAACAGCTTTTTCCTTTCCTCTCGGCAATTTACTACATTATTTATAATTATTTTACTGTCAGAACGCACTCTTGCATACCGAAGTGCATTTGATTTTTCCGCAGGTTTTTCCAAACGATTAGGTGTCACTTCATTTAATTACCTGTCCTACCCGTCCCGTCCCCGTCTGATGAGAAATTGGTAGGGCGATATGGTGTGCCTGTGCTTAGGAGGAGTAAAGCTTTGTCAACGCATCACAACGTGTGCGCCATCTGTTCCTCACATTTCCCCCTAACTCTAACGGGTAATCCCCCCAACTCCTGTGGGCCCCAGGCGGTTACGCAAACCTCAGCGGTACGAAGGTGTGTGAAGTTGATACAGTGCATCAAGATGTCAATGAGCAATCATAAATACCGAGAGCAGGTTAAACAAATGATGAAGTATTGATAAAAGATAATAATTTAAGAAGTTAATACATATACCTACGTAGAGTTATATTCAATAACGCAAAGAAATCGTATTTACTTGATTTAGACCAAATAATAAATTTATTATTGCTGCACAACAAGGGGAATGTAATATTACCAACATTCTAAACTACAAAACACAATGTTTACGTCAGGAGTTACAATTCTAGCGCAGTTAGAATAACTTCAAGGCAAACAGAGTCATTTAATTGATGGGTGTTATAAAATGATACGGTTATATAATTAACAATTCGTAGCCTCAACCTTGAAGAGGGTTGTGCCAAGGCGGAGGAGAGGATCCTGGGTGAGCAACGTCGGCGCAGTCGGGTGAACGGAAGGGCGCCCCAAGGCACAGGCGGGGGATGAAGGGCGATGCAGGGGAAGGTACAGAGGTGCGCACCTGGAGGAAGGGATGGCAAAAACATATCGATGTTTTTAAAACACCCATGTTTTCCATCAGAAACATTGATATATTAACATCGATATTTTGCTGAATAGACAATAGTGTAGGCCCTCAGACGTTTTGACAAGTCGTGAACCTGAACCAGACTCACTGTACTGATCCAGGTAACATGTGATGTGTGACCAATCATTAACCTTTCCAAACTGGCGAGAGTTTCACCATATTAAAAATAGATAGGAAAATAGCATGTCTATTAGTCTGTACTTAAAACATCGTTTTAAACATTGATGCTTCGATGTTTTTATGGAGATGTTTTCATCGACATCGAAAACCCTTTAGAGATGTATCGAAACATCAATGTATGGATGTTTTGGTAAAATATGCCATTACTACCTGGAGGGCGTCAAAGGTGCAGGAAGGGAGCTGCGAACCTACAGGGCGACCCAGGTGCCAACGAGGGGTGCCCACCGAAAGGCCACGCTGGCGGGGGCAAGGGGTGCGTAGCTGGAGAGGGTCGCAGGTGCAGGCGGGTTTGGGTGACCACCCAAAGGGCGACTCAGGAGCAGGCAGGGAAAGGTGTTGTCAAAGGGCAACGGAGGCGCTGGCGGGGGGTGATGCGTATATAGGGGCAACGCAGTTGCAGTCAGGGGCAGCGGTCCTGCTTGGCGACCAAAATGCTGGAGGGGTGAGCGGACTTTGAGGGCGGCGCGGGTGCAGACAGGAGACGCGTACCTTAAGTGCGACCCAGGTCCAGGCGTTCGGTGCGCACTTAAGTGTACGAGGGAGGAGCGCACCCAGGTGAAGGAGGGTCCAGAGAGCCACCCAGTAAAGGTAGAGGGATGCGAACCTGGGTACCGACCCAGGTGAAGGCAGGAGGTGCAATGCTGTATGACGACCCAGGTGCAGATGAAGGGGGAGCGTACCTACTGGACGACCCAGGCGCAGGTAGAGGGAGAGGACCCGGACAGCCACCCAGTGAAAGCATAGGGGTGCGAACCTGGATACCGACCCAGGTGAAGGCAGGAGGTGCAATGCTGTATGACGACCCAGGTGCAGATGGAGGGGTAACGTACCTATTGGATGACCCAGGTGCAGCCAGATGGAGCGGACCTGGAATGCGATTCATGCGAAGGCGGGAGGTGAGGTCCTGTACGGCGCTCCAGGTACATGCGTGGATGCGTATTTGAAGGTCAACTCAGGTTCAGACAGGGGGAGCGGGCCCGGGAAGCGACCCAGACTAAGCCAGGAGAGGCGGTCCTGAATGGCGTCCCAGATTCATGCGTACTTGAAGGACGACTTAGGTGCAGGCAGGAGGTGCGGCCCTGTAGGTGCAAGTGAGGGCTGCGTACCTGCAGGGCGGCGCAGGTGCGCGCTCGGCGGCAGGCGCGCTCCCGTTGGCGCGGCGCCCAGAGCGCGTCGTCGGCGGCGGCGACGGCGGCGAGGGGCGTCGCGGGGCGCGCGCGGGTGCACGACGGCGCCGAGGAACACGGAGGCGAACATGCACAGGTAGACGAGCGCGCGCATGCCCACGTGCACCACGAGCGTGCGCGTGTCGCCGTAGCCGTGGCGCAGCGCGCGCGCCACGTACATGCCCAGGCACACCAGCAGCGCCGCGCTCAGCAGCAGCGCGTACGCCACGGCCCACGGCGACGTGCGCAGGCGCGGGCCCGGGCCGCCGCCCTCCGCGTAGCGGAACGCGGCCAGCCCCGTCGCGCGCGACGCGTAGTACAGCGGCTCGGCCGCCCAGTACACGTCACGCGCCGCCCGCCTCGCCTCGACCTCGCCCTCGCGCTCGCCCGCGGGCGGCAGGGGCGGGGGCGGGGTCGCGGGCGGCGGCGATGGGGGCGGGGTCGCGGGCGGCGGCGACGGGGGCAGGGTCGCGGGGCGGCGGCGACGGGGGCGGGGGTCGCGGGCGACGGTGGCCGTGGGGAGCGAGCGTCCGTGGGCGCCGGCGGAGCGGCGCTGGGCGACGGCGGCGGCGGCATTGAGGGCGACGCCGACGCTGAGGGCGCTGGGGGCGCTGGGGGCGATGGGCGGCGGCCGTTCGCCCGCGCCGCTTCCCACATCGCTGAGAACTCGCCCGGCGGCCCTGAGCGCGTCCGTAAAACAGGCGATTCGCGGCGGCGAGCCGCTTACGTCACAGGACGAGCCACAAAAGCCCTGGAACCACAGACAGAGATCGACGGCTCTCGTTTGCACCTCGTTGGCGGTCACGCGAAACAACACACTTCACATGAGCAAGGAATGGAAACTAACGAAAAGATCTACTGACAAAACTCGCCGAAGCCTTTATATGACAAAAAATACGGTAGTCACATTTACGAATATATCATATTTACTCAGAATATTTTGAATGATTTCAATATCAAGGTAAAATACTTTCTTGCACTACGCGGACTAAACTTTCGGAAGGACTTAAATGTTTTTGAAATAATTATAATTTCAGTTCAAGCACCAGAAGATTGCTGGTGAGTGTATTTTGTGACATATGTATCGTAAAGTTTTTACTTTTTCATAACACTTAACGCAAACTTCCAAGCTATTTGTAAGTGAAAATAACCAGTAAACATAACACCAAATTTGAGAAAATTTGCGAAGGAAAAAATGTGTTTCCAGACAGTTAATAAAGAAAAGAACAATTTCCAAACATTTATTAATGCTGAATTTTATCACTGGCAAATAACCACTCACACATACTCAATTTCAAACCAACTTGCATTAGCACACTGACTCTGTGGGGACTACACACGTTAGGCGTGGCAACAGAACTGAAGCAGAAATGGCTGCGAACGAAGTCCATGGAGAAAAAAACCTCGTGGCAAAGGTGGAGGGGAGTAGGGGGCGGCCCCCTCCTCAAACATTCAGAAAGGGGCCCCATTGCCCTACGTAAGAAACATTTTATTTCCTTAAAATTGATTAATTCCTGATATTCCCCTTTTAAGCTGATAATTTGGGGAACTGAGACACGACATTTGGCTGTTCAAACCATCTGTCAATCCTTTAAATGCTTCATCTCAAAATCAAAACAATGTATTGCATCGTTGTTCTCGTTCTAGTATGTGTTATTAATTTGGTAGTGACATGCAAGTGTAAAGTCAAAAGGCCTCATTGGAGAGGGGGCGCGGGGGGCAGCGATGAAGTTGCAGCCTCTGCCGCGTGCGGTTGTCGCGTGCGTCGCCCGTGGCCCGGGCGCCCCCAGCACTGGCGAATCCAGGGGGACCATGATCCCCCCCTCAAGACCTAGAGTTTTCGTTTACCCTCTTTTATTTGGCAAAACTGATTTAAATATTTATATTCGAATTATGTAATTATTTAAACAATAATATTGTATAGTCTCATATATTAACTACAAAAATATATATACAATATAGTAATAATGTTTATTATTTAACAAATATCTACGATGTCCCCCCCCCCAAATGATCGACAGGATCCGCCCCGTGCCCCCTAGCCTAGTGCGTGGGCGGGCGTGTGACGGCGGCCAGGGCCAGGAAGTGCATCCGGCACGCGCCCGCGCCGCGCCGCGCCACGTCACGCCACGCCACGCCACACCGCGCCGCTATGGTGTAATTCGCCCATAAAAAGGTTCCTTACAGTCACGTGAGAAAAACAAGGAAAAGACGAGGGCTCACTTGCATAATGGTCGGCGGGACGAAAAAGATAATTAACCAATGAATATTTTGTAGATTAAAAAAGAGAACTAGAAGAACCAAAAATAACCAAAATCGGTTTTGGCAAGGACGGAGCAAGTCACTGGTTAGGAAAACTCTGCACTATTACGATTATACAGCTCTCCTTTTCTGACTTCTTTGAATTTGACCTCGTTTCGACTACTTGACCAAACTAAATATCGAGCAAACACGCGAAACTATCTAATACATGTATTTCTTAGTTGTTTCAGACGCTTCATGTGTTTTTCGGTGATGGACATTTTGATATTAAAATACAAATAAAATAATGAATTTTGGGAGACTGTATTCTGAGGAAATGTACTCTGAGTGTTAGTTTTCGAGTGAATAGTCGGAATTTTTTTCCTCCATAGCCAAAGACGCTGTATTAACTGAAAGTAATCCTGTGATAATCACACGTGATAAATTGCATTACATTTTGAGCAAAAGGACATCGGTCAGATCAACAATATTCATTTTTAACGGTAATGGTTGCTGATGACCTTTGCCGTCAAAAAGCGACCTTAAATAAATAAATTTTAAAAAATCATGATTTTCAGCTTCTTAAAAACATAGAAACCTATAAAAAAGAAACAATCATTGATGGTGCTCTCAGTCCCCCATCCCCCTGGTAATACTAGAGTTAAAGAAACTATACTAGTTTTTTCTTTCTTGGCGCACGGGGGCGTGTCAATAAAATGGAATACCTCAGGGTTTTTTGCATCATTCTCGGTTGTGCCCCTCGGAGTCGCATGATCGTGACTGTATCGAGCAGTGCTGGTGATCATGCGACTCCTAGCGGCACAACGGAGAACGACACGAAATACCGTGAGATATTCCATTTTATTGACACCCCCCCCCGTGCGCCAAGAAAGAAAAACTGAAGTATGATCACGGAAGAGGTTGAATAGTAAGCTGAAAGGACTTCGCACGTGAAGGCGCTGAGTACCTTGCGGGAGCAGACAGAAGACAGCAGGAGCGGTCAGTCGTCGGCGGTGAACAGCGCGTCGTCGTCGGCGGGGGTGGTGGTGAGGGTGGTGGTGGTGGGGGTGGGGGTGAGGGTGGTGGTGGTGGCTACGAGCTGCTGTGCGAGGGGCGACTTGTACTGCATGAGGATGACGATGTAGGTGGCGACGGCGCCCGCCATCTTGGCGAGCAGGCCGCCGTCGAGCAGCACGAGGCCGCAGGCGCAGAAGGAGGCGCGCGCGTGCAGCAGGTGCTGCGAGAAGCGCAGCAGCAGGCGGCGCTCGCGGGGTGCGGTCGGCTCCAGCAGCAGCCTGCGCACTCACGCACCCACGCGCACGCTCAGACACTGCGCGAGGAGAAGTAGCACTTCCACCGTGACATCCGCGGCTAAGCACGCCATTCCACCCAGTTGATTCATTGATTGTGATTCCGGGCGCGTCAACTACAACCGTCATTAGTCCCACAAGTGCCCGTAGTGCGTGCTTTTTTCTCGGGAAATAGCGATGATGTTTTTCTCGCTGGATGGTGAGATCCGGCGCCGAACTACCGCCGACTAGCGGGTTTTTCCCCTCAACCAGGTATCTCCCGCCAACGGGGCACCGACCCAGCCGGGACAAGCTCTAAGCTCCCTACCGGTCTCCTGGCATGTGTGCTAGTGTAGTGCATGTTAGTGTATGTTTAAGGGGTGAGGATAGAACAAGGAAGAGGAAGGAAAGATCGCGCGAGGTCCGTGGCCCGTTTGTTAGGGGGCTGCTCCGACATTCGCCTGGTGTTGATGGGAGAAACCACGAAAAACTACCGATCAGAGCAGTCGGCCGCTAAATTCTCCCCAGACAGCGACTGCATTTGACCTAGCTAGCAAGCTAGTGTGGAAAATCCCACCCATTTGAGCTCAGTTGTAACCGGCTTAAGTGGATCAGGCATCAATTGATGTCACTGCGGTGCCTCTGAGTGGAGTCCCTCGGGTTCCACCGTCCCTGGCAGGACTATCAACATCAGCTAGATAGCTTGTCGAGTTCAGCCGCTATCTGGAGGAGAATTCTAGCGGCCGGCTGCTCTGATCGGTAGTTTTTCGTGGTTTCTCCAATCAAGACCACGCGAAAGCAGGAGCAGTACCCTAACAAACAGGCCACGGACCGCGCGCGATCTTTCCTTCCTCTTCCTTGTCCTATCCTCACCCCTTACACACACACACACACACACACACACACACACTAACATACACTACACTACCACACATGCCGGTAGACCAGTTGGGAGCTAAGAGCGTGTCCCGGCTGGGACAGTGCTCCGGCAGTGGGAGATGCCGAATTGGAGAAAACCCCGTGAGCCGGTATCCCATAGCTCTGTGCCCGATCTCGCAGTCCAACGGAGGGAGATCACTGCAACCTTCCGCGGTAAAAAAAATGCTCTACAGTTACAGCAGTAATGATATTAGCCATTAACGCGGTCAGAATCACAAATCTGTCAGTCATTGAGGTGAGTTGTAATGACATGAAGACGAATGGTGTGATTGACGCACATGATTTTACTTAACTATTGGTAATAAACTAATTTTTTCCTAATTAAAACCCTAATTAGGCCTAATTAAAACATTTGGCGTTTAGTTATAGTTTATTGGAGGTTGAATAAAATGGCCCTCGTAGAAATATAAGAATAGTTCTTATTACTTTTCTGTAGTAACGGAAGTTATTCAATATGTCAGTTGTTTATTTATTTAGTCAAAAAACAGTAAAAACTGTATATGACGTGTGGGGAAAGAAATCTATCTGCGCACATTTTCTTGAGGGCCAGAATTTTATTTAAAAAAAAAAAAAAAAAAAAAAAAACGAAAACGAAAAAATTAATTTAGAAAATAATTATTTTAGAAAAATAAAGATATTTGAAAAATGTTTTTTCCCGAGTTATAGAAAATCAATTTCAACTGTAAATGAACTACAAGCAAAAGGACGTGCTCAACAAAACGTGCGCACAGTGAAGCTACATTTACGTCCAGAAGCAAAACAAGGGGCCATCTCAGCATTTGCTCTATGGATCAGGGAAACTGGACAAAAACCTGATCGAGATGGGGGTCATTGACCCGGAAGCTGAAGTACATTACTTGTTACAGGCGTATTAAATATTTTTTTAAATGTATACAATGCAAACATAAACTAATTCATTATACATCTTTGTTTTGTTACATTAAACATTATTTTTCTTTTTCACGATCAGTATAGTCTCTAATTGTATAGAAACAGTTTTGCAGCAGAAAAGATTTTACTTTTAACTTAAATTTGTATACCGACTTTAATTGTTTTATGTCATCTGGCAATGCGTTGTAAAGTAACGTACATGTATTGTATGTTGATTTCTTGTACTGAGCTGTTGATACTGACACTTGATGCACGTGATTTCTACGGCGTGTGTTGTAATTATAAATATCAATATTGCATGAAGTTGAAGAGCTGTAAGTCAACAAACGCCAATAATTTAAGAAAAGACGAGACTATTTGCATGAAATGTCAAGATTCGGCAACCAAGTTTGTGATACGGATCAATGAATAATGAGCACGCCTCTAACGGGACTACAAACTCGAACCCTTCATTAATGGATTTCAAGTTTTAATGGCTAAGTGAGTTGAAAACGTTTACCTGACGTTCTTATGTAATAAAGGTGATCGAATATGGTGCAAATAAAACCTGCTGTTATTTTCGTTGTTTCAATGGTGCACACTGAAAACTCATAAAATACATTACTCAATACAAACAAGTACTTCATTTCCCAACAATGTCGCCAATGACTTCTCAATTTTCATTTAATAAACTCGTGGAAATGGGAAAATTATATTTTCATTTTAAATAGGAACCCCGATTTTCAAACACTATAAGAGCCAAAAAGCACATAGGATTATTCTGTGTGTCCACTTAGGAAATGTACTAAGGGAGTAGCTAGCGAATGAGCAATCTCAAGAAAGGAGTATGTGTGCTGTGTTGAATGAATCCGCACCTAGAAACGAGCGGCGCAGTGGCGTTCGCCGCTGCGGTGCACAGGTGGCCGCCTGTCGCCAGAGCCACGACCTTCACCACGTCCAGCAGCAGCCAGTGCACGTAGCGGCGCACGCTCACGCGCACGGAGTAGTACACGGAGCAGATCGTGTCCACGAACAGGCACGTGATCTCGAGCAGCACCTGAAACGAATCGCAGCAAAATGGATTTGATCAACTCGTAAAAAACTAGTGATAATGATACACCGCGTACTTTCTCGTCCACATTTTCACGCAAAAATACGCGAAAAGTACTCGAAAAATTGTACATGACCTTATTATGAATATATAATTATGAATCTATCTTTAAGGAACAGATTTCATTAAGGAAAAAATCTCTATTGCAGTTGAAGGAAGACGCCGAAAAAATTTAGGACTTATGCAATTTTCAAAAAATCAGGGTTTTCAACGAATGTAAGACCTGCTCCATTCTCTTAAACGTCCTTACTCTATCCAACAACGAAATTAAATTAAAAACGATGGAGTCATGTTTTCGAAAATACGGAAAATGCCCCGGAGGCTTCACGTGAAGTACCCCCTAAATTAAAATATCGGTTTCAAATCCAAGGGGCCGCGACACCAGGCAAGTCGATTGGGGAATATCAATTTTGGAGAAAAACGGCTGAATGGTTTATTTACTTATTTATTTATTTGTCAAAAAACAGTAAAAACTGTATATGACGTGTGTATATTTGTTTATTTTTGCTTTGTTTATCTTTGACGTGTGTAACGTTTATCCGCTAGCGTAGTTCACAGACGGACAGAGAAACGGACGGACGGACAGGGAGACATTTTGCCACCATTAAATCGATTTTTCACTATCAAGGACCCACAAAACCTGGCGCGTGTCATTTTTATTTCTAAATTTCATCTTTCTCTCTAATCCATAGCGAGAAAGTAAAAATAATAGAAACTGTATTGGCCAGGCTAGAAAGAAGTAAAAATATACTTTGATGCAGCGGATTTATTGACCAAGTTTGTCGGTGATTGGAATCAGGGGCGGATCCAGCCGATCATTTGGATGGGGGTGAATTGTCCATTTTCGTTAAATAATAAATATATTTGTTATTATATTGTATCCTACTTATGTATTGTTGATATGAAACTATACATTATTATTGTTTAAATAATTATACAATTCGATTTTAAATAAATATTTAAATCAATTTTACCAAATAAAGGAAGGTGAACAAAACCTCTAAGCCTTTTAGGGGGGGTCACGACCTCCATGACCCCCGCCTGGATCTGCCTGGATTGGAATAGCAGTGACCCATGAGTGACGAATGAGTGCTGTTCACCTGGAAGCCGAAGCACACGTTGACCTGCTCGACGGCCTCGCAGAGCGCGTCGTGCGCGCGGAAGAGCGTGTTGAGCCCCGGGGGCGCCTCCTCCTCGCCCGCGCCCGCGCCCGCGCCCGCGCCGTTGAGCAGCGGGGCGGCGGCGCCTCCGTGGAACACGCGCGCGAACACCCCGCGCAGCAGGCGCTCGTCCACGACGGCCGGCCCCTCGCCCGCGCCCGCGCCCGCGCCCACCCCGGCCCCCGCGCCGCCCTCCGCGTCGGGGGGCGCGGGCGGCGGCGCGCCGCGCTGCGCCTCGCGGGCGGCGGCGGCCAGGAAGGCGTCGCAGCAGCCGTTGCGCCCGCGGCACTCGTCCAGCAGCGCCTGCCAACGCCATGCGCGTGGCCAAACACCGTCATTAGGTCAAAGACATCCATGTTCCAATTAAGAACATGGCTGTTAATTTAAAAAATAAAATTAAAAAATAATACATCACCACAAACCTTGCATGTTTCAAATATCGATGTTCAAAATAAGAACATGGATGTTAATAATGCATCACTACAAACCATCCATGTTTCAAAATATCGATGTTCAAAACAAGAACTTGGCTGTTAATAATACATCACCACAAACCTTCCATGTTTCAAATATCGATGTTCAAAATAAGAACATGGATGTTAATAATGCATCACTACAAACCATCCATGTTTCAAAATATCGATGTTCAAAACAAGAACATGGATGTTAATAATACATCACCACAAAACAAGAACATGGATGTTAATAATACATCACCACAAACCATCCATGTTTCAAAATATAGATGTTCAAAACAAGAACATGGATGTTAATAATGCATCACCACAAACCATCCATGTTTCAAAATATCGATGTTCAAAATAACAACTTGGATGTTACTAATTCTTCACCCCAAACCATCGATGTTTCAAAATATCGATGTTTAAACTACGAAAAAGGATGTTAACAATACATCACCCCCAAACCATACATGTTTCAAAATATCGATCCTCAAAATAAAAACATGACGTTGGAAAATTTAATTTGATTGTGATCGTCTTTAATAATTAAGAATTCCGAGTTAATTGCCAGAGCAATAATAAATAATTTACAAAACTGTTATCAGAGAGATTAGAAATAATAAACTATCTCTGACGAAGAAAGATTTCTGAGTTCAAAGTAAAAAGTGTTAAATGTTTTATCGTTATATTTTTCAAACTGCGCTAAATCAATACAAGCCTCGCAAACCATATTAATAAAAATTTTCCGGAAGTTGAATTTATCTATTCCGTCCTTCTTAACTGCGGCCGTGCACATCACCTGTCACCCAATCCCTCAAACACCACTCTTCAACGAAAAGGACAGTAAAAACATCCGGTTTCTCGACCAATCTCAAATTCAATGGTTAGTTATTATTTGTCTCGCCAACGAGAAAGTTCTCGCTTTCGCCCAATAGCTAGTCATCTCGAATTCACAATGTCCTCCTTTTCACATGCTTCACCATTAATCTTACTTTAATCATTAATTCTTACCAAAGACTTCACTTAACTGACGTGTAAAAACTATAACAGATTTTATTTACTATTGACGCACTTTTTGACTCTAAAGAAAATATTGCCCAAAAAACCTTAACGAAAAAAACTTGACTTCAAAAAATTTTAGACAACCCTTAGTAAAAAGTTTCAGTAGTTCAGTTTTGAGCACTAGTACTAAAAGTGAGACGATGCTCAAGTATTCAAATAAATCTGTGAATGCAACAAAAAAACAAACAAACAAAAAACAAAATACTTTTCGCTGATCACAACAGCTACTTCTGGCCTAACCATTCATTAAGTGACTCGAATGATGATGATGATGATATAAGCCCATTGAATCCCTAAAAGAGCGGGTCAGAACAAAGGAGTTCATCTCTTTAGGTGAACCAGACCTTAAGAGATAAAGTGACTTGTATACTTGTATGAAAATAATATGTAAATCAGTCAGGCTGTCTAAAAAATAGTGTATGACATGTGGTAGACGTGATTTTATTTTGCACAAAGGATTGTGCCACTAGGTCTATCGACCTCGTGACAACACATCTTACTCGCAAAATAAAATGCCACTTTCACCACTCGAATCATAAACAATTATTAAAATCGACTAAATTATAAAATAAAGTAACGATTTTAAATGGAATAGATGACCTAATAGCTGTTTGTTCAGTCCAATGAATGTATTGATTGTTCAGTTCAATAAATTAACAAATATATTCCGTGAAGTTTCAATGTTTTTTTATGGACAGTCAAACTGTTTATTAAAATGGCAATGTTCTCGTTACATATTGATAACCATTCCTTAAAAGTTTGTTGATATTTGTTATTGATGTTTTAAAGAATGGTTATCAACATGTAAAGAGAACATTACTATTTTACTGTAAAACCTTACTGGTTTTGAATGTTTAAAAAAACATTGGAACTCCACGAAATATATTTGTTTATTTATTGAACTAAATAATGATTATGAACATTGGTGTGTCGTCGCACCTGGAACAGTGGCGTAGCGTGACTCACACGTTTGGGGATGCTTAACAATAACACACAAAATGTCACTATCAACTACTTCCGCTAACAGGCGAACGCAACACAAGGCAGATACACTGGGACTACTTCCACGATCTCGATTGCTTACGACGGTGTAGGCGCTTCACACAAAATCCTCACAGCAGTCAGGGCTGCCGATGTCTTGAAAGCAAATAATACAATGGCTCAGCTTTAATTCTTATACGCGAATGGCAATAAGACCATTTGTTAATTTATACATTGCAGACTTAAATAATATGTAATCTATTTAAGAGATAATACAATTTCTTGGATATTAATGAAGAAATAGTAGTCAGGCACTTTTTCTACAGTTTGTACCCATAACCAAGCGGGGACTCCCGAGTGAGAGAGAGAAAGATAATTTACTGAACGCCTGAAGTGTGCTGCGCTCTCGTGCACAAACGAGCTTCTTTCCGCAGTAGACGCTAGCGTAAAGCAGTCGGGTTTCTCTGGGCCAGGGGTGAAGAGGGGAGAGGGGAACCTCGCCATCTGCGCATGCGTCATTGCTCGTCGCAATCTGGCGGCAGACGCTGAAGTATTTTAGCTTCCAAGCAATCAGAGGCCAGCTTCAAGAGCCCGCCGAATTCAATCATAAGAAATCAATTTAAAATTAATACAAAACGTGTTTCACTCAACAGACCACTTGTAAGATTATCAATACAGTATTTAAGGTTCTTATATACGGGGATGCTCAGCATCTCAGCGTCCCCTGACGCTACGCCACTGACCTGGAAGAAGGCGTTGACGCGCAGGAAGCGCGCGCGCAGGGAGTGCGTGGCGACGACGAACTGCAGGTCGACGACGGCGCTGAACACGAGCGGGTAGACGGTGAGCGCGTAGTGGAAGAACCAGTCGGCGGCCTGGTCGAAGTCGCCCGCCGCGCCGTACGCCTCGTACACGGCGTAGGCGGCCAGCGCCACCCAGACCCCGCACAGCAGCCGCCACAGCGCGATGCGCGACGCGCGGTACAGGCAGGCGCGGTCGCGCACCAGCACGCGGTCAACGGCGGCCACGCGCGCCAGCAGCCGCCACACGCGGCCGCGGTGCAGCGCGGCGCTCGCGCCCACCGCCCCCAGCGCCGCCCCGTACGTCAGCACCTGCCACACACACACACACACACACACGACACGTTCAAGAGCACGGCCACGCGCGCCACAGCCGCCACACGCGGCCGCGGTGCAGCGCGGCGCTCGCGCCCACCGCCCCCAGCGCCGCCCCGTACGTCAGCACCTGCCACACACACACACACACACACACACACGACACGTTCAAGAGCACGGCCACGCGCGCCACAGCCGCCACACGCGGCCGCGGTGCAGCGCGGCGCTCGCGCCCACCGCCCCCAGCGCCTCCCCGTACGTCAGCACCTGTCACACACACACGACCACACGCGGCCCCGGTGAGGACAGAACAACAAAGAGGAAGGAAAGAACGCGCGCGGTCCGTGGCCCGTTTGTGGGGGTACTGCTCCGACAACTCCGGCTGGAGTTGATCGCAGGAACGACGAAAAATTAGCGATCAGCGCAGTAATTCTTGAAAGTGCCATCGCAGGGTGCTGCGATGCTGGGAAAATGCCGTGTTTGTGTGGCCGTGCTCTTAAACGTGGTGTGTGTGTGTGTGTGTGTGTGTGTGTGTGTGTGTGTGTGTGTGCGCGCGCGCTCTTTCCCAGCATCGCACACATGTCACTTTCAAACTTTCAAGAACTGCTGCGCTGATCGCTAATTTTTCGTCGTTCCTGCGATCAACTCCAGCCGGAGCTGTCGGAGCAGTACCCTAACAAACGGGCCGCGGACCGCGCGCGTTCTTTCCTTCCTCTTTGTTGTTCTGTCCTCACCCCTTACACACTAATACGTACATTACTACACTACCACACTTGTCGGGAGACGAGTCGGCTTAGAGCTAGTCCCGGCTTGAGCGGTCCCCGCCGGTGAAATGTACCTGGATGGGAAAACTTTGCAAGCTGACATGTGAGTCTGCGCTCGATCTGACCATCCAGCGGGGGAAGAACATCGTCAATAATTGGCGTAGCTTCAGTTGGTGTCACCTGGGGCAAAGCTAATGGTGTCACCCCGCATAAATTAACTATAAAAATACCTGTTGCTGCATTGATTGTACATTATTTTATTAAAATTACAGATATATTTGCACATGATAGTTATTTATAATATATTAATAAATTCTGTGTAATTAAGAATAATTGCAATTAAATCATAATCTCTGCTTATGATTTAAATATGTACTTATTAAATTAATATAAATAATTTTTAACTAAACCATAAAAATGATATAATTCCAACAATAAAATTTTCAAACTACTAAAACGAAGAAAACTATTGATATATAAAATGTTTAAGTAAATGATTTAAATTATTTAATTCCAACCATAAAATAATTTAATTGGTGCCACCACTAGAATGGTATCAGCCGGGGCGCGCCGCCCCCCTACCCCCTAGCTACGCCACTGTCGTCACCTCTCGTGATAAAACATATACCACACTTATGGGACCAACGACCATAGCTGAGGCTCCCAGAAAATAATCAGTCAATAGTAAGTAATTGAAACGTTTTGTGGAATTGTGCTGTGGCTAAATACAGTCGCTACAATACATCACTCACAATTTAACGCGATTACTCACTTATTAGAAGAGCGTTCTTAATATCAGTACGTTATTAGAAAAATAAATTCCTCTGTTTGAATTGGTCTCATCAAAAAGGCTGGCGATTCTTGCCAGTCAGGGGGCTGAAGTTTGGAGACAGCATTACTGATACGATCTAACCATGTGATAAAGAATGTCTATGTTTCACAAGAAATGGAACTTTTTCTAACAGGGGGAGGAAACGTACGGCGACATTTGCTATTAGGATGGAATGTGCAACATTATAATGTTACTTGACCGATATCAATCGTACGCAGATGAAAACTTATGTTAACGCATAATAGGCAGCTGCGTAGGGCGGTCAATTTGGACGGAATTTTCTTAATTTTCTTACTTTCTTAATTTAATCTTAAAATAAACTATTTGAATCAGCATTTAATCTTTCCAAATGACAACATTGATTATAGATTACTTATTTGCGTACCTATTACAAATTTTATGGTGGAGCGATATTTTTCCTTTTTGAGAATAATTAATAATTATATACGGTCGGGCTTTAAACAGGATAGACTTGGTTCACTGCCTATTAGGGCCGTAGAATATGTGTTACTATCTATATGTTATATGATTTGATCAACAATTTTGCGCAGCAAAAAGCGAAGCAAAACCTTTCTTATACTACACCTGATATCAGATAACATACATATACTCATTATACTTGTGTTACTTTCGCCGGGCAATGTGTGGTCCTCAAACAGTATTACAAAATCGGAAGTCAGTGATAAAGGTCAGTATAATTTAGAATCGCTTACGCAAATACACGTGTGAAATTTCTTTCGTTTAGCGTTGTATTTCTCAGATTATTGTCAGAGAGTAGAATGGAATTCATACACAAATGTACTCTGAAAAATATGTTGAAACAAGCCGAGCTTTTTTAACCAACCGCGGGAGCCCTATTAAATTCAACAAACCAATGCAAAATAGTGGCGAAGTAAAACCTCACGGAGGCACTAGCAGAATAACCTAACCTAACTTCCTTTGATGTCTCCACAGCAAAGTTTAACGTGACAGAGACATCTCTGGCCACCACGAATGCCATGAAGCCTCGACCTTGTGGCTGCACCGCAGCGCAGCTGTTTGAGGAGCCACAATAACAAGCTCTCACTTGGAGAGCTCCCGTCGCATCGCACGGAGCCTTCGCCTCGACACTTCGACGCTGCGCCACCTGCCAGAGGGCAATTTGTCAGGCAAGTCGCTCGCAAGGCTCTACACATCACTATTCAGAAGCTGTTTTGTACGGTCGTGCCAGCTGTTCCAGGTAGCGCACTCGTTTCAAGACTGGTACAATTAAATAGATGTTGAGATGTTTAAATCAACTTATAAATAAGAGAAGAGACTTTTCTTGCACTGTAAAACGGTATAAAAATGTACGATTTGGCGACGAAGACTAAAGTTAGTTACTCAACTCATTTCACTTATTTGTTATTGTCTACACTCTTTCCAGGAATTCACGAAGAGACGTGAAAACATTCAAATTGACCCCACAGATTTTACAGAAGATACTGAGGCGCAGAAGATAATTCGAAAATAAATCAAGAGACTACATATTTCTGTCACAAAAGTCTTGCCTTGAAAACAGTTTGTGGGTGCTTCTCGAGGAATACTAAAAGTTGTGTTCATTTCGGAGGCACAGCTCGTTAATTAGTTCTCGTTTGTATTATCTTTGCACACTGCATGTGGTGTACTTTTGCCAACACGCAAAGATTAAAACACGCTATTGGTATCATTAAAAATGTAAATCATTCAATAGTAAAACCGATTTCCATATTCAATTTCACATATGTGCAAAAATATATTTGCACCTACATACCTAAACGTACATCAAATTTCCTGTTTTCTTACTAATTAGTTCGGTTTACAGGAAAGATTATTCATTATATGACTTTAGTATTTATTATCATTCTTTAGATGTTAAAACACTTTGTCTTTTCTGGTACGATGGTTTTCCCTGAAGGTACTCACACTGAGGTACGAGAAGAATGTGGGAGGGACATGAACACACATTCAAAGGAATGTATGAGAAACTTCACAAAGTAACTGAAACATTCAACTCCAACGATATACTTTTAATGTTGTTTTACAAGCAATTGTAATCGCAATTACACTCATGAACTGAACTGATAGTATAGTTTTACTATAATTTGAAATAATTTTGAAAGTCCGAATGTATTTGTCATGGAGCATTAGTTTCATAGAGAGAATGCTTCATTAAAGGTGTGCATAAAAGGAAGTACTACCTACCACAAAAAGCTCATTTAAAAGGATTACATCCAGTTACAACTTTCAACCAGACGAGATAACAGAAAAGTGAGTTAAGATCGGAAAGAAAACCCGACACTCTTGAAAATTTTGATAAGTCATATCCCCTTAACTTCAGAGGTAAATTGTTCAGCCTCGAAAGTAATTTTTATTCTTCAAATTTAATCTAAAACTTAGTGTTATGAAATAATTCAAATAGGATTATTATCAATCTATAGACATCAAAGCATTGATGTGGATTATTAAACTGAGTTTCTTCCATACTATTGTGTGTGTAATTATTTTTATGTTATTTAATAAATTTCAAATATTGTTGTAATAAAGTAATATTTGATAAATAATTTAACCGGACCGTAAGATACCCCTCGTTTAAGAAAATTTCATCGTGGGGGTACTCTACACTTTTATTTATTTGTAAAAAAACAGTAAAAACTGTACATGACCTGTGCGCACATTTTCTTGACGGCCAGAATTATAAAAAAAAATTGTTTGCATTTAATTTGTTTCATTTGATTACATTCCAGAATCTCTGTTACACATCATTGTCTTTCTTTTCTGTATTGAGACTTCGTTTCTAAAATACAGACTGCAAACTTATATCACTCAAAATGCTCTTGAGTAAATTTATGTCACTCTTATGCTCTATGTCTTGCATATCATCTACTTACACTCTGAGTTACATTTGATATTTCAAGGTAGGGTAAAATAGTAGAGCTATTTCTATTCCAATAACAAAATACCTAGGATACTTTGATAAACTTTCTTCTAATATTTTTTGAATCCATCGAAGTTGGTCGATAGATCATTCGAGACATGGGAACGATGAATATGACAACATTAATTTTATTACGTTTACTTTTTTGATTTTATTTCCCGGGGAATTAACGTTTCCCATTATGTCAAATATCCATTTAATCCATAACTGTATAAGGTATTAGAAAATGCACATTGTATTTTGAAGTACGAACAGAAATTATAAACATATTGGAATTATAAATGTGCATGTACATCTTGTCATGTGTCTAGAGAGTATAGTTGTTAACGTTCAAGATGAGATAACTAACATGTTGAGATAAAGTCAGACCAAAAGGTGGCTCAAAGAAAAGACATCTGACCAAATTTTCTGAAGAAAGAGTCATTTGCAGTTGGCGAGTGCCAAGGGGAGTTACATTATTATCATTATTGTATTAGCATTATATTATCAATATTATACTATAAACATTTAAACAAACCAAGGCGTAAAAGTTTAATAATTGTGATGAACCGAAAGTAAATTCCAAGACGAGGGTGAATTTTAAATACATTGGACGTAAATACAAACAGGGTAGGGTAACCTAAAACGATGATTGAATGTTAACTGTGGTGCAAAGAACGTGAGTAAACCTCTAACCGTCTCCAAAACTCCGTTCTCCCGAAAATGCTCCATGAAAATTGAATGTCCGTTAATATGGAACTGTGTGTGTGGCTGGAACGCACCGTTCGCAGGATGTCGGTGAGCACGGTCTTGGTGTCGAGGATGGCGCCGTACTTCTCGGCGGCGGCCCAAGAGAGGTAGAGCGCGGCGCTGCCGAGCAGCAGGCAGCAGAGCAGCGCGGCGTACGCCACGCCCGCCCACGCGGCGGCCCCGCGCAGCGGCGCCAGCCCCAGCGCGCGCGACACCGCCAGCAGCGGCCGCGCCGCGCGCCGCACGTCCCACGCGCCCGCGCCCTCGCACGCGCCTGCGCCAAACCAGCCATCTCCTCTTACTCTCTTGTAGCATCACCATCAGGGTCTATTGGCACTAGTTCGACTAATGATTCTACAACAGCACGAACTTTCTCGCAATTCTATACCACCGTTTGCTTTCTTTTAAACGACTTAGCATGTCTTACTCTTTTGTATGAACATAGCATCACGATCAGGGTCTATTGGCACTAGTTCGACTAATGGTGCTACAACAGCACGAACTTTCTCGCAATTCTATACCATCATTTGCTTTCTTTTAAACGACTTAGCATGTCTTACTCTCTTGTATGAACATAGCAACACGATCAGGGTCTATTGGCACTAGTTCGACTAATGGTCCTACAACAAAACGAACTTCCTCGCAATTCTATACTATCATTTGCTTTCTTTTAAACGACTTAGCATGTCTTACTCTCTTGTATGAACATAGCATCACGATCAGGGTCTATTGGCACTAGTTCGACTAACGGTGCTACAACAGCACGAACTTTCTCGCAATTCTATACCATCATTTGCTTTCTTTTAAACGACTCAACATGTCTTACTCTCTTTTATGAACGTAGCATCACGATGAGGGTCTATTAGGACTAGTTCGACTAATGGTGCTACAACAGCACGAACTTTCTGGCAATTCTATACCATCATTTGCTTTTTTTTAAACGACTCAACATGTCTTACTCTCTTGTATGAACGTAGCATCACGATCAGGGTCTATTAGGACTAGTTCGACTAATGGTGCTACAACAGCACGAACTTTCTGGCAATTCTATACCATCATTTGCTTTTTTTTAAACGACTCAACATGTCTTACTCTCTTGTATGAACGTAGCATCACGATCAGGGTCTATTAGCACTAGTTCGACTAATGATGCTACAGCAGCACGGACTTTCTCGCAATTCTATACCATCATTTGCTTTCTTTTAAACGATCCAACATGTCTTACTCTCTCGTATGAACGTAGCATTACGATTAATCGTAGTATCACGATCAGGGTCTATTAGCACTAGTTCGACTAATGGTGCTACAAAAGCACGGATTTTCTCGCAATTCTGTACCATCATTTGCTTTCTTTTAAACGATTCAAAACGTTTTACTCTCTTGTACAAACGTAGCATTAGGATTAATCGTGGCAACACGATTCGTTAGTTGAAAAGTCTAATTTTTCGAAAATGGCAAAAGTTCAAAATGTTTTCCTGCTACTACAATTATGCAAATAGATATTTTTTCCATAATGAAATCTGTTCTTTACAAATAGATTTTGAAGTAAGGTCTTGTGCAATTTTTCTAAAATTTGAGTACTTTTCGCGTAATTTTGCGTGAAGTTTCAGAGAGAAAATACTGAGTGCTGTTTTAGAATCACTAGATTAAATGAGTAATTATTGAGTAATAACTCTATGAGGAGAAAATATATATACATAAATATTTCGGTATTCCGCGCATGCCCTCTCGTTGTTGCGGCTTTTGGTTTTCACATACTTTAGTTAGTGTCATCAAGGAAGCAGTAGTTTTCTAACAGTCAGTAAACAGAATACTTACACTTTCCCACAAATGAACTTGAAGTTACAGCTAAAATGTTACATCTTCAAAAGTATTCAAGAAAGTTAAGTGATTCTTCTTGTAAATTGTAGATAAGGGTTGTTTCTCTAGGGAATGAATAAACCTAGTTGTCGTACCATTTCAACTTCTCCCAGTAGAGTTTAGCGATCTACAGAATTTGCGGAAAACGGTAATTGATTGTTTCTAAGTAAATTATTCAAATATTTCACTGATTTACGTTCTGTGAGATGATTCCGTTAGATGTTTTAATGATTTTGCCAAGATGTATTTTGAAATATTTTCAGAGATGTTCAACTTTCCGTTTAATTCTGAAGTGGATATTAAAAGACAATGTTTTAAAATATTTGTTTTTTAGTGCTCTTTGTACACATATCCAACACTACTGTACAATAAAATATGAAGATTTATCCTAGACATTTTTCATTCATCGAGAGGTACCTTTCTTACTTTCGCCAGTAACGAGGTACTCTCTGAACTACCTTGTTTCGTTGTTAATAAAACAGTGATATTTTACATCTTTAATAACTGACAGTCATCTAAAAAGTGTTTGTAATGATCTACAATAGAATCTCCTTAACAACGCTATGCTATTATAATGAGGAACGTTTAATGCAATTCAAATTTATGATGGTACTTTGTCATTAAGGTAAGTAGAATACTGAGCTAAGTACATCCTTATTACAAGATTTCTGTAAAACATGGAAGTCGCTGGGTAACAACGTGAACTTAATTCCATTAATGAGAAGATAATTGAAAGGGTCTTGTCTCTTAATTTCACGCTGCATGATACTCAGTAATTGTTACTACACTATTGCGGTATAAATACTGCACTATTGTGGAATCTGATGTCTCTTACAATCATAAAAGAAATCATGAAATTTGTTACTCCTTATCAATGATGTTCAATACGATTACCCGAGAAGCATCTTAAACAATTACAATGTAATAGTGTCGCTATTCAAACTTTACACTAGCGAAATGAAAGTATATTTTAGAAGCAATGGAACAATCCCTATTAAAAAGGCATGTAAATCCATAAGATCGAAAACAACTAATCCATTTCATTTCTCAGTATTTCTTGCGAGCACTTACCCAACATATGCTATTAGAGATTATCACTCCTTTGAGCCTTAGGTCGCCGAGCCACACAAGTCCTCACCACAACAAGCATTTTAGATCACTAATGATATCTATGCTTCACTCACATGTACGAACACTGTTCTCTCCCGTCTCCTATTCACAAACACATCACAGGAGGAAGGTTTCGTGAAGTACTTTGTCTGCGCCTGACAAATGGCACGGAAGCGAAGCGCCGCCAAACATCGGTCGCTCGTGCACTGGCACGGCACCGCACGCCGTGTTCCCCGCCGACCCTGTTCCCCGCCGCCGCCCCCGCCGCCGCCCCCACGTGATGTAACTGCACGCTCCCACGACTCGGGCTCCGCCGGCGCCGCGCAGTGGAGCCAACTGCCAAAAACGTGGCGAAAAGTGCGAAACATTATTTGTTTTTCGGAAACTTCTCTACAATAGGGTTTTTGATGTCGGTGAATTCAAATTTGACATTATTTTTTTCAAAAAACAAAATGGCGGATCCAATTTGGTGGATATGAAATTGACAAATGTGTTCAATAAATGAAAATCAATGTTTTTTTTGAAAACTTCCATATAATAATGTTTTTGGAATAGCTTATTTCATTTAATAACTTCCTATATCCTCTCGTGAATGGTAAGTCGCATACCGCCACATTGAGAGGCTTCAGGTATTTTATATTCGACCGCGCAGAGTATTTCTTATTTTTTACTAGTTTGGCATACATTCAAATGGAAAAAACTGTTGAAAGTAAATATATTCATTGTTATTGTATAATTTAAACAATTAAAATAAGCTTGGAAATTATCGATTTTCAAATGCCGTGATGCAAAAGTGGAAAGTCCCACGATGTCTCACCATCAAGTGACTTGTTCTTATGACCAAAATAATTGTTGAACATAGTACTATAAAGCCTGAAGCCCGTTCGTGTCCGTTTTGTATTGTTCATTTTTTATTCAATAACTTTTTCTTTTTGGAGCTATTAAAAATTTCCCTGGTTTTAGTTCTTCAAATATTGTTTGTTGGTCAACATTGTTATTATGTTGATTTTTCTTTTACATTTAATAAAAATATTTGTTGGCAATTTTTATTAACAATATTTCTTTATTAATAAACATATATGTGAATAAACAAATAAAAATAAATAAATAGAAAAATTATTTAATGAAATAAGCGATCCCAAAAACATTATTATATGTAAGTTTAAAAAACAAACATCGATTTTCATATATTGAACGCATTTGCCAATTTCATATCCACCACATTGGATCCGCCATTTTGTTTTCTGAAAAAAATAATGTCAATTTTGAATTCACGGACACCAAAAACCCTATTGCAGTGAAGTTTCCGAAAAATAAATCATGTTTTGGACTTTTCGCCACATTTTTGGCAGTTGGCTCCACTGCGCGGCGCCGCGCCGCCGTCGAAGCGGCCGCCGCTAACCACCGCCTATCTCACGTGCATCTGAGATCATACTCCTAGAGAAAATGCGCCTGTGCGTTTTGTGTGTCTCCGTTTCCGTGACGAATTGTATAATTGCGTCTAATTTCAAAACGGACAAATCCAGTTGAAAGCGATAATTTAGTGGAACTCACGAGTCTGCCTTGCAGTTAGAACAAAGCGGTAACGCATGTGGTCGCACAGAAGCAGAATCATAATTCAACATTTACTGAAGTAAAAGGTAAGTTAGAACTTGATTAACCCTTCGACTACCGAGGTATTTTGCACACGTCGAATACCAAAGGGGTTAACGAAGTTACCCCAGGGAAAATTCAATGAAGTTTTGATATTTTTACCGTCAACGACGTAATATTTTTTTTGGTTAGGCAGATTAAGCATTATTTTGATATATTAATAAAATATTTAGCGATTTTAACAATATTTTACATGCAGGTCTTCTTTCATGGCGAAGAGGTATCGAATAACAAATCATGCCCTTTTACAACACATTGTACTATTCGTATTACTCCCTTCACTTGATACGCTTCAACAGTTTCTGAACTAATGTATACGTCATCATTCACGTTTTCCTCGTCTTCAGCACAAATAATATCGTCAACTTTATCTATAATTACTACATTATCTCAATTACTCTCCCAAACAATCTGCACACTTCACGATCTTCTTCTCACAAGTGGTCTGGATTGTGAATAATTAACAACTTTTCAAAACCTCCAAGACTGTAATTCTTCGAAATGTTCACAAACTAACACACTAGAACTATAATAACCCTTCCTAAAAATGTATACAATGCCGTCTCCCGTCCCCCGCTGATAACGTAACCTTAAACCACGTTATAAAATCCCGAACGTCCAATACCAACAGGGGTAAGGTAGTAACCTAAGGTATAAATTCGTGCTGTGAAATAATTACAGGCTACAAAAAACTGATTTTCCCAAGGTGATATTTTAGGTAAACATGTAAAAAACAACTACCGAAGATATCAGATAAGTGAAAAAAATATAAGATGATAAAAAAGAACAAAATATGCGTTTGGGTAACTGAGTTATCCCTCTCGGTCGCAGAAGAGTTAATAGGAAGTAAACTTGACCTTGCCCATTGTGTTCGTAGATGCGCAATCTCTTCTAATAGAAGAGCGGGGAATCTGAAATGAAGATGAAGGAAACCTCCTAGTTTATTCACATTTGAACACATTTCGCCTGTGTACATTGAAGCGCACTGGCTTGTTGGCATGATAATAGAAAATTCATTGGCACGCAGCGCCCTCAGTATTTATGTATTCGCCTGCTTTGAAGGAGAGCGACTGACAAGCGTGCAAGGAGCGAAGACGCCGGAGTGTCCTGCGCGGGGGGGGGGGAGGGGAGCGCAACAAAGGGCTGGTGACCGCGCGGGGGGGGGGGGAGGGCCCCCGCCTGCCCGACCACGAGAGGAAGCGGCCAAGGGCGATGCATAATGCACGCGAGGGGGAGGGGCGAGGGGGCGGCGGCAATGGGGATCGTGGCAGCGCTATATAGTGCGATTTTTCTGATTTTGCCTCTCAAGTCCGTGTAGCTACGATGGAATACCACACGGCATTTCGCGTCTTTCTCTGTCGTGCCGCTAGATGTCGCATGAACGCAAGCGCTGCTTGATACGGTCGCTATCATGCGATATCTATCGGCACGACTGAGAAAGATGTGAAGTACCGTGATATATTTTATCGTGAAGATGGCCCTTGAGAGGCAAAGTTAGAACAATCGAAGTACAGCTGCTAAACTGGGGACAGGCCCTTCGGACGAAAGAGCGCCAAGAGGCGAAAGGCAGAGCGACTGGATTGGTGGTAAGCGAGGAAGAAGAGATCATGGAAAAGCGAGGCTTCGGTGGTACAACGTTCGGCGTATCGGTGTGTTATACCTGAGTCTGCGGATTCAAACCCAATCGAAGGCTGGATAAGGGCGAAAAATCCTTCAAAAACCTTGCATCGGAGGGGAAGTAAAGCCGGCTAACCAATGTTGTAGGTTTACTACATGAAAAATATCCTCAAGTTTAAAAGAAGCATCTGATCTTAATTCAAATCGCCTGTTAGTGATACCTTTTTGTCTGTAAATTGTTAACATTAGGGGCTCTTGTATTTTCTAATACCTTGTGTAGAGTAGTTAAATTTAGTATAGTAAGGTATAATCGAAGCGATGACAACATATCGTTGTGGATGATAGACAACCTCCTATGTGAAAAACATTCCTGGGTAAAAAAATAATTGACAGGAGGCAAGAAAAACTCCTTTTAAACTTAATAATGTATAGTTGGCAATGTTCAGTCATTCTACACTTTCTATGTAGTAATATTAAACATTTATTTATTGTATAATTTTTCTGAAAGCACATTGAGAAAAACTCCCACGTGGATCTTACCACACACGAGATATTCTATTATCAATAAATTGTAAAGGTCAAATGTGAGTTTTTTTATTTTCTATTTTAGGACCACAATTTCTAGCTTTCTTTGGAAATTTTATTACCAAACTAAGAAATAAGCAAATTCTGAATCATTGATACTAAAATGTGAAAATTGCCAATTCCGGCACATAAGAAGTTGTCCGTCACCGAAAGTAATGATGTTTTATGATAGTGAAGTATGTAATTAATGAATGAACTAAATTTAAAAAAAAACAAAAGCAAAAAAGAACAAGGAAAAGGGACGGTCCGAATAGTCAAGCAAAGAGAGATGTTTGAGGCAGATGTCGAGAGACCGAGAAGTGACGGGTGTATAGAAATACTAGAACGAGTGAGAATTTCGTAGCAAGGGAGGCGGAGGGCTTGTGTGAAGGAGAGGCAGGGGGCGGGGGCGGGGGCGCAGAGGGTCTGCGAGGGGTCGGCCCGCCGCGCCGGATGCTGCATCGCGCGGCGCGACGAATCGGGACAGCCGCGGCCGCCGTTAGCGGCGCCTAATCGCCCGCGAACAGCGCCTGCGAGACGCCGCGCCGCGCCGCGCCGATTCGCGAGGCCTGTCCTTGTTCGCCACGCGCGTTACGACAAATGGACGACAATATAATAAGGAGCGCCGCGCAAACTCAATTACGCTCGCGCGCCGCACAATGCGCGCGTGTTTTGGCGCGGGCCCCCTCGGGGCGTGGCGGATCGCGGCCGGGGACCCGCCGCCTGCCGCCATATTGGATTGGAGACGCTCGAGCGGGAACAATGCGAGCGCCGCGCGGAAGTCAAAGGCAACGAGGCGGCGACGTGGGAGAGCCGCGCCTGTGGCCCGCCCGGCGCTCGCCCCCCCCCCTGGAGCACCGCTGCCTCCGCGGCCGAGGGAAACTCTCTCAGCGGTTGCTCTACAAACGAACTAGGTCGGATTCTGGCTGGAGGAGAATTCCAGCCACCAGCTGCTCTGATCGGTAGTTTTCCCTGGTTTCTCCGATCAACACCAGGTGAATGCCGGAGTAGTACCCTAACAAACGGGCCACGGACCGCTCGCGATATTTCCTTCCTCTTCCTTGTCCTATCCTCATTCCTTACACACACACTTTTGCAGCAGCATGCACTACACTACCACATTTGCCGGGAGACCGGTCGGAACCTTAGAGTTTGCCCCGACTGGGTCGGTGCCCCGCTGGTGGGAGGTACCTGTTTGGGAAAAAAAAATCCAGTAGCCAACGTGCAGATCGGCGTCCCATCTCACTATTCTGCGGGGATCACCACCATCTTTCATGATGATAGCATGCACTACACTTACAGGACTAACGACCATAGCAGTTGACGCGCCCGGAAATAGTGGTCAATCAATCAGTCTACAAACGACGTCCAAATAAACTGAAATGCATTACTTTTTAAATGCTTTTTTGTACTGCATTCGGTCAAATATTGTAACGTCAAATTGATACACTCCTAACTAGAGTAGACACATAAAGAGGTTTCCGTTTGCTACGCGTCATCCATGCATCTCTTGTGCACGCAAATATTGTAACACCCGTTTAAGTAAAGTAAGATAAGACAGTTCAAAATTATGACCCTTACAACTAGCTTAAACTGATTAAGATTTGCTCTGTGAATTTAATGACAGCCAAACATTGATTTTCGCGGTGCAGCCCATGCTCTTTTGAAGCGAGGCAAAAATATTATTAACATTTTTTAATGTTTTCATTTCAATTCCTATGCTCAACTTCTGCAGCAATAAAAATTCTGCAAAAGTTTGGAGGTGTCACAGGCGTATATTATCTCCCATGTAAGTCAAAAGAAAATTTATATTAAAAAATACTTATTTCATTACAATATTAGCTGTACATACTTTCTTACTACTTTCTTTTAAATACAGCATTGTAAATGAATATGCCAGTGATTGTGTTGCACATACAATGAATGTTTTGATGGATTACTGGTTCGTAATCTAGAAGAGTTTTTTGGAATGTTCTTTTTACTTTCACGCCTTTTTAAAATTAATATACACAAGAAGGTTTCGACACCAATAACTAGTTCACTAATTATTTATGGGAACATCTCTTCCTAGTACATATATGACTAATCACTTGACTCTTTGAGTGCGATTATTTTTTTAGTTCGTAGTTATTTCTTTGCTTTTCTTGCCACATCTATTTCATTATCTTTACCTTTCGCTTGTGACAGATATTTTGCCTACTTTATATCAAGAAAAGTTAATTTATTATTTCTTTTGTAAATTTATTATAATTGTAATGATATTAATTCAGGATATTAAGAAATTGGAAATCATTTCTAAAAAATAGCTCTTAACAGATATTAGCACACCTTCGTAATAAAAAATTTTATTCCTGAAAATTTTCTTACTATAAATAATTACAAAACAATATCTAAGTTTACATGTCACTGAAAATCTTACATTCAATGTCAATCTTAAACAGTCTCATCTCTGTCTGATCTGTCAGAGGCGGAGTACTACCATACAAGATGAAAAAGAAGCTTTTGGAATAAGATAATTTAACTTATCGCAAGTATATCAAGGAAGAATGGCTTCCTTTGATCAAAAAAGAGGAGATTCTTTCTTTCTTGTTTTTTTTCCTGATAAATTTCAAGCTACACATCGATGTCTAATTTTTGTTATAAGCGTTTAAGAATGTGGTCAGAAAGAAGTTACAGAGCTAGGAGGTGTATTCGCAACAAAACGAGGAGAATACCTTCCTGTCGTTTCCAACTCGTAATAAAGTTTTAAAATATATTGAGCACTTGTTATCTCTTCAAACAAAATAGTTTTAAAACATTCGCGAACAAAAAATTCACTCGTCAGAAGAAAATGAGAAATGAACTCGCTGTGCACTCTGGATACAAGGATATTGCGTTTGAAGAGAAACGTCATTATGTTATTTTAGTATAGTATACTATATAGATTCTTTTTAACCCAGCATATTTAACATTAAAAAATCCAAGCAGGTATCGTACAAGACTTTTTTCAGATTATTACAGTTTGTTTGAAAAGTGGGAATTGTTTTTACAAATATGAAGTAATAAAATACGAGTATGTTATTTGGAATCACTTCAAAGAACAATTTACAGATTTTTATGAAGGGTTTTCTGTAATTGGAATTCATTTCTTTATTGTGCTGTGAATAAGACTAGAATAAGCTAAAATTTCGTGTAAAATTACAATATGTTAAAGCTTGTCTGAGGGGCAAAATGGGAAAGGTACTTGATTGAATGTCCCAGGAATCAATGAATAACTGATTTGGCTGTGTAATGTATTTTAAATGTGCTGACTCTTTTCAACGTCCGAAGCAAGATCTAAATTCGCAGTGGCTTCCAAGCCATGAAGGACATTCAGTCAGGTGGTAAAAGGTTGAAGGTTTTGCGTGCATGCATTTTGTTGCCACAATTTCCTCTTTCGTTTTTGTTCGTAATTTTGAGCTTCCTGTTAATTCTTTCAGCATTACATAAAATTCTGTTATGCTCTTACATTTTATTTACGCTTATATTTAGCCACCCATTACTCTTTTGTTGCTACAATTTATAATGTAATAAATGATGCAACAAAAAAGCTATTTCAAATAAAATCATTTCAATGTGGAAAGAGGTGTTAAACCTGCAAAGCCTTTCTACCTGAGGAAGTTCTTTACAAGGAGCTCGCAATGGCGAAGAGAGCTGACTTGCAGGTTAAATTCCTCCGAATCGTGGGAGGTCGATATCTGGGATTTTGCGAGGTCAATATACAGAATGAAAATACGTATGCCGGGAAGGGAAAAGAAAATCCACACCAAATAGGTTATCAAATAGGAAAAGTTTAGACTGCTTTTCGGAGCAGACTTATTCTTATCGGATAGAAACGCCAATAAAAGAAAACTCCAATAGATGCTAATTAAATAATCTCCGCGAAGTTGTTATCTTCTCAAACACTTCTTTCCACCTTCTCCCTTCTCCCTCTGACCCTCTTCCTCTTTTTATTTATTGCTAATCATTATAAAAGGCAACGAGAGAATATTAGAGTATCAGTTGTTACAACCCACTAGCTTCATTTGAATAATGTGCGCCAGATAGCGGCTCTGAGCGGCTATCGGGCCATCGGAGGCGGCAGTGGGGGACGAGGAGGGGGGCACTGTTTCAGTTAAATCTTCCTTCGCGCCCCTTCTTCAATACTCCGCCCCGCCCCTTCCCCTCTTCCCGCCCGGCGGTTCGCCGCCGACGAGAGGGGGAAGGGGTGCACCACTTCCGAAAAACAACTTTCCACCGTATCGCGCCCTTTTTTTTCATATTTTACTTCCGCCGAATATGATTTCCATAATTTCACGCCAACTAATACCGGCGATAAGAAACTCCCGATCAATAATTCGCGAGGAGATAGCGTCGCGTGCAGGAGAGGAGGTCGAGGAGCCCCGTGGAAGCCAGCGCCGCCGCTTCGCTCTCGCAGCTTCCCGGATTTCTGCCATTTTTCTCATCGTCATTTTTGCTACTGCTACTACACTGACTCCTCGTCACTGCTGCCGTTGCGATCATCACTGCTCACCTTTTATCGCCTGGGAACCCGCTTAGGCGGCTTAGGGCATCCATTGATGTCACTGCAGGGCCTCTGGCTAGGGTTCGAGCCCCGACAGAGGAAGGATTCTTGTCACTAAATACGTAACTAGGTCGAATTCAGTCGCTGTCTGGAGAAGAATTCTAGCGGACGGCTGTTCTGAACGGTAATTTTCTGTGGTTTCTCCGATCATCACCAGGCGAATGCCAGAGCAGTACCTAAGAAACGGGCCACGACCACGCGCGATCATTCCTTCCTCTTTCTTGACCTTTCCTCACTCGTTACACTTACAGTCTGATATACTATCCTACCACACGTGCCGGGCGACCAGTCGGGAGCTTAGAGCTTGTCCCGGCTGAAGCGATGCCCCGCTAGTGGGAAATAATTGGTTGGGGAAAACTCTGCAAGCCGTCGGGTGGATAGACGCCAGATTTGTCCATCCAACGGGGGAAGATCACCGCCACCTCCCATGATAAAATCATGGTTTCTACACTCATACATTACACAATATTACACTATAGTTACGAGACTTTGAAACTTTAGCGGTTGCCGCGCCCAAAATCGCTAATCGATCATTTATCGCGTGGGCGGGCGCTGCGTTCACAGACAGCGTTGCCGCGATCCCCTCCACCGGAGCGTCACCAAGTCCGTCCCCAGCGGCGCCGCCTCCGCTGCCGCTTCCTGCCTCCCACCGCGGAGGACGCGCGGAGGCTTTGACAGTGCCGGTATCTGAACACCACGTGACAAATGCGCCCGCAGGTTTTGACGGAGGCAACATTCCGGAACAAATCGTGTATCTGCGGAACGCTGCGGGCCGGCGGGGCGGGGCGGGGCGCGGCGGGGCGGGTGCTGCCGGTGATTTTTCGAAATGTATGCAAAGCTTTTTTCACGGCAGACGGCGCTTAGTGAGTGTCAGCAGGAAGTTGTTTTAATCACCGCGCGTCCGCTCATGGGAACGGCACCGCTGTGCAATGAGATTGAATTTTACGATAGGTATGTGCGCCGCATGAATAAAATATATGAATGTTCAAAAATAAAAACCGGAATGTCGGTAATTTTTTTTGAATCAACAAAACGAGGGGAAAATACGGATTTTAAAATGCATCGGCTGAAATCTGCCGTAAAATAATAAACATTAACGCTCAGCGTTCAGGTGTATGCGGCACTATAAGCCCCGCGAGTAGGTATTTCACACGAGGATACTTGTTCGGGGTGTAGCGTTGGGTGAATGATGCAAGTCCCGGGATGCGGTTTGTGTGTTTGTGTGTGTGTGTGTGTGTGTGTGTGTGTGTGTAGGGCTAACTGCCTTTGCAATCGATCGGGTGGGGGAAAGGGGGGGCGGTGGAGGAGCGTAACACGCTTTGGTGGCCGGCCAAGGGGAACGCGCAGGGGCAGCCATCGCCAACATCTGTGAACACATCTAGAAAATACTCTCCTTCATAACTCCTTCCGACGACCACGCTAGGTACAAAGAAAGCAAAATAACAGGATGCGCTCAAACTTTCTATGACCGTGTTTTTTGATGTATTCGCTGGAAGAGATGTGTTTTTGATAGCTTTAGAATCTCGAACAACTTGCAAAAGTCAAGGGCACTTCGGAAGAAGGAAAAAAGAACTTGTTCAATTATGTCAGGCGCACACATAAAATTTATTCAAAAATCTGGAAGGGAACCAACAAGCCGTTTCATTTAATTCTAAAAAAAAGCATTTTATCACTTCACGTATAATTTATATTAACATAAGTGAAAATAAAATTGATTATCCACCAATGTCAATAAAGTAAAGACAGTTTTCTGAATACATACTTTATGCAAACAAGTTAAACGAATACTTGTTTATAAGAGCTTCGTCTTTATAAACATGAAGAAGATGGAAATGAGATTCGATAATATTAAAGTTTTCAAATAGCTTTTAATCAAAAAACATTAAAGAGCGTGTTTGGAAACTAAGATATCTTTATGGCACATTATTTTCCAGGAAGGGAAAATATTCATTCAGCCTCTTAGTTCCAAACATGATTCAGCGGTTTTCGATTCCCTTTTAATAAAGGTGAAACTCATTTTGCAACACAAAATTTGGTAGCGAGATAGAGAGGCGTCTTAAGAATTGGTATATTTATACGTAAAACAAGAAAACAAATAGAAATGGAGATCCATCGCTTCGGAAGCTGTATTGTCTCTGACTCACTTCTCTCCCGAAATATTAAAAGGCTATTTTAATGCATCAAACAAAGATATTCGTATAAGGACAATAATCGAGTGATAAATGAAGCGAGCGCGGATGTCTGCTCGGTGGCTGTTCCGGGGCGGCGGAGGGGGCGACGGGGGCGGGGGCGTCTGCTGCCGACCGCAGCGCGACCGCCGCCCCGCCCCGCCCCGCCCCGCCCCGCCCCCCTCGCCCCATGAATAAAACATGGCGGCGGCGGCGGCGCCCGCGCCTGGCGGCGATACACATATGGCGGAACGAACGGCGCCATGCGATCGCCCCGGGCGCCGATTCTTCGCCCGCCCGCTCGCCCTCTCGCCCTCTCGCTCGCCCGCGCCGCCCGCTCCCGCTCGCCCCCTCGCTGCCCCTCGGCCGCCACTCCGTCATCTCGGCCTCCGCCGCCCGCAGAAACACACGCACTTGGGGTTACCAAGTAAAGATGATCCTCCAAAAGAAACTTTCTTTAACATGTTTGTGTATAATATGTTGCTTCGATATAAAATGTTAATGAATGATAAGGGAAAACAGAAGAAACAATACGTTCTGTGTAACAATAGGTAAAGTAATTCATGTATTATACCCTTTGTAAATATGTGTGAAATTATGACGTAAAAGACGAGAACCTAAACCGGGAATTTTTACATAAGAAACAAAAATTTAAAAAAGAGCATATTTATACCTATTTCGTAAAGCGATCTTGAGGGTTAAGAAAAAATAGAGCACCAGTGTACCGTACAATACAATAACACAAGGGTAAGGAACCATCAGACCTCACCAATTTTCAGCAGCATGGTCTGAGTTTTGAAAGAATGTGATTTTTCCATTGTTTTCTTCATGAACAATTATGTCCCTATTAGTCTATTGCTGACATGGGGAAAATGTCCACATCAAAGACCAGACCACAGTGTGCATAGAATTGGGCTACGCTGCCAGGGCTGTATGGGTGTGCCTTCGTCGGGGATTTTCATGTCAGAAAGTTTTATTTGTGATTTACGAGTTCAAAACGAAAACAAATTTTAAACGTATTTTTAAATTTTATTTTGTAGGAGAATTTATATAATTGTTATAATTACTTTGTTTTATTGCCCTCAAAGATGAGAGGTTAGCTTAAAGGCCCCTTACCTCCTAGGGTGCGAGTTCGTCTCCTGGTGGGAGACGAGGATACGAGGAAGGCGGAAAATTCATTGGAGCTATGTCGCCCATGCAGCACGTACAAGAAACCTGGCTAAATTTACAGCAAAAGTATCTCCTTCAACAATTTTCTCATTCTCTATGCCGGGAAAGTCTCAAGTATTGGATTAATATTTCTGAGTCCGCGGTTATGGTGTTCCTCGGCAGTAAATAGAGGAGTCAAAATTTACCGGAAACCCTGACGGCCTTTGTGGTATCAATCAAAATTTTCTAGCAATTTCACCTTCGGGGATGGGTCAATTGATGAATCTACAAGTGCTCGGGTGAGCCAATGCTTCATATTTTTCAATGCCCAGAATGAATTAGATAAATACACAATTAAATAATTCAGAAAAAAGTACTTTTTACTTTGAAAGAACCAGTCGCGTATTGTGTAATCACTAATGTGACCTTCGTCCTGGACCTTCCAACATACGATGCGCAACAAGACAAAATTATGTGTTTGTTAATTACATTACGTTATATAACTTCTCTTTGGAATAAACTTTATCATTCTACTTGGTAATACATACAATGTTTAGTTATATAAATTCATAATAATTTTAGTAATACATAATATTGTTTAGTGATTCAACAAAGCTATTAATTCATTTACAATATTTGATTTGAAGAATGATGTAGTGACAGTAGAGAGTATGGCGAGAGACCAATGATGTATATAAATACCACTAGATGGCTGACTCCGCGCTTTCCCAATAGGCGGAGTTGAGGCCGTACAGGGAGCCATGTTGCACGGCAAAAGCTTCGAATGTCAAATGCAGCCCATGACTGTTCGATAGATTTTGACGAGCGTAACACGTACACATTGTATTTATTAACATGTTTCTGTTCCATCATAAGAAAGTAAAGCTGTAGACAACAATAAATTGTCGAAATATATTTTATAATTTACATAAAACTACGAACAGCATTGACATAATGTTACCGGAGACTTGCAAAAATGAGGACTTGTTTTTTATGATGACTTACAGGTACAAACTTCTTATACTGCTTCAGAAGAGATCAATTTATATGTTAATACTGCACTGACAGTAAATTATTATTACAACGGCAGCTTTATTATTAAGGATTCTTTCTCTGTTTCAATATTCCGTTTTCAAATATAAGAATAAGACGTACTTATAGTTCATGTGATTAGAAAAACTGCGTTTCACTCCAAATACCCCTTTTTACTTTCCCGTATACGTACGTATACACGGAGTGATATACGTAGTATAGGGAAAGTTATGTAATGCTGCGCGAAAAAATGGCCAATTTTCGGCGGAAAAAAATTAATTGCCGGGCCGTGAAAACGAATAAGTGGATAAAACCAGTTGCTAAATTAAGAAAAAAAATCCTCTATCTCGTGGTGTGGTCAAAATCCATGATTTGTTGCTTCTTTATACTTAAAAATCGATTGACGGCATTCCGTCCGTCTGTCCGTCTGTGGTCAACGCTAGCGCCTAAACCGTTCGGTCGATTTTCTTAAAAATTGATATTCCCCAGTCGATCTGATTCTAGTCGAAGCTTTGTGATTTTGAAAAAGATTCTTTAAAATTTAAGGGTACTTTATATGAAGCCCCCCGGGGATTTTCAATATTTTCTCAAAAACGGCTCCAAATTTTTTCTTTAAATTTCTTGTATGAATAGAGGAAAATACACTTTTTAACATGGCATAGGTCCGATTTTCACGTACAGCTCTGAATTTTCGAAAATTGTGAAAGTTTGAATTTTTTTCGGCGTCTTTCTCCAACTACAAAATTGAAGATAGAGATTTTTTCTTCAAATAAAATTTGTTCTGCATATTGAGTTCTTTAATAAAGGTCATGTAAATGTTTTTCACAATTTTGGTAGTTTTCGTGCAATATTGCGTGCAATATGTGCAATTTTAAAAAATTACAAAAACAAAATTTTCTCAAAACGGCTCCAAATTTTTTCTTTAAACTTTTGGTAGGGATAGTGGTGCACTCATTAGTATAGCGTGAAGTTTATTTTGAGTTTTTTTTGTTTTTTTCAAAAATTATATAAATGTAAATTGTTTGAAAGATCTCTCACATCTTTAATATTCACATTACCAGCAATTTGTAAACATTATTATATTTGTGACTGTAAGTGCTTCAAATAACTTCAAATAAAGCATTTTGAAAACTCAAAAATTTTCTGTGAAAATGAGCTTCAAATTTCGCATTTTTAGTAGTGCTAAAACGCCATTTTCTCTTAAACGGCACATAATTTTTAAAAGAAAATTGCCATTTACTGCTAGGTTTTTGTGTTCTTTAATATTCTAAAATTAATGTTTGTGTTCTACCAATAGGAAACAGAAAAATTAAGAAAATGACAAAAAAATGTACTTTTGGCGATGATAGATGGTGGCTGGCAAGAAAGAGTATGTGGCAATTACGAATAGCTAGCGAAGACCCAGGAAAATAGAAAACTAATACGGGAAAGTCTGTGCCATTCTGTTTCTGTTTTTTGACAAATAAATAAATAAAATAAATACGGTCATGCTTAATTTTTTCAAAATACGAGTAGTTTTTCTTTAATATTGTGACAAACGTAATAGGCCGCTGTAAATTTACTGCGCTTCGGACAGCTGGATGCGTCGTAAATTAGATTGTGCAATTTTGTATATTATTTCTTTCTTCGTTTCTTACATTCGAACTTTGTTATAGACTTACACATTAATATTTTAGAAATTGTTTATTTTGAAATATTTGAAATAAGTAAAAAGAATTAATAGCTCTCAGAATAGCGACAATGCAGGGTCTGCAACAATGGAATTCACTTTGCGCTCGCGAATATCTGTGAATTAGTGTTATTGTTGTGACCTAATGGAGCTGTATGAAAAGGAGTTATAATTGTCTAATTTATGTTGATATTTGCAGGCAAATATTTAGTTTTGCACCAAATGCTGTACCATTTGTAGTGAGTAGATAATTTGTTGCATGGTTTTAAAATACTCATTTCTATATTTCCAGGGTATCAGGCTTCTTTTTCCAATACAGGGTTACAAAACTTTTGCATTCTATTTTTGTGAAGTTGTAGAATTCACATAGTTCTGACAACACTGCAATGGAAATAGTGAGTTCCAAGCGAAGATGTTAGTAGCGCATAAAGTGCAATATTACAGTACTACTTAGCTGTTTCCTCTAATACGGGAAAGTAAGTGCTGTTGTAGCACCACTAGTTTAACTAAACATATTGCTAGTTGTGAGATAGCGAGTGTTGCGAATAGAGTCCTCAGTAAGCGTCCTTCACGGTTCACTACCGAGGTGTACACGTTAGAAACGCATGGTAATAGTGAAATACATCATTAGAACTGAAAAATAGTGTCTATTTTCTCCTTGGTAAACTGAAACGACATTTGTGTAAATGTACCCTCTTTACAGGACAGCTTATGTTAATAGTTATGCATGTAGTAAAAAACAAATATTATACCGATAAATCACGAATATAGGATATTAATATATTTTTTTCTAAATGTTTTTCAGTCCCTTTGTTAAATATAGGACAATCACAATAAATACTTCCAAAATTGTTTATATCATAATTTCATGTCATGAAATCCGATGACGTTTCGGAGACTCTTATATCTCCCTCATTAGGTACAACTGAAAGTTTATTTATAAAATTAGTTCAGAATGACGAAGACAAAATCATTTTCTGAATATTCATTACAGGAAAAAACATAAAAAATAGAAAAAATAATAAATAAATAAATATATACCCAATTTAATTCTCGTACCATATCTGAAATTTACAATCACGTTCTATACCTGGGGTCTTTTTGGACACCAAGCTTTATTAACAATTGGAAGTGGTAAACACAAATGTGTAGGGCAACATACTGAGTGTAAATAATCATTTTTACATAAAAATACATTTCATAAGTTATTTTCAATAATATAGTAAATATAATTTACTTCAATAAAATATTGCGTAAAAAGCCGTAGGCCTCTACCGTACGTAACCTCCATTGCTGATGCATAATGGTTCAGAAATATTTATAATAGTTTACGAAAGTTATTTCGAGATTAATCAAATATTGACTGTAACAAACACATTATTTGAAGTTCATGGCAAGATATTTCAAATAAGCACAGGAAAATAACACAAAGGTCAAAACACTCATCTAACGAAACAAAAATTAATAACTCTCTAATAAAATTTGGAATGTGTGCAAAAGTAGCTGCTTAACAAGTGCACGAAGGCATATCTAGAAGACTGAAATTATCCTGTAAATATTTAGGAAAATATTAAAAAGTTAATGGTTATGGGGTCCAAAAAGACACCAGATATGGTACGAGTGTTAATGAAAGATCACCTGTTATATACTTCAAAATCAAATAAAATATATACTAAAACATATACAAAATATAGGAAAACATCTGATAATAAATATAAAAATGTGTTATAATAAATATTCAAATATAAATATATATAAAAGGTACAAAAACATATATTTTGTAAATGTTTTTGTATATATTCTATTTGGTTTTCAAGTCAATTTGGTTTACTGTCTGAAAGAAAGCAAATTATGGAGGTTGTTTATTTTAGTAACAAAAGTACTACGTTTCTTCTTAGTAGATACTACAGTGATGTACTACAATCTAATTCTCAACTCTAAATAAATTTTCAAAATATACGTGCTCTTGCTTTTGCTCGTTCTTTTGTTTGTGCTCTTCCTCGGCTCTTCGTCGTGCTCTTGCTCCTGCTCTTGCTCCTGCTTTTGCTTATGCTGTTGATCGTGGTCCACTTTGGTTTTACTGTGTTCGAGACTCTGAGTTCCCGTTGGGAAGTAATCGCCTGGAATACTCGTTTCTCGTCCTCTCGATGCAGGGCCTGGAGCCTGGTGTTGAGTCTCCTGGGCCCCGCCGGTCGCTCTCCCCGAACGAGCTCTCAGACGCCAGCGCCCCGGCGGCGCAGGGGACGGGCGGGTTGTCCTTTCCCCCTCGCAGCGCGCTGGCGTCGCGCCGCAGCCGCTGCTCCGCTGCGCCCTCGCCCCGCCCCGCGCCGCGCCGCCCCACCCCACCGCACCGCCTCGCGCCACGAGGGCCGAGCTGGAACTCGCGCACGTTGGCATCGTATTCGCCAATGCCCGTCAGTAGCCGCACGTGGCCGCTCCACACTAATATACCCCTTAGGATAGGGCACCCTCAGTATTTCGGAAGGGGAGACCATCCATACAAAATTAAATATAAGAATAAAAAAACCGATGTAGGTAAATACTCTTTTGCAAACCGGACAATAACTGACTGGAAAGTTCTACCTGCTGCAGCACTAGCGACTTTTCCCCCTAGTGTGCATTCCTTCCGAAATCGTCTAGGGAACTGCGTGTGATGCAAAATATTGGTGTGTGTTTTATTTCTCACTTACTTAGTTGTAGTTTTCCTTTAATATGTATTTTTAAGTTGTATTTGTATATTTATATGATCTGTACAAACCCTGCCACCGAGCAAAAGATCATTAGCAGGTCATAATAAATATTAAATATCAATATTAATTTTAAACAGTAACCCAATATAAACAGCGAACAATAAAAAAGGCTAACATTGTATCTTTTAATTAATAAAAAATCCAAAATTAACTTAGAAACATCATTAAAATTCAACATTCAAATATATCATTCAATCGTCTCTTACATACCGTATCATGTATGGGGAGGTCCAGCGCCTTCCAATTTAAAGGAGAGAAAGGTTATTCAAATGAATTTCTCACATGAAACCGTATTGAGCCCTCCTTGGTTCACTCGTAATGATCACATTCGTCAACAACTTCCTGAAGCCTCATTGTAAACTTCTTGAACTAAATCATTTCCAAATTTCAACACAAATCTATCTTCTTGTGCTGCAACGAAGACATTTTCTCTAGAAAAAATACAGTTTACCCACTTCAAGGAATTAAAACCAGTTATGATAGGAGATCCTCCATGAATTGCTGTTAATTATTTCAAACAGTAAAGAAAAAATTCCATTTGCAAAATATACGTAAAAAACTAATGCGATGTAGCATGGAAGAAAGAGTTCCTAAATCGATTTATGCAAAATTCTTGTGTAATTGTAACATTTAAAAATATAATTTCTACATATAATTTTAGTTTATAGAAAATATATTGTGTATAAATGCAAAACCTTGGAAGATTGAATAAGTCGAACAAGGATTAATAAATTGAAGAAAGAAGAAAACGAAAGAGAGATCAAATAAAATACATATGCTAAGTGTAATTACCATTTACACAAACTGATCATTTCTACATTTTTTCTTTTCTTCTTGTAATTGAAGGGTGTATAGTCGCATATAAGTTTCAGTGTGGAAAACAATGAGTTAGTGTGCGTAATATATAAAACGTCGTCGTACATCCTTTGGATGTAAGAATCAGAATTTGACGGGCTTACATGAATGAGATATATTTAGTTGCCCACAGAGGCCCTGCAATTGTAATTAAGAATCAGACTAGTGCCAGGCTTTTCAGGTTCTTGCATCAACAAATGGTATGCTTAGATAATGTGTTAGCTCTGATAGTTGACCTGATTGTAATTTCATCCGAGGCTACTGAACTTGTACTTTTTGGATTTGATAATTGTGAGGAACTTTAACGCCGCTCTGAGAACATGTGAATAAAATAATGGATTTCTGGTTATGGTTGGATTGCGCAAGGTTAATCGCAATTAAGAAAGCATAATTGTAGGCACTGTTATCTCCACCAAAAATGAACTTAATATAGAAGGTCTTCTAAGAAGATTGGATGAATAAGTCCCAATTTCCAAGGTTGCATGTGTAAATGCAACATGGTGATTTTGACATCTGTTGGATATTTCTTTTAGAACGAGCACCACACCACATCTCGAGATTGATATTGGGGTAATCCTTGGGATTAATGATTAATAAACAATAATGAGATTGGATGCGATCCATGGGTGCTGTTTTGAGATTCTATACGTTTCGCTGAACACGTAGGATTTTATAGTCCCTGGTAGTTTCATATAAGGAATTTGAATACGATTTCTGGCAGCTTCTATCGGTTTTATTTAAAGTCACTAAGAATGATAGTTGTTTGATGACGAGGCTTTGCTTAGGCATTTACTAGTAAGGGAACCCCCTACGAAATTGAAAATTTGATTCCGATTCTTCAGTGAGGATGCTAGTGTCTTCTATATGGATGCCAGTTGGCGGAGTGTGAAACACCCTGTGGATATCCTGAGCGCTGTATTGGGTCCAATGTTTTGAGAAGTTGCTTGTTATAAATAACAAATTGTTTATTATATCAGTGTTATATATTACGCAACAGTTGCTTGTTTTTACTGCGGATAATTGCTTTGTAGGTCATGAGCAGGGTATGTTTGCTCTCAAGTTATTATAGCCCAAGGATTTTGGTACTATTAGTGTGTTCATTCTTGGCCATAATTCCATGATTTCGGGTGTGGTTACTATCGACGTCAAGACCAAGAATTTGGTTGAGGGAACTCTTCTACTCATTACATAGCCGATTTGCAAATGGACGTCCCCCTTCACCTTTTGCCTCGATCTCAGTATGCATTCTGATTTCATTGAAATTAGTTCAATCTTGAAATTAGTAACAAACTGTTGATCGAGCTCCAAGATTCTTGAGCAATTGTCTATGTAGAGGAGAGCTCATTTTCTTTACTAAGAATAATCATTGGAAAACTTACGAATGATCATGGGAAATTTAATTTCTTGCCCAGGATCTGTAGTTGATATTAACCCGTAACTGGTGAGGTTATTTTTTGTCATGTAACTAGTGATGTGGGGACCACACGTATCCCAACACAAAACTTGCTTAAAAGTGTTGAAATAATAAAAATGTATTTTTTGGTGATATTAACACGAAATATTATGCATTATTAATAGCTTGATTACAAAAATAATTAAATAAGCACTGTGACTTACCAGAATTAAAAAAAACAAACTTTAGTGTCAACATGAATCTGTAAAAAAGCACTCCTCTAACTCTATTTGCAATGAATACCCAGAGTAATTATAAAATTGTTTTTTGAGGATCAGAATCTGATTAAGAAGGACCAATTAACCAAACCTTATGGCTAATACGACACAACCTCAATTTTAAGTAACTTTCCACAGTCCCTCATTCACTATACAATTTCCATCTACTACACGCTCTCCATGGTCCCCTTTTCACCACTGAATTCGCTCTCTTCCGCTTCTAAATCGACCTTGACCCAATGCTCAAATCCACCTCTGGATGGTGGATCCTGGGTCACCTCTCCTAATAATGTCTCTCAAAGAATCCATAGTTTTGTGAAATATAAAAAAAAATAACATAGAATAAAAAAATACGAAATCGGTAAGGTGGGGATTGGTTATACCCCAGACGCCAGAAAAATTAAATAACATGTTTCTGCTTATCTTCAACAATGTGACCAGCGCCGGGTTCAAAAACTACTTACTTCCTGAGAGGTACCCAAAAGCTTAGGCTCCTTCGCGCACCCGCTTCGGGCAGGAACGGTATCTTTCAGAGGCTGGGGCCTCCACATCACCAGTTACGGGTTAAAAATATATTAAGATACATGAATCAACTGGATGAGATACAAACGAACTTCTACAACGCCTTTTGGTACTATCAAGAATAACTCCTGGGAACATGATTAGTAAAGAAACTGGCTCAATTCGGATAGAATCAGAAGTCATTGAAAAATCACTGACTTACATGACAAAATTGCTATATATGGCGCCTTGTCGATACCCTTGTATAATTTTCAACAAACTTTTGGAATCAAGAAATGCTTGTCCAAATTCTAGTAAATACAACTGTGTGTCCGTTCTGCACTGGTTGATAAATGTTTTGGGATTTCATAACTTAATTACGCAGCAACAAAATCCGAATGAAACCAGAAAATGTATTACTGTTGTAAGTAAAATCTTTATGAACGAAACGCGTAGAATACAGAAATTAGGAATTTGAAATCCACAGAAATAGAGTAATACCTAACTTTGGCTCTCTCGAATTCCGCTCAAATCAAGATGTCCAGTGATCAAGAAATCAACATCAACAGTGGAAATATGTGGAACAAAATACAATTAAATTTAATCAGCTCGCTGTGTAATATAATACTCATGAAAACCTGAAACATATTTTATGTGAGTACCCAATGTATAAAGGGCTTAGAAGACCATATTACAATGATGTATTATCATTTTCCAGAATTAAACGAACTTCTAAAGATCTAAAACTCTGTACATTGTTATTTCATCAATTCTGAAATTACGAGTATTAAAAAAATAGTACAAGCTAAATTCCACAAGAACTCTAACGATTTAAGTACCTTATATTATTTATTAGTACCTTATATCTGTAACGCGTCAAACCTCACTTGATACAGATGTTTTTGTATCTAATTGTATGTTCTGTTGTCTCAATTATTTTGTATCTTATGTTATTGTATTATCTTGTTATTGTGTTATTGGATTACTGTATCTTATTATTGTGTATTATTTGTATTTGTTGTGTTATTTATATTGTATCTTGTGCTAACTACCTGTTCTAAATCGGACTACCTGTTCTATCAAAAGTTATTTGTAATGAAATTGTTTATGAACCGTAAATATACACAGCAATTTGTAATAGAATAATCCTGTAGGCAAATTACTAATAAAATTTAATTGAATTGATTATTAAGAATATAGTTTTACACTTAGGGAGTCACGGACATAAATTATCACGGACTTATCACGGTGATTATCAAGGGGATAAATACACCGATTACTTGCAAAATTCTTAATAAATTGGAGAATATTGCCGCTGATATCAATATTCCGAAATACCCATATAATTCGGAATATTCAGATCATATTATAAGCCTTTTGGACGTGAAGTTTCATCACCATGACACGTCTGTTGTGAATGGTTTCGGTAAAATCTAAACTGACTAGATGTCAAAACGTGGAGTTCCCGTGTCCAAATCCAAACTGATTATCCTCAATGATATAGCCGTTTATATACGACTAGGAAAAGCCGGCAGACGTTGTTCTGCCCTTCATCTCCCTCTTTCCCCTTTCTCACTATAACTCCCTCCCTCACCCTGTCCCTGTCTGTCTCTGCCGCTTCTGTCCCTCTCATTTACATTTAGTTGCAGATTCTGCACGTCTCTGAGCAGGCGAGGTAATATCGGGAAGCGCAGGACTAACAAAAATGTAATAGAATGTTCAAGAAGGTCTCATTCTGTCGATTATGGCGTGAGGAACGTTTCTTTGAGGCCTTTCATTTCATTTTCGTTGAATTATCTCAATTTTCAAAAATTGCAAAAGTTAGAATTAATGGGAGACAGTGTGTGTTATTTTCACACCACTTATGTTTAGAGCATGTTTTTTACGCATGATTTGGCACTTTACTTACTATTTCCAAATCTCTGTTTTATATGTTGGTAAGGTTTCATTGCTTATGTGGAATGTTCAGTTTTTTAAGTTCATGTTCTTGGAAGTGAGATGAAAATTGTAGAAAATATATATAATCGAGATGATTCAAACATCTTTAAATGTTATTCTAATCAAATTATTATTATTACTGGGGTTTCAAATAATGCAACTGCACGGCTTTCCAGTCCCGACGGTGGCAGGAGTTTCGATACTAGATAGATAGCTGGGTGAAATTGAGCCGCGCTGTCTGGAGGAGAATTCTAGCGGTCGCTTGCTCTGATCCATAGTTTTCCGTGGTTTCTCTGATCAACACCAGGCGAATTTCGGAGCAGTACTCTAACAAACGGCACACGGATCCCGCGCGATCTTTTCTTCTTCTTCCTTCTGCTATTCTCACCCCTTACTTACACACACACACACACTCTACACATGTCGTGAGACCATTTGAGTTTGGAGCGGGGCCCGCCTGAGCTTTGGAGGGGATACATAGTGAAGAAAATCTTACAAGCCGACGTGTAGGTCGGGGCGAAATTTCACCATTCAGATGGGAAAGACTTCTGCCACCTACTAATGATAAAAGCATGCACTACGATTACGGGACAAATGACCATAGCATATTGCGCACATTGAAACAATTAATCCATATCTAATGATTGTATTATTTGTTTTTTATCGACTATTACAATGTTTCACAGTAAAGTGGAATGCGTATTGTAAATTTATTTGAAATGAATAAAACAATTGTAGCGTAAACTACACTGAAAGGAGTTAGCTGGAATTGGTTGAAGTTTCAATTACTTATTTGATATTAATGACCGCTCAGAAGATACATACAGTCGACTCCGCTTTCTAACTAAATTCAATGAAAGTGATTAAATTTTACATGATATATCCTATCAAGATAATCCTTTGTTCAGGCACACATTGGCTATACACCCGCGGGAAGAGAATATAGGCAGACGAGTAGTGGTAGTCTGCAGGGAAGATTATTAGATAATTTTATCCTTTACCATGAAGACGAAGAAATCCTAATGTGGTGTTGCAATTTTTACGATTTCACATAGATAAAGAAGTCTTACTAGACAAACATGGCCTGATTTTTTATTTGAAAATAAAATCATGATATGATTTATACACAAATATTAATCTGACGTAATGAATTGTTGTGACGGAAAATTGAAAGATAATTGATGGCTGTTGAAAACATTTAAAGGGTTTCTCACAAGAACCAAACTAGTCCAAATTCGAGATTTTTAAAGACGCACCAAAAACTTCATAGTGTAGACGTAAGTCGTAATGAATTTATGATTTTCCCACGCTTTGTATCTTTCGATACAATTGGCACTTTTATAAAGTAAATATCCCTGCCTTTAGCGGCTGTTGTAGGGAATAACTTGGTGAAATATCTCAAAGTATAAAATTTTCAACTTGTTTGGTTCTTGTAAGAAACCCTCCATTTGTTGTCGACGTAAATAGCAATAACTGCACACGCAAAGCCTTCGTGTCACTTCCATTCTGAGACGCGAGCTGTCACGGGGTGTGGACAGAAGAAGGCGGCGCCGCGGGGCGGGGCGCAGTGTCGCGCTGGCGCCGCCGTCGCTGATTCATCGCGACGGCGCTGCGCGGCCGCGCCCACATTTCACGCAGAGCTTACGCTCGCGGCGGCGGCGACGGAATTTGCTCACTGCGCTTTGTGGCCACGTCAAAATGCGGGATTAAAATATGTACAAGCCTTTCATGGGGCGCGGACAAAAACCGCGTTCTGTTTTCCACAAATTAATGGCACATTAACAAGATTGGACGAATTGATAACAATCTTCATTTGGAAAGGCGCGAGTGGCGGCGGCGGCGGAGGCGGCGGCGGTGGCGGCGGCGGCGGCGGTGCGCGGGTGAAATATCGCTGGAGCGGCTGGCGGCGCGGCGGCGGCGGATCCTGCCACGTCCCACCCCACGCCTCACCCCGCGCCCACACCTCGCCCGACGCCTACCTGTCCGCACACGCGCGGACCGACGCGTACAGGGTGCGCGCGATGCACGGCTCGTCGGCAGCCGCAACAACCTGCTGCAACCGGCGATCAACTCGGCTTCGGTTATGTAAGTGTGTATAGGGCTGTTGTATTCAAGTTTGGTATAATAAGTGTGTATGGTTAGTGTATGGGGCTGTTATATTCAAGTTTGCGAGCTCAAACCCGATCGAATCCGTGTATTTTTAAGGACGAAAAATTCTTGATAATCAGTCCTCAGAATGGGAAGTAAATCCGGCTGTCCCGTGTTGTAGATTAACTGCATGTAAAAGGTTTCAAGTCCAATAGAAGCCTTTGAGCTAAATGCAGATAGCCTGTTTGGTTGCACAAGTGATACATTCTTTCTTTGCTAGATAGTGAAATGAGCCTAGCAAAATTTGTGTGATCAGTGCGGAAGAGCAAATCTGATGGCCTGAATGTCGCCATGTAGGTGAATAAGGTGGCAATGAATTTGAATTGAGTTTTGTCAGAATTTGCCCCCAAAACGGCATGCCTATTGACTGATGTCTGTATATAACTTTTGGTAGTACTGAATTATTTTACGTCATACGTATGTTTTTCGTAACTTTTTCGACAGATAAATCTAACAAAAAAATCTTTTCTCTTTTCATCTAAATATCCTGTTTCTTTCCCATGTTTTGCCATTTCTTACTGGATAAATGATAGGCATATTCTTTGGAAAACATTTCATATTTAATTTCAAAAATAAGTAGCTGAAAACCTGTACAGAATTAATTTTTTCCCTTAGAATAACTGCACATTAAGTTAAAAATAATTATCAGATAATAATACTTTATATCAGTTTTCTTTCTCTTATTTAGTAAATAACTATAAAATGGTAACGCTTAAAAATCACTTAATTGCCATGCCATTTCGTATGAAGATTTCACCTGGTTTTCGAATAGTCGTTGTAAATGTGAATCAGGAATGTTCCTATATTTTCCTTTTATCGTATTGGACCTATAAAAAGAAGTAATTGACATCATTTAAAGAAGGAATATATGGTAAGGTTATCACAAGTATTATATGCAATATAATACTTTTATATTTTTCTCATTAACTACTTAGTAATTTTTTCGTCCTTTCTTAAAAAGAATTTTTTGCGATAGAATGGTAAACGTGATACACACAGCACAAATATCGTTGTCAATATTTAGTGATTGCTTAAGTAACAGTAATATTTACTCGATGGCTAATACTACTTTACTTTTAATTTATTTATTTGATTTAACTTGATTTTTTTTTGTTTTAACTCAGATTACTCCTGAACTCGGTTGAACTCTGACTCTGTATTTGGGAGAACTCTGATTGTATTTGGGAGAACATTTTTCTTATTAATATGTCTATAATTAAAGTATTTATAGAAGGAGGAACTTATTGATGAAATTACCAAAGATGAAAATGAGATGAGAAGAGAACAGAATGTTGTAATGGATGTTTTCAATAAAGTGTTAGGACTAATGTTGATAGGAATAGGTGATTTCAGCTATTGACAATTCGATTTATTCAATATTGCTATTGAATGAAGGTGGTTCAAATGTTTAAAGAATACAAATGTGTTTTGAACAGGTTTCAGTAATTTTTGTGACTTGGTGTTCAGTTGTACTAGATAGGGTTGACACGATACATGCGAGTCCTCATAACCTTTCGAAATCCTGTTGTAACATTGTCGTGGCACCCTGTACACCGCGCAGCGTGTTCCCACACACCGCCGTTGCCTTAACATCCCATATTTTTGGCGGATTTGTTTGTTGGGGGCAGGAACCCTGCCACGGCGCAGGCCCGCCGGGCACACACGTCCGCTTGCGCATAATCCTAATTTGTGGACATTACACAATCCAATTGCTCCTTGGTGGGCGGCGCGGCGCGGCGCGGCGGGGCTGTGCGCACCTGAATTAATGGCCAGGCGCCTGGTGAGCCAGCACAACACACAAAAGCGCCCGCGGCCCGGCTTTCATTCTATTCTTCACGTACAATTGATGGCGATAATGCTTCCGAGAGCCGCGCCGCCATTGAAGTGCTACGCCAGCGACACCGGCGGCAACACGCGTCACTTCCGGTTTCCGCCGCTAATAAGTCAAAAACAGGAGCGCTTTATTTACAAGGCGCCGCGCCAGCTTACGATCCGCCGCCCCTGCCCGGCCCCCTAGCGCGCCGCGCGGAGCTGGCGCGAATGAATGCGTATGTGGGGGCGGCCGCTCTTGGCCCCCGAACAATGTGTGCTTTGTGTCGAGAGGGGGCGGATCGAGCTTTCATGGTAATGCTCGCATTATTACGGATGTAATGGATGATTATATTATTTTACTCTTTATCATCTAAATATGGCAATAAATGTGTGTATGTGTTTTTTTAAATCAGTTATTTTTTACCTTGATTTTATTATTTACATTCGATAGTCATTCCTTTTAAATTTTTTACAGGTTTTTTCAGCGCATAATTTTGAAAATCGTGTTTTAGAAGGAACACTAAAGAAATTAGGAAATAAGATGAACGACTTACTTTTTACTGTTTAAGTGTGTGAAAATAAACCGCTTTCATCTCTTATGTTATTGTTAGAGAAAATTGGCCAAATGATGTTCAGATAATGTTTGTTTTTGGCTCCTTATAAAATAGAAAAATTGGCGTAAATGAAACTGGTGAGAGACGACTAGCCTTCATTGGGAAGTGTTCGTTTTGAAATGACAATGATGGTTGATAGACGTGCATGCAGGCGAGGGTAAAGCCTTGCGCGTGTACGTCTGATTTCCTACAGAGGTGATCTTTCCATCGCCTCCCAAAGGATGAATGCGAATAGGATGATGAGCAGTCGCTAATGATTGCGTTTGAGATGATGCACGTGGTGTGAATATCAACAAGTTCTCTATTTAACGGTGAGCAATCCAAAGCCTTTCCCTGGACTCGAACCCAGAGCCTTAGGTGGCGCGTACGTGACCGCTACCGCAAGGCCCTGCGCCACAGACATTAAGTAATAAATCTCAACCCAACTATTTCGGATTAGTGCTTCGCGCATACATATGGATGTAGACACTGAAAACGATAAAAGCAATAAAATCGAAATGCATCGAAATATCCTCCTCCGTTCCGATGGCGCTCTCGTTCTGTTATTTTCCTTTACACCTTCTCTCCCGATAGCCCGTCGCGCGGAATCCCCGCAAGCTGCTTGCGTGACCCTCTCGGGCGCAAATCCTCTGCAAACGGACGCCGCGTAAACAGCTTGAGAGCGCGTCCGGCGCCCGACCGCAAGGCCCCGCCCCCTTCGACGCTGTTGCTCGTCGCCTGCGGCCTCTCAGATAACAGCCGCCGCCCGCGCTCTTTCAATTAGGAAGAGTGCCGCCGCCGCCGCCGCCCCCGGCCTGTCGCGTGCCCTCCTAGCACCCCCCCGCCGCCCGCCCCAGCGCCGCCATCAGATCGGGGACGGGACGACGATAAATTTCCATTATCCGCGACGGCCGCTCTCGCACGCGTCGGCGGAGGCGGCGGCGACGGCGGAGGCGGCGGCGGAGGCAGCGGAGGCGATGGCGGCGGCGGCGGAGGAGACGGCGGCGGAGGAGACGGCGGCGGCGGAGGCGGCGGCGGCGGAGGCGGAGGCGGAGGCGGAGGCGACGGCGGCGGCGGCGGCGGAGGCGGAGGCGACGGCGGCGGCGGCGGCGGCGACGGCGGAGACGGCGGCGGCGGAGGAGACGGCGGCGGAGGCGGAGGCGACGGCGGCGGCGGCGGAGGCGACGACGGAGGCGGCGGCGGCGGAGGAGGCGACGGCGGAGGCGGGGGCGGGAGCGGGGGCGGAGACGGTGGCGGCGGCGACCGGGACTCGCTGACGGGCAGCGTTGGCTCGAAGAAATTGAAGTGCGCGAGATGGAGGAACTGTGATATGGAAATGGGACCGCTCAGTCGGTCGGTGGGCGGAGTGGAAGTGAGCGGGAAAAGACAGAAATATTGAGGGGTGGATGTGGCGTATTGAATAAACCCATCAGTAAAGCCCTCCCCACAGGAGGCCATGATGAGCTGAAAAGACAAGATCGGGAACGTAAAATGGAGCGCCAGAATTGATTGGACGAAGTTACAAAAGTGGTCACATTTGAGGTTGAGAAGATGATCTGTCTGTCTGCACTAGCGCAACAGCTCCTGACGGGGCCTAGGCCTACCAGCGGCGCCCCGGCCTTGCGGCCACGGGCTAAGGGGTATGTGCGGTTAGCACGTGGACTTCCTTACGCCGCATGCTGGTCTTCTCAACCTGAGATTTCTCATCGTCACACTGCAACGGATACTAGGGAATTGCAAGGAATGCGCACACTATAATCTGCCCCGACCAGGACTGGAACCCTGGATAAACTACCCGTGGGTCTGAAATGATAGTGCCGCTGAAATTGCGTTCGTAGTTGTGCAATTTTTGTCACACTGATCATCCGCAAGTTATATTAACTTTAGAGAGACAATTACAGTTTACCTGCGAAAAGGGCATAAAAACTTTTTCTTAGGGCATGTCTCGTATATACCCAGGAACTACTTAAAACCCCAAGTTTTCGACCACCCACACATTGTGCTAACTCCGGGAGGGCCGGAAAAACGTTATTTTTCTGACTTTTTTCGTTTTTTATCTCTATAACCCTTTAAGATTCAGGCCTACAGAAGAATGATTCCTATCAGTTTTAAAGAGGCTAATATAATGTAGTAATTTCAGAAAAAATGTCTTTCATATTCAAGTGCCATATTAAATTATTTTTCTTTTTTCAACATACGAAAAGAAATGGTTTCGATGATTTCCCCGTGAGAGAAATTATGATCGATGAATGAAATGCTCCAGCATTGTCACGTTCAGGGGAATTGTCACATGCATGCTCAGAACCAAGTTTGCATGGAGAAGATCATTTCAGTCCAGATTTTCTGAACCATACGTCTTAGCTTGTCATTTAATTATACAAAGTAAGGGTTCTTAAGATACATTTTGTATTATAATCGGACACGCATGAGATAGACGTCAAGCTCCAATTCTCAGAAATGTTTTGTATTCCTAAACTTAACTTGATGTGTTCTCCAGGTTAGCGAGCTGTATCACGTGAAGGTGAATTTTCGGGTAGGTAAAACACAGGTTTTATTGCTGACTTTAAAAGAGCTTTGTATCGGAGATCGTCCTCTGTTCTCATCTTCATCAGGTGTACATATCAACAAAAATATTTCATCTGCTTCAACGATATGTTTCTGCTGTAGTTTCTGTCTGATTACACAGAATATTTTAGACAAATCACTTTGTTTCTAAAAAGCCCTGCAGAATATTTCCTTCTATATTATTTACTTAATGAATATTTCACATCCACTAAAAGCACAAAAGAAAATGATATGATCTTGGTTACAACAGAGTAATTAAATATCTTAATAACAAGATAATGTTGGGAAGATCGGTATATCCACAACTTCATGAATGATGGCAACACTATCAGACTTATTAGCAGTGTATTGCAATGTTTACTATTGCGACTTTTCTGACAAGCTCTGTAACACTACTCTAATCTTTTTAGTAACTGTTGAATTGCAGTTTCTTTAGTATGGATTTTAAGATCTGGAATCTCTTTTCTTTTACACAAAAATCCCATATTCTGCCAAATTCTTATGGTATTTAAAACAAGATTCCGTAGGATAGTTTGTAAGGACGAACTAAATACTATAACGCTGAAAATCTACTTCTATAAAACTGGTATAAACGAACATTAGCAAAGGGTGGAAACGGTAGAAAAGCAGGTACAAAATACAGGAAGAGGATACTCCTGTAATCAGCTGGCCGGACTGTTCTCACCACCGCCTACCCATCCACAGCTTTTTTCTTAAGTTCTATTTTAGGGCTGTAGCTCGGCTAGTGTTACATTTTATTCTAAGTTTATACAAAAGTGGGAAATATTATTCACTTTAAAATTGGGTGCATTTATTTATCACAATCGTCTTTAAACAACCTTGCCCATCTCGGACACATTGCGCTTTAAACACGGTAGGGGCATTTCGGACTGAATTATGATTTTGTTTGTAAATATCACTCCCTTCCCACCCTATCCTCCAGGGATGTCTTACCTTCACAGAATTCTCTTGCCCATTGAAATTCACTAATAATAATGTGTACCAAGTTTCGTGGAAATAAACCTGTACTCGCGTTCAGGAATTAAGATGGAACACACACATATACAAAATGCACACATCCATTTTTTATACATTAATATTTTCGGCAATGGGTACATTTCTGAAGCAATTTTTACACCAGAGATCAGATAATTAACACTATTTTATATAATAATAATTATTATATGTATTATAAATGGATTTGATCATAAACATAGTTTTCGTCACACATTTTGGAGAATAAAAAAGTAGCTTTATTAAAAAAAGCTGTAGCTCGCTCAATAATTGGTTTCGACAGAAATGTATTGTACAAAAGTTGTAGGAAATTTCATCTTCTTTAAAATTGGAATCATTTTCCTAAACGGCTTAAGGTTATAAAGAGAGAAAACTGACGTAAAAAGCCAGAAGAAATACCGCTTTTTTCGGGCCTCCCTCAGTCAGCACAGGGCCTGGAAGGTCGAAAACTTGGGGTTTTAACTTTTTCTAAAGTTTGTATGATGTTTTCCCAGGTAACCCTCCTTTTCCAGTACTTGCCGTCCGCACTAGAAAGAGCAATCCAAAACCCGTAACATTTTTTGAGACGGAGAGCATAAAAGGAACGATTGCGGCGAGAGCCCGAGAGGAAGCCGGCAATAGAGCCAATGGAGGGCGAAGCCGGGGGGCGTTAGTGGCATGCCAATACCAGCTGAGCGGGCAGAGCAGGGGGAGAGGCAGCGCGAGGTCGGGGCTTTCGTCGCTGATTAACTCATCGGGCAATACGGGCGGCGACAGCGGGGCGCCCTCCGCCCTCCGGGCAATCTCGGCGCTTCTTTCGCGCCCTCCCGCGCCCGCCCGTGAATTACGCTCCCCACTTAGCGAACAACAACCGAGGTGATACTTTGCGCAGCCCGATGCCATTAAGGCAGCTTTACGTGATATCAATACACAAAACCAGACACGCTCTCTCACTCTCTCTCTCTCTCTCTCTCTCTCTCTCTTTCAGAATAAGTGTATTTAGTTATCGAGATGAGAGTCAACCCCAGCTTTCCAAAGATAAATTTTCAGGCGAGGGTTTTAAAAACGTAATTTAATAAAGACTCCTCTTTCAATTTATCGTCCCTTTCAAACGTTTCTTTATGTAAATTGAATACGATTTGTTAGAAACAGGTTCAATTTTGATAAATGCATGTTTTTTCTCAATTTTGACTGCCAACTTTACGTAAGTTTTATTAAAAAATATGAAACTGATTTTGTTAATTGGTTAAGAAGACGCTTATATTTTAGCGTCGTATGCAAGGAGAATATTAGTAGAATTAAAATTAATATAAAACGTATCCAAAGGCGATACGGATAGCCGAGATTGCTAAAGCAGTAGTGCTGGGGCGATCTCGGGCGGAAGGATAGCGTGTTCGAGTCCCGCTTCGGGCATGGCTATGTGCATGTGTGTTTGCATGTTTGTGATTGTCCATTCACCTCTAATCTTCATCAATATTTCATACTTCATCCACTCAAGAATAACAACCGTCGTGTGTAAAAATACATTCTGCATGAAAGTGCTGATCCCCCCCCCCCTCAAACGTGCACTTCCCCCCGGGAGAATATAACTGGACTTTGGTGGGTACAAATTGCGCGTTTGCAAGGTCCTAGGATTGCCAATTTGCAATCAAAAAAACTACAAAAGTTATATTTTTGGAACAATGGGTAATGTTTTAACAATCTCGCAAAAATGGGAACTTAAAAGATTTATATAAGTTTATTAAATCCGTGATAATAAATACTATAAATATGTATAATATTAATACAAATCAATACTTTTTTGTAACAAGGGCCTGTCAATAAGAGTATTTCTGTTGAAAAATCGCCGCAGCATTACAACACTTTCTCTCTGCTGAACTGAATTGGCCGTTATTTTAAAGCATACATTTTATTTACGTGTCAAGAGAATAATTGTGTAGTACATTGTTTACGCTGTGTGCCGTGGCTTATGCGGAATGTAAACGTTCTTTGAGAACAGAGCTGCAGAATTGTCAATTTTAAAAGAATGCGAGAAGAGTTCGAAAAATATAAGGAGTGTTTTTTTAAAGTATATTAATGTATAAAAATACTGGAACGAACTTTTTTTGGACTACTTTTTCCGACGTATAATTCTTACGTTTGTAAGTGAGAGAAAAATAAAGACAGCTCTTACAATAATATCAGTTACAAAGTTTTGAAAATATGAGACGTTTTCGCGTAATTTTATGTGTAATATAAGCAATTTTTAAACATTTTTTCTGAAAAATTGCTTAAAATTTTGTCTCTAAATTTTCTCCTTGTATGTATAAAAAGAGAGTAAAAAATGGTGCTAATCTCATTTCGGACAAACACTCTCTATTTTTGAAAATTGCAAAAATTTAACATTTCAAATCTACAATATTGAAATTAGTGATTTTTGTATTAAACAAAGTCTATTATAAAATATGAGAATAAAAAAAACAAGCACAATCTTTTTAAAAAGTGTAGTTTCTGCGTAAATTGTGCGTGAAATCAATGTAAATTATGAAAAAAATCTCAAATACCGATCCAAACTTTTTCATTACATTGTTTTCACGAATAAAACAAGGTAAATTAAAAACAATGGCACATGACTAATATTCATTTGTGTGTCTACATTTCTGAACATTGTTGAGTTGGGAAAAATGGACTAAAAATATATTTTAAGCGTCGGCCCAAGTGAGTGTGTTTGAGCGACTGAATGGTGTAGTGGTAAAGAGCACGAGGATTTAAATCTACGGACCTGAGTGCGAGTTTTGGTGCGAAGAAAAAAAATTCTGGTTGACACGTTTGCAGGTTCGTTTAGTAGTATAATATTGCGGAGTTGTTACAAATAATGCGATAAAATATGAGCTGTTGTAGCATCATTTATTTTAAAACATTTCCATTAATGTTTTACAATTTTGAAAAAAGGTTCATTAATGTGTGCGAGTTTGAAATTTTGTTAAGATAAAGAAACGTTGACATCGTGGCTATGACAACGAATAATGTTGTCAATGAGATGAGTGCCTAAATGTCGCGGGAAACTTTAGTAGGTTGCTTCGGCAACAAGATGAGAGGCGACAAATGGATGGTGCAAAATCAACAAGGTAATTTCGACTTTTTCTCGACTTTTTCAAGATTTTCTCGTCCAATTTAGCTCCCGTTTTCTATAGAAAACGGGAGCTAAATTGGACGAGAAAATCTTTTCCATTTTTAACACCATTATTATTCTTTTGCAGAAATGGATTACCATCTTGTTACGAATAGTCCTAATAGTTGAGTTCTATGCACTCTACTGGGCGTAGGAAATCTACATCTCATAAACCTTTTTGAAACGAATCGATCAGAAATATTTTATGATTACACATAGATAGACTGCTCGACTTCTTAGTAATATTCATTATACACCTTCTTTCCAATCATCCATTTCTAAATCGGATATTCTTGCAGTTATCTCCTCAACCGCCCCACGTGTTCACTCTCTGGAAAAGCTCTGGCCAATCGCTGCGCTCGACCTCCGTGCTCTGTCCAGGCGCTCCGCAGCTGCCCAGCGCTCGCTCATTTCGTGGCGGTGGCGAGAGGTAATTTGTGATTCGGAAGCGATGTGCAGGTTGTGGGGAGAATAGTTTCTGGATGCAATGCGTGTGGCGTGTAATTGGGTCTCAAACGAATATACGGAGTGATCCAAAGCCGAATAATAGTTTTGTAAAGTGCGCGTGCATGAGATATTTCAATAGTAAATTGATTTAATAAATCCTGTGAAGTGTCGCATGAAAGGCTAAGTAGCATTGTCAGGAATTTTACGAATAAATTGTTAGATAGAAATGCGTTTTACAGGTTTAAACAGGGTCGTGAAGTGTAAAGTGAGCTTCAAGGAGTAACAAAAATATTGCTTGGTGTAAAAGTGTTATCGCTCAATATTGAGCTGAATGTGAATTTCAAGAAATTTTTATGGAAAAAGTGCTTGTGAAGTGTAGTTGTTTCTTCAGAAGTGTAGGTGTTGTGGTGCTACGGAGCTGGACTTCACATCACTGCGGCCTTGCTGTCTTCACGACGCCGTTTCTTCTCGTCGTTCCCAAATTTCCCTTCTTCCCGCCAGGGGATTAGGAAGAGTAGTTTAAAACCTGGAAAGCATAGTTATACTCGTCCTAAGGGCGAGTAGTCATTAAGAAAACGTAAAAAATGCAGTTAACTTTTCATCGTCATTTTTGCAAATTTTTAACAGAACTTGAATGAATAAAATATGTAAGGTCATCAATAAGATCAATAATTTTTGCCGATTGAAATTTCGTAATTATCAAACGTTTAAAAAACATTCACTAGTTACAGAATTTGAGTGAATTCATTCAACCGGTCTGCATATTAGAAAATCAAAAACTTCGAAATTTAATTATGAAAATTTGCATATTGAAGATTTAATAATTTAAAAGAATGTTGAGGGGGAATAGGGTGAACAGTTCACAGCTAGCATAGGGTAGAGCAGGTTTCAACCTACAGGGCAGGGTAGGATAGCACCCCTGGCAGAAGAGCAACGCTTCGGCCTGACGCCGATGGAGCCTGGAATCGGTGAGTGTTCTGGGTGGAGCCCGTCCCGTGCCCATACCCTGTCCTACGCCCTGTGCCCTTCGCAGCGGCCGTGGCAGCCCTACGGGTGGCCATTTCGTTTGCGCTCCTTCTCCCGGCTGCATGACAGATGACGCAGGTTTAGCCACATACACAAACATACAACGAAAATGATGCGGAGAAAAGAGTAAAATAAATCGAGAGATGGAGAAAAGAACGGCAAAGCATAATAACAGAGCATAATGCACTGTTTCCCCAAATGCACGCTTTTGTAGGTTGGGAGGGATAATTCTTGCTCGTGCAGTCGCTGGCTCCACTCAGATAATGTTAAATGGGGGTAGTAGTCCGCCTTTAGTTTAATAAATTGCTGGGTTACTGCTGGTCTTGTTTGCTGAATCTAATTTCTTTAATTGAAACCTAAACTAAATATAAATATAATATAATCATTAGTGAAGGTTAGATAATTTTATAGTTATTAGAATTTAATTTCATTGTTAATTAATATTAAATATTTGTCAATTAAAGTTTAATATTTAATGTAATTTTTGCCTGAGTTTTATATACTTTTGAGGATAAATGATGCATTGAATGTTATGCAAATGTTGCTTGGAAAATAAAATAATTACCTAGTTAAAGATTAGGATGGGCAAATATAGGAAGGAGGCTGCAGAGCCCGGTTAGTCTGTAATATTAGGCGGTTTGCTTAGCCATATTAAGGGATCCACTCCTGTGTTGGATTACCACTATTGTACATGGCATGCATTCCGTCATAGAGAAATTGAAAGGGGATCTTGACTGGGAGGGAAACTTTTTGAGCTGCGAGATGCCATTGCACCTCGCATTTTGCATCGATGTAATGGCGAGTGACCTCTCTCTGGACAGTAGAATAGGTCGTCGTTCAGCTGGGAAGGTCACAATGCCCAACTGTCTGTTTAGGCGGGACACGCCTACAAGGCTCACAGGGCAGGGTGGGTAGGTTAAGTGCTAGGGATGTGTTCCAATTCGATTTTGTATTCAAACTGGCTTTCAAATTTGTTTGCGATGTTCCAGTTAATTTTGACTTGCAATGTAAAAGAGAACTCAAAATACATAATGAAGAATTGGAATACGCCTTCCTTCCTGAAGGAAAACTGAAAGGCTGCCCATCGTTCAGTCGTCCTTGAGTGGGAATCTAATTTAATGGCGGACAGCACACTTAAACAGGGTGGGATTTTTCGGCTGTAAGATTTTTGTACAGATTAATAGAATAATATAAACAAATTAACATTTTTCATACAAGATCATAAGTCCGCGTTGGACGTGGCAATTGTTTTCACGTTCGTGACAAAATACTAATAAAGTCCATGTGTATACGTGGCAAAAATACATAAACTGATGTGAATAGGACTTTTTAACAAATTGTTATCGAACTCTCCGATAAATACACAAAATAAGTCTATCAAATAAATTATCAGTATATAATAATTGCTTATTTTTCAGCTCTAATTCTGCTTATTTTTCAGCTCTAATTCTGCTTATTTTTCAGCTCTAATTCTGCTTATTTTTCAGCTCTAATTCTGCTTATTTTTCAGCTCTAATTCTGCTTATTTTTCAGCTCTAATTCTGCTTATTTTTCAGCTCTAATTCTGCTTATTTTTCAGCTCTAATTCTGCTTATTTTTCAGCTCTAATTCTGCTTATTTTTCAGCTCTAATTCTGCTTATTTTTCAGCTCTAATTCTGCTTATTTTTCAGCTCTAATTCTGCTTATTTTTCAGCTCTAATTCTGCTTATTTTTCAGCTCTAATTCTGCTTATTTTTCAGCTCTAATTCTGCTTATTTTTCAGCTCTAATTCTGCTTATTTTTCAGCTCTAATTCTGCTTATTTTTCAGCTCTAATTCTGCTTATTTTTCAGCTCTAATTCTGCTTATTTTTCAGCTCTAATTCTGCTTATTTTTCAGCTCTAATTCTGCTTATTTTTCAGCTCTAATTCTGCTTATTTTTCAGCTCTAATTCTGCTTATTTTTCAGCTCTAATTCTATTTTCATTTTTTTCAACACTGTATTAAATAACTGTAAAAATTGTGAAAAAATTCAATAAAGTAAAACAGGAAATTTACACCAAAATTATTTCCTTACTCTTGCGCTCGCGAATAATTCAACAATACATTACTTACTTTTTAATTGTGTAAAAGTATGTATTGTCAACAGATGACTATGCCGGTAATTTCGTTGTTTCAGGTTCTCTTCTATATAATGGACAGACATAACTATCTTGCCAGGTCAAGTAAAGAAGCAGGCATAACAGTAGCAGGCTATATTCACATTAAAGAAAAGACCAGAAAGAAGTGAACCATCTCATGTTTGACATATGAAATCTGATGAAATAAAGTGGGTAAAGACTGAAGATGTATGGTGTCTGGTAATAACGTTGATTACATTTAAATACTGTTTGACTCGAATCCCATCTTGATCAGAACTTTCGCAGTTTTCCATGATAAATCGAGCAAATGTGAAAATTACCTTTTTCTTCTGGAAATTAATGTAACTTAATTGTGGACGTTTTATTGAACTTTTTTTTCTAGTTGTGGTAATACCGGCCAGTGGTTTAGTTAACCATAATAAAAAAAATCAAATCTGTAGACGGTTAGTAAGTTAAAGTATTTTTTATTGCATTATTCAGGAACACATTTTTAGTTTTCAAATGTTGGTAAAAACACTTTGTTGGTGTTTTTTATTCAACATTCAATTACTTGCAAATCATTAGTGGGTATGCATTCTGGAGCAAAAGAAAAGTAGAACAAATTGTACAAAACCCCGTACGTCAAATGACGGAAACCGGTATTTGAAAATTTGTACATTATTGGCACGAAAAAAACATTAAAAATGTATTATTTTTCAAAAGTAAATTGAAATATAATGAAAATATAGAAAATTCAATCTTAAATGATTATTTAAAAATCTAGGAGTAAAATTAGTTCGAAGTTAAGAGGATTTTTCTTTTTGTTTGCAGGTCACGAGTCGTCATCCACGCGGCGAGAACATCTCTGACTGGCCCTGTTTTGCTTTCCCTATCTTCTCAGCAACCTCCAGATTTTTCGGACCTCCCATTGACAGAACTTTGTCACCCACTTCTTCTCACATTTAGACCTACCAGATCAGAATGGGGAGTTATCTTCATTTTCTGTCGGGTATTCAATTTAAAATTTAATTTTGGCTCTCCTACATCCACTGAAGATGTCCGTACCAACAAAGAGCTTACTTTTAGTCTTCAGAGTGTTTTACCTCCAGCTCTTTCCCATACATTTCCTTCCCAGATTCAACTCAAATGATCTCGGTCGGACACTACTGACTGTATTTTCTCATCGACCCCTTTGTTAAAGCTCTCATTTCCGCTCCTTATTTATTTTCCATTATACTATGAAATACTTTCTGTTAGTGTTGTCTTACTGTTTTATTCCGTATAAGATCATATGGACAAAACGTTTTTGAATTAAAATTGCCCGTCCTGTCTTGCGGAAAATTCAAAAGTAAAATTCTGTTACTAGTTTATAAATTCATATTCAAGGGCAGCTTGTGAATCTTGATATTTAAAAAAAATTGGATGGAACAAATGAGAAATCTTATGTCAATTAACTTCAGTTGTAGACATTTTTCCAAGTTTACACATTTTTCAAAAATATCCATATTTAATTTTTTCCATTGCGAGTTAACCTGTTTCCTGGAGTACAGTACTTGTTATTCTATTAGGTATTTTCCCCTGTTCCCTCATGACGATTCAAATATAATATTCTGTTTTTCATAAAATCGCATATTAGGGATATACTAGATTGTCGAGAAATTGAGAGGTCGATATCTTTCATCTATCTCTTTTGAACAATGGGATCAAATGATCTTCACCTTGACAAATGTTCCTTGGCCTTTTGGTGAAATTTTTAATTAATTTCGTAGTTTCATTGGATATATAGGTAATGTTCATTGTGTCCCTGATTTTGAATCAGGCTGATCTTCTATTTCGTCCCGTTAAATAGTTATTCTATTAGTCTTCAATTTTCTTCAACAATAAATTAATGTTCAGAATGAATGTTGAACTCTAAATCTGTTATTGTTCTGTATAATCTTTCCACAAGTGATTTTACGATTTTATTAAAATCTGAAACTTCGATATTGAAGTTTCAAAAGTAACAAAAATTACACAATTACATCAAAATTTGAAATAATTGAGCAAACTGCAACCGCAAAACCTGACTTAATTTGTTTTTTTCATTTTTAGGAAGCTAAGATTGCTATAGAACCATCAATATGCTTTAAAATTTAATTTTCATTCTTTAATTTAATAGTTCAAATTCAAGAAGTCGTATTTCAAAATCTTGCATACGGCAGTTTGTTATGATTTAATATTTTCTATATTTTTGGGTAAATGAAAGCCCGGCATATGGAAACTTCTACTAGTATAGTTACTCACTTAATTTTTTTAAGTACATGGAATCTTTAAAGATCTAAAATTGAAGGGGTCATTCTGTCGAGAAAAATGTGTGGAGGTATAAGGCAATTTAGAAAATGGGGGATTGTTTTTCAAATTTTCAACATTCGAGTTTGTACTAATTTTTAAATGTAATTTCCTCCATGTTTGCAAAAAATTCTAAAGAAAACAATTGCGACAATTTTTCAGACAATTTTGAAAATATCACAGGGGTTTCATGTTCAACAAAAATTCATTGACTACAAAAATTGAAGTATCTTAATGATCCTGAAACGGCTCAACTAGACGTTGCTCGTGCCGTTTTTACAAAGTTTTCTTCAGACTTCTAATCTGACAGTTACGCGTGACACAGACCTCCTGATTTTGGGTGCAAAATTGCGTGTGTCTTCTCGCCACCATGTCTTAACTCCCTTCGGAACAATGCTAATATACATTAGTCATGGCATGGGGAAAGTTGCATCTCAAAAAGAACTCGCACTGTATTTGCAACAGAAAATTAGTCAGCATTATTGATTCAAATTCATCCTTGTAATATAGTGTGAGGAGGAAAAGTGAAAAAAAAGAAAGAAAAGTTTCCCAAACACTTAAGTTATGCAAACAAAATTCTTGTGAATGGATAAAATCAAAATAAATTGTCAAACTTAATGGTCAAGTTGTTAGAACGCGTGCATTCTTTTCCGAAGCTTCGAAAGTGTAAATTAGAATGGACGAGGGGGAGAAGGGGCTTAAGAGGTTGGTTGGTTTTGGCCTTGGGGAAGAGTGGAAAGGTGAATAAATGGTAGGATAATGAAGCATTCAAATAATTAATTTCTGTACTTGGAGGAAAGTGTATAACAGAGTAAATTGAAATCGAAAACTATGCTTTTGATAGGAGTGTAAATTTATTTCAAAAGATGGAAATGTTGAAAATTTTACAAAGTCTTTTCAATAAAATTGAAGAAAATAAATCATGGGCCCAGATAATCTCTACCAATGACCAGGTCACATCACAAATGTCTACTAAAGTTCATCCAAATTGTAAGTACGAGTGAAACACTCGGACGAAAATTACCATGTTTCACAAAGGCTTTCAATTCTTCCGGAGAACCTTGACAGAAAGGAAAACAGCGAGGTTAGCCTTTGCCCCACTACTGATAAATTTCTATACTTGATGATTAAGATTAGGAACTTTTGGTTCTGTCGAAATCACAAAGCAATTTACTTAAAAAAAAATTTTAGTGAAAAACATATTTCAGTAAAGTAATATTTTAATGTTGGCATTATCAACCGGAAGGTCTCAACTTTTGAAGATTAAGTGAAATTGTAAAGTAAAACTTGCAGGAAATTTTCAAGCCACAACTACGATTTGAAGAAGTAAATAAAGAAAACATACTCCAAACAATAATGTGCATCTCTAATTCTAAATGAAAAATCAAACGTAATTGAGGAGGATTTGTCACAATCAAATTTACAAACGAGGCATGAAAAACGGAGCATTTGGTTGCAACAATTTACCAGTATTTAACTATTGCCTTCATTCTGAAATAAAGAAATCGAGAAGTCTCAAATATAGGATCCTACAAAAAGACAGTTACGGGAGAGCGTTAAAATTATAAAATTTTCTTGGTATTATACTATATAACTCGAACGTATTTGGGGAAAAATTGCATTTAGAAACTTATACAAGCAATAAAACAGTGTGGAATTACAGTATATGAACGCTTTCTTCCACACTAAGAAGTTACAACGTATACTAAAGGATTTTTTCAATTATGTGCTATCTTATTGGTCTACTAAGTTTTACTTCCATTATTAACACATGCTGTTTTAAAACTTATTTATTGTCTTAACTTTTTGACGAGTTTTTATAGTGGGAGAATTGATTAAAGAGAAAAGAGAAATGTGCCGTGTATTTTTGTGCAGTACAGTATGGTTATGAAATCCGTCGGTTAGCTTTTAGAACAAAGAGGGCCTTAATAAAATATTGATTAACATTATGTTGCAATATTGTATAGTTAATTAAATTATTGCAATGTATGAAAATTAGTGTTCTGTCACCAGACTGCAAATAACCTATAATGCAAAAGGTCTATTCACTATCACTCGTAGAATTGGGAATACAATGCTGGTAGACTCCTATATATTCTAAAAAGAATTTATCTCGTCATTTCTATGTATTTGACTCTCTTTTACGACTTATTACGTTATTTACCGCGAATCAGATTCATCTTGGAAGAAAATAGTTTTGTGGACCCCAGGGTTGCTGAACATCAGCTTGAATCCCAATGCTAATCCAAGGAATATGAATATTTCTTTTTCAGGAAATCAACTGCATCTTCGTTTGAAAATGTGGTTACACTCAAATTCCCTAATCTCCACCATTCTGCATGTCGGGAAATATAGCATGCATAAAAAATAGTTTGGTAGAATTTCGTAGCATGTAATGTGGAAAAAGTGAAGTAGTTAAAGTATATAGAATAGCATATTTGTTTTTAAATGGCTGTAACAGTGGTAGTGGTATGCTGTAATGGTAGTGGGTACTGTAATGTATTAAGAAATGCATGAAACAGTAGTACCAAAATAAGCTTGTAGAAGTGTATATTGCGAAACTTTGTACTTTTGGGTAAAACCGAAACTGAAAAATGTAAATGAATTAAACTAAAAAAAGTATTATTTAAATAGGAGGTAATATTTAGAACGAGGCTATTGGATGCGAGAATGGAATAGTTAAATTAGTGTAGGGCTAAAAGGCGTGTTGCAGTTCCATGAAAGGTTTCTTTACCATGTACAAATCAGATTCCTGGTTCAAATTAGAGGTAAGGCTGCAGTCTCCGGAGCATCGGCAGAGCAGAGAAGGGCTTTTGTCGACGGCAGGAGCGTCCCCGCGCGCGACCATCGACGGGCTCTGCCACGGAGCACAGCGCCACCTCAAGGCGACGCAGCAGCTGGCCAGCGGAAGCGTTGTGCGCGAGTTCTCCAAACCTATCCTTGTTCAATAAAAACGGCTCTTGGTGAGATGGACAGTGCTACGAAACTTAATTATTAATTTTGAGAATTTCCACAAGTGTTTACAAGTCAAAATTGAAATTAGAAATCATGCAGAAGTAAGAATTTAACTTCCTGACGATTCTATGAACGAGAGAAGCTTGCTACGAAACTTAGTATATACTCTCTTTAAATAAACTAGGGTTTTTTTCCTTATTTCGTGATGAAAGTAATGACGCACAGTGACACAAAGAAAAGTTAGAAGTGAATGTTGCTGAATGTTGAATATAGTTTTGGAGTTAGGCACTTTCACTAATTTTCAAATGTAAATAGAACAGGCGGTTATATGTAGTATTTACATGTATTTGTAGTATTTACTTGTACCTTGTGCTCTCTCCTCAGTTTTAGAAACTTGTTAAATTCGCTTTTAGTGAGCGAAATGTTTGATTAGTCTATGTAAGGGATGATAATAATAATTATTATTAATTGAAAAAGTTAGGTAGGGATACTATCGATAGAAGTTGTGGAAAATTTGTGTGGAATTATTTGACTGTTCCTGTTCGGTTTGGAGACAACGGGTCAGTCATTCGAAGTGTGTCTTCTGGACAGTTACTTTAATCTCCTTGTCTAACAGTTACATTTAAAATAAGTAGTACAATTATTTTTGTTGTTCAGTACGAATAATTATCCATAGTAGTTCTATAAGATACAGATTTATGGTAGTTATTACACTTCACATCAAAATACCCGGAAAGTAAGAGTTTAAAAATGTTAGATGTCTTACACACGCTTTTTCTGTGACATTTAAAAACCTTGGAAAAGGTCTACAAAATGTAAACGAATTTTCCAAATAAATATTTGCAGTTAAACTCATTCACTCGTTCTGAAAGTATTTTAAGAAACTAGTATGAACTAGTGAAGACATTTTTGATATTCGTGATTCACATAAGGACACGAATAAAATGTTTCAGAGGAACGGAAGCGGAGGCTGCGTTGGCCTGCTACATTCTACAATCTTGCACTGCCTTCATCAATAGCAGGCCAAAGACTGAACTGGAGTATCGGCATCACACGGGCGGGGGCTGACTCACCGTGTGGCGCCTGCAGCCTCTTGCAACGTGTGGGATTGACACGGCGACGTCTATGGTAGTGTTCCGGCATTTCCCATCAGAAGAGTACTCGACTAGTACTGAATGAGCTGAAGGTATGGATCATGTAATGCGTACACATCTGTAGTGTTTGAAAGGAAATCAGCTGCTGTTCAGTTTTCAGTCTTAATTCTATGCTGATGCGTAAGATAAATAAATTAGAAAACGCATTTTTTTCAAAACCAGAAAGAATGAATTTCATTTCAAGTCAACACGTATTTCGAAAGGTTTCTTAGTCTAAAGATCAGTATACTAACATGCACATCATGGTAACAATTGCATAAGAATTGAAGACATTATGGTTATTAAATTATATAGGAATTTGTGCTGTTGTGAGATACTAATGATCAGCCCGTTTAAGCCTTTTAATTACTCCCTTCCCACAGTGGGCAGTGATTCTGAATCTCGACTTCTCCCTCTCCGGGCGTACGTGAGGACGGACGCGTTCGAAAATGACAGAAGCAAGCGTCTTTTTCTTCCAGTTTTCAAGATGTGATTTTAGCGGACTACAGATGGCGAGGTTCATAAGTGACAAGGTCACCTATGACCTTATTCAATCGCCCTCCCCACATTTTATTAATAAATGCAAGCATCGAAAACATTCAGGCGTTTTTTGTTTCTGGGCTCTATTTTCGAATGCTATTACTTGCGTGTAACGACGTTTTTAACACCATTAAAAAAGCCTACAGAGTTAACCAGTGTGTAGGTGGAGGGACGAGCGCAACATAAACTTAAAAATTTCGTTACCCATTTCTCGGCGTTCAACTATCCTAACGGTCTGCTGTAGTTTCTACCAGTTATTTGAAAAACTGAATATTAACTCTCTTACGAGTGACTGATGTCAACAAAGAGTGCGAGATAAGTCATATGTCGGACAACAAAGTGGGTTTTTATTCCGCCAATAGCTTAAATGTTTTTGTTAAGAAATGCTGAAACTAAACTGTTTATGAACAATTTATTTGTGATTTAAGGTCGCATTAACAACTAAGTCATTAGGGACCATTGGGTTTAAAGTTATGGGTAACTGTGAACTAGATGAAATGATATGGTAATGAACCGGGGGAAGACCGAACACAAACGGTACTAGTGCTTCAGCGATCTCTGCCATCGGATCGGCTTCGAACACTATTTCAGTTTATTCTAATTTGGATTTGGGCAAAACGAACAGAAACTAAGCACAAATTGATAAATGGATGACAGAAGAAACTGCTAATGTGCACCATATATTAGTTACCAAGTCCTATTATTGGTTTTGATCGCTGGGATCTTTTAACTAAGGAGTAAAGTCAAGTTTTCTACATGAATGATAACGAAAGCAGTTTCGGAGGTAGGCCGTAACTTTCACTCAACGGCACAATTATTACCTGCCAAAGTCAAGATTCCCATCGACGAGTGTTCTTTAAAGTACAGACTACTAGTTCATCTTAGATTGTTGATTCCCTGAAATGTTAATTTCCATTTTTACAACTCGCGAATTAATCTTTAATCCTTCTCTAGCAAAAATATACTTGAACATAAAGTGTAGAATAATAATCCAGAAGACTTCTTAACTCGTTTAGGTACAACTTTCAGACGCTCGACCACCGAACTACAGTGCAATGCGGGGAGGCTTCAACCTACGTGTTCATTTGCAAAAAGAGAAATTTGGTCCCCCAGATGCTCTAGAAGTTAGTACAATTATGTATAAACGTCCCTGTATATTATAATGGTCTGGTAATGGTGACATATCAAAATTCGTAAGTCAAACGCCGCGAAGGCCAACTTTCTCAAAGGTGATAGTTGCAATGGTTGCTAGTTTAGGAAATATTATCAGTTTAATTTAAAATCACAACTTGCAAAGCTCCGCTTACTAGCCAATGAAAATGAATTGTCATCTTCAGATGCAAAAGTAATATGCTTTTTAACCGCAAGATTTACGTAATTATTAAAAATGAATTCAAATTCACAGAACTGGCTTTACAGTTATTAAATAAGTTAAACATGAGCTTTTAAATTTTTGTTCGTTTAAACAAAATGGATGAGAATTGAGACCCGGCGATTCCTTCCTCCTATGGAATTTTTCATAATAGGTTTGCCGACCAATACCTAGCTCTTTGATTTGTTTACTACATAAACTAATAACTTCTTCGATCGTGGGGGTGGGAATCTATTAGTCAAAGAAATGTATACAGGTGTCCCTTAAAACTATGGACTGCCCCCATAACTTAACAACACGTGATATGGAAATGCAGTTTTCACTCAATAATGCGAAATCGTGGGGCTGTAGAGAGATTGTTTGCACCATTTTTCGTTTTCGATAAATTGAATCATCTTTTATTTTTTAAATGTAAATGTATATTTTTCTCATTAGAAATGGATAGATCATAAAAGGAGGAATAAAATTATGTACAATATGTTGGTATTTTGTTAGCAAGAGTACAAAATTAGTTTGACATGTCATTTTGAATTAAACGGACAGTATTTCCTGCAGCAACCCTTACGTCGCGTCGTTGCCCTTGGGTAGCTGGCCTTCGCGTAGCAGCGCCGAGATTCTTACAGGGAGAAGAGTGAGGGGGGGCGATAACGCAAGTCGTTTTAACTAGAAAGAAATCGATATTAACGATCAGAATGAAAGATTTTGCATTTATTCATCAGAATTGATTATTTCTTTCTCTGATTGAAATTCCAAATAATCTATCATTGGAATGAACCATATTAAGAAATTGGTAGTGTACGGGAGATACGAGTGCTAACAAAGGGAATTTTCAAACAACAAAAATAGAGTTCGATGGCTGTAATCTAGCATTTTAAAATACTAAAAATACAAAGGAAATGAGAAGTTGAAGATTTTCACTTTATCTCCAGAACATGTCATTATTGCCGTTAGTCCACTTCTCATTGTAAATTTATAAAAAGACAATAAGACGTGGATGAGAATAGAAAAACTGAATAAAATATGTACATTATTTACTTTATTAAATTATTTACTAAACTCTGACCTCCATCGACTGGAATGCTCCTTTGCAGTAGTGTGGAAAGGGCTGATGAAATACTGAAACTTTCTTGACGCTAGAGTACATCGATGCTTTGGAATTTTCAAACAAGAGAAATTTAATTCTGTTGAATCAATGGAAAAAATTTTTCATTCTCGTAGTTAATACTAAGTTTTTTCCTGGGCCAGTCCTGATAAGGCCATGGATTGCTGAAAACACGCCGCTATCCCCCATCCCGCCGCTATCCACGCCACAACGCTCAGTCTCCTCTCCCCGTAAGTCACGGGGCCGCGAAAGCCAACTTTCCCACAGGTGACAGTTGCAAGGGCTGCTAGTTTAGGAAATATTATCAATCGAATTTAAAATCCATGTCAGATACTCTAATTTTATACTCAAATTACTACCAAAATACTAACATATTGAAACATGATTTATTGCTCTTTTTATGACCTATCGCTAATGAAAAAATAGTTCCATTTAAAAAATCAGATGATTCAATTTCTCTAAATCTAAAAATATTTCAAACATTATCTCTACGGCATATTCCTTGCCCTGATGATTATGCATTGTTGAATGAAAACTGCACTTCGATATCGTGAACGGTTTAGAAGTAATGGAGATGGCCCATAGTGGGGGGGATATCCTGTACAGTAACGTGGGTCGACAGACCTGCCCTACAAGGGGATTCAGGATTTGAAATTTATATAGTATATTTAACTGATTCGATATAAGTTAAAATAACCACATTAGATTTTTTCGAAATATTTATAATTTACCCTTTTTTAGTATTCATTTCGTATAGTATTCATTTTTTCATTGAAGTAAACAATATTCCACTTACAATTATCGTAGCTCCGCCGCTAAGAATACCGATACAGACTAACAATACAATTAACAATTTACCCTCATTCAAATAATTCACAATTTGTTCACATTTTTTAAAATTCTTTATCTATTCGTACACTCTTCGATGGGTGGTGAATGGCCAATACTGCTTTCTGATTCTTTTATTCTTTTAACGCTTATTGAATATTATCTGGCGCACGACATTCAAAATATTGTCAGAATTTTGAAAATGAATTCTGCCAAATTGCTCCATTCATTCCTATTCCTTGTTGTTTTCTCCACTCTTTCAATGTTACACCCACATAATAACTTACTGAAATCAAATTAAAAAACCTAAATCTTGCAACAACGTGCTAACATTTGCTTAGTCTTCTCCGGTCAACCATAATGCCCGCCTTTCATCTCTTCTGTCCTGGAAGTTCTTAAACTCGTAGATCTTAGACGTATTCTGCTCATATTCTTTGGTCGTGCATATTCTTCGTACTATTCGCTTTCGACTCGCTGCACTTACTAGCTTGTTTCTTTCTTGATAGTGTTATTGTTATTAATTCATTTCCTTCCCATGGAAATTACTGTGTCTAGTAATGAAACAGATTTTGCGCTCTTCTACTTGACCTCCTACTTCACATACTTTGGCCTCTATTTTTCTCCTAACCACTATTATTTCGCCCAGTTCAAAATTTGTTGCCTTTCAAGCAATGAATTTTCCAAATGTATTTATTCCTATTGTCAATTTCTTACTTTTGTAATGGTTTCAAAATAGGGCCGAATTAAGTCATGCTAGAAAAAGTCTGTTCTATTCCACGATTATTAATTTAATCAAAAATATGGTGTATGTGATAGTGATTTAGAATGTTAATGTAAATAGATTTAAAATACTAAGATATTTACTACGTGAAAAGCAGGTCTTTGACTTGGAATTTTTGTTTCAGGGGACACCGTGACAGGACCTTGGACTCATACTGTGAAGATATACTGAGGAAATGTGGTTAAAATGTAGGAATTGTAATGAACAGATATTTTAACATTGTATAAAAACGTCAGTTGCAGATTTCAAGATGCCAAACTCGGTTTTGTTACTTTTAACGAGAAAGTTTTGAGGAAGTGAACGTGATTGAGAATTTGTAATTTTAAGAAAGTAACTTCATTTTAAGAAAATAATCTTCGTTCCAAAAATACGAAGTAGGACGTAGCTGAGAAAAGCAGAAGCGCTAAGAAATCTGCAACTTTGCTTAAACTAATATTTATGTACCTGGTGCACCAGTTTCGTTTTGTTTAAGAGAATGTTTAAGAGAATGATTTCAAATTGAAAAGTGTTTTGAATTTTGTGATAAATTTCATTGAATTAGAGAATTTGTAATTTTGTAATTGAATTGCGTATAGGTTGTGCAATGAAATTTTAAAATAGTAAATTAAGATTGCACAATGGTGTAATTTTGTAGTATTATCTCGATAGGGACATCTTTTGATCATTTGTAAAAATGTATTCTGATCCTTGGAAAGAATTCCAAAATAGTCTTCACTCTAAAGATATAACAATGTTTTTGTCACTCTCAAATGAAATAAAATCTGTTAGTGTTTTATGAATCTTTGGAAAACTATTTACCTCAATGTCACTTGAAATATTGATTAAAATTACTGAGTTGTGTACACATTTGCAATTAATACTTCTTACCTTTAGTGTTACAATCCACTGTTCTAGTTCTCACCAAATTACATAGTTAGTCGTCAAAGACGTTCTGTGTTTTACACTTAAAATGTGCAGCACATGACAATTCTCTCCCATACCCTTTGTGAAACTTTTCATTTCGGTCACTTGCTAAAACCGCACCCAATACGTTATAGAGCATGTACTAATAGTTTGCATCTTTGCAACCGTTCTGCACATGAGCCTTACTTTGATACGCTAATATCACTGTCACAGCGAGTGTGGGACGGCGACCATCGGCTGATTACACTGTTCTACAAGGGTTCTATTTCTGAGATAAAAGTATATGATTCATTATGAATTTGCAATGGGAAGTTCATATCTGAAATCAAAATGTCGCGTTCAGGGATAGTTTTTCAGTAATTTTAACTTTTGTATCTATTTATTTATTTGTCAAAAAACAGTAAAAACTGTATATGACGTGTGGGGAAAGAAATTTATCTGCGCACATTTTCTTGATGGCCAGAATTTAACAAAAAAACAAAAAACAAAAAAACAAAACGAAAAAATAATTATAGATAAAATAATTATTTTAGAAAAAAATATTTCAAAAATGTTTTTTCCCCGAGTTATAGAAAATAAATTTCAACTGTAAATGAACTACAAGCAAAAGGAGTGCTCAACAAAACGTGCGCACAGTGAAGCTACATTCACGTCCAGAAGCAAAACAAGGGGCCATCTCAGCATTTGCTCAATGGATCAGGGAAACTGGACAAAAACCTGATCGAGATGGGGGTCATTGACCCGGAAGCTGAAGTACATTACTTGTTACAGGTGTATTAAATATTTTTTTAAAATGTATACAAAGCAAACGTAAACTAATTCATTATATATCTTTGTTTTGTTACATTAAACATTATTTTTCTTTTTCACGATCAGTATAGTCTCTAATTGTATAGAAACAGTTTTGCAGCAGAAAATATTTTACTTTAAACTTAAATTTGTGTATCGTGAAAAAGGCATTTCCCTCAATTGAGGGAACAATTGCAAATAACACTTGGCAACATGGACTCTTGTATTTGTCAAATGTTTTAGTAATTAAATGTAGGAAAGCCTCTCTCGATTGTATACTTTCATAAACACTGGTTACCTGAAACCTAGCCTCACAGTTACTGTCAGGAAGCCTCAAGTGACGTTTAAAGTGATTTTTTGTTTTTCTTGGTATACAGAAAGTGACAAGTAAATTGATAAGAAGGAAAGGAGTGAATAATGTCTTTGTATAGCATGAATTAAAGATTATAATGATATAATTTTGATTTTTCTAGAAAATATCTCGTCAGCGCTTCTGTCGAAATACTCCCGACAACTTTTGCTATATCTGCGGAGAATTCACATTTGTAAGGAAGAGGAATATTATGTTGCGCGTCTTTTTTGTAAATTAATTAACTGGTGAAAAGTAAAAGAAAATACCATGTTATTTGCTGTACCTATGGTATGGCGAGAACCAAAAGACCATGTATCTGACTGTATTTTCTGTGTCACGAAAATTCGAGATTTTAAAAAAAAGTCAAAGAAACACATTGCTTACCCAGACCTATCTTCCGCGCAAAGGTCAGTGCCACACTCTGAAAGTTTTCCAGTTCCATTTTAGAAAATATTTTCAAATTAATTATATACAGTGGGTATAAATGGAAGGTATGCAGCGATTTCAAAGTAATTGCATTGTTATTAGGTATGCAACAAGGCTACACAAAATATGCTTGCTTTCTTTGCGAGTGGGATAGTCGCGATGAAATTCCCACTACATAAGAAAGAAATGGCCGGAACGAAATTGGAAAGTAGGTGGAAAAATGTCCAACGTTAAAGGCTGGTAGCTCGTGAAGATATCCTTCAACCACCTCTTCATCTCAAACTCGGTTTAAACAATTTGTAAAGGCGATGGATCCAACTGGCGAAGGGTTTACATATCTTGCTGACAAATTTCGTCGTCTTTCAGCAGCAAAGATAAAGGAAGGTGTATTTGTAGGCCCTCAGATCAAAAAAATTGAGATAGATAGAAATTTTGAAACATGCCTCACTGACGCAGAAGCCCAAACATGGCAATGTTTCAAGGTGTCAGAAAACTTACTTGGAAGGAAAAGAGCTGAAACTTACAAGGAAATAGTGAGTCATATGATCAAACTTATCAAGAAATTGGCTACTAAGTATCTTTGAAAGTACATTTCAGGGACTTTCAGATTGACTTCTTCCCAGAGAGTTGCAGCTATGAATCGGAGTAACAGGGAGAGGGATTCATTTAAAAATATACATCTACCATGGGAAAAAGGTACGAAGGGAAGTGGATGCCTATAATGTTGCCTGACTATTGCTGGAGTATCCTTCTAGAAGAGGAAGACACTTGTTTCAAAAGAAAAAAATAAGATATGTAAATTACAAATGTTGCTACATTTGTATAATTTTCTCTTTTTCTTTATACTTTCCTTTAAAATATTTGTTACAAAATTAATTCTTTCGTGAATATTGCCTTTGTGAACGCCTTCCTCGGCTTTTCTAATATTATAGAGTTACATTATGTAACTGAAATCAATCATCAAGATCACTGAAAATTATTTTATTGCTATTTCCTGAATTCCGAAAAATAAGTTAACATTTATAGAGTACCGTGAGATAAAAATTAAAATTCCGGTTAAACTATCTCTGACAGAGAAAAACGGTAAACAGATTTAAAACTACTATTTTAATATATACTTTGAAACTACTTTAAGAATCACAACTTTTTTCTCCAGAAATCGAAAAAAATGTTTTTTTTGTAGAACAGTGTTATCAGAGCGACGCAGACCCCCGCTCAGCTCCGCCCCGCCCCGCCCCGCCCCGCCCCGCCCCCCCGCCCTCACCCGCCGCGCCCCGCCCTCACCCGCCGCGCCCCGCCCTCACCCGCCGCGCCCCGCCCTCACCCGCCGCGCCCCGCCCTCACCCACCGCGTCCCGCCCTCACCCGCCCCGCCCCGCCCTCACCCGCCCCGCCCTCACCCGCCCCGCCCCGCCCCGCCCCACCCTGCTCTCACCCACCCCGCCCCGCCCTCACCCATCCCGCCCTCACCCACCCACCCCGCCCCGCCCCGCCCTCACCCACTCACCCCCCCCGCCCCGCCTTCAACCCGCCTTCCAGACTAGGTACCCGCCCCTCCTGACTGCCCCTCGCGCCATTCGCGCGTGAACCGCCGCCTCTCTCATCCCCAGGCAGATGGCGTGCTACTCCCAGTAGTGCAATAAGCAGAATAGACGTAGAGCGGAATGGACATTTAGAAAATGGCATCGCGAGAAAGCGAAAGTTAAAGAACTATAAACGTCACTCATCTAAAGGAAATACAAAGATATAAAGCCCGCCAAACTAAAGCAAATACAAAAAATTCCATGTAACATGATTTACGAGTGATCTAGTTATATTGGATTAATTTTTCATTTCACGAGCATTTCAAAATTTAATCTGTAATTTCGCTCTCAATGTTCGTTGGGATCAATGAATTACAATAGACTCCGCTAAGAGCCTTATTTTTCTAGAATTTACAACTAGGAGAAATCCCTAGTTATTATACTCTCCCGTCTATCCCTAGAATTTGCAATAATGTTATGAAATAGAGAGAATTTGTCCCGTTATAGGAAACTTTGCAGTAAATATTCGTTGGCAACATATTAGAAACGCCTCACCTACGGGCCTTCTATCCCCCGATTTTGCAATAGGAATAGGAAATACAGTAAATTTCCTTCGTTACAGGACATTTTGCATTAAGATTTTCGTTGGCAACAAGGGATTATTATTGCGACTCTCCTAGCCCTAGAATTTGCAACAGGGTTCGAACATATAGAGCATTTCCCCTCTTATAGGCAATTTCGCACTGAATGTAAGCAAAAAGGAATTATTATCGACTCTCCTGCGGGCCTTCTATCCCCAGAATTCGCGAGCGTCGTTCCGCACCCCCTCCCCCTCCATAGACGCCGCCAATGGCAGATCGGCGGCGCGCGGAGGCAGCGCCATCTGTGGCGGCGGCGTGCTGCTGCTCTGCGGCGCTGGCGCCCTCTGCCCGCGCGTCCCGCGCCGCTGGCCATGAATAACCCTCATGCTGTGCCAGTCTCCACATTCCGGGCGCCGCAAACGCACAATTGTCATATTTGGCCACGTTCTTTTTCCACAAAACAAAACTACGCCAAAAATATGATTCGTGGATTATTCTCCCCATCAAACGCACGGCGACAGGATATCCTGAGCGCGTATTTCACACAAAAAAAGGTCCGCGCGCTGTAAAGTATTATTAGAATCACAATGCAGACGCGCCGGCAAAAAATAGAACATTCGATCAAATATTGTAACATTGTGTTCGTTTGTCCATTCTGAATAGAAAATATGAAAACAATGAATGCCAAATGAATAAACATTTGAAAACAGAACGAAGGTAAATAAATAATGGGAGATGCGGGGGCCTGCACCGGAAGGGAGAGGGGTGATAGGGGGCGCTCGGGGACGAGAGAGAGAGAGAGAGAGCACATTACGGAAGAGCGAGCCCGCAAATGGCTCTGCGTGGGACAATTGAAGGGGCCGATCATAGAGAAACACAAAACTAGTGAAAAGATACCAACATGAAGAGAACGGATGTGATTAATACGAAAGAGTGAATTCCTAATGGAGATGAAAATGGACATCACGGGCTCTGAACGCAAAGGGGAGAATAAGAACATGACAGAGGGGAGGGTAGCTAAGATGACGCCCTACGTACACCTGCAAATGTTATATTCGAACAAGGAGGCAAGCTGAAAACACGTGGAAAGAAGCAAAGGAAGTGATGCACGTGAGAGAAAACAAAAGTAAACGGAGTGGCGTTAGCAGAAGAAGGACCTTTAAGAAATATGTGGAAAGTATCGGGAGAGGGGGGAAAGGCGGCAGAAGGAGAGCGCACAAAGGAGTGGCCGGAAGAGCGTGGAGGGAGGGAGGGAGGGAGGGAAGAACTGGCCCGCGGAACCCTCCGCACCGCACATTTCCGTAATTCCGTCATCGGTCTCGCCCCCGATGACAGCGCCTTTGTGCGGGCGGCGGCGGCGCAGGACATTACACGCGGCTCTCGCGCAGCCGTGAGGTTTCCCTCCGCATGCGGCGGAGGGGACAGGGCGAAGGGTGGAGGACGGAAGGTGGAGAGTGGGGGCGGTGGGTGGAAGATCGTGGGCGGAGGGCAAAGGGTAGAGAGCTGATGGGATGGAGGAAGGTGGAAGGCGGTAGGAGAAGATGGTATGTGGAGGATGGAGGGAGATGGGTGGAGCGCAAGGGTGGAGGGTTGAGGGTTCAAAGTAGTGGGTGGAGGGCAGAGGGTGAATGGTGAAGGGGGAGGGAAGAGGGGTGGAAGATAGAGGGCGATGAGTGGAAGATGGGGGTGGAGGGAGAGTGGAGGATTGAGAAAGGAGGACGGAGGGCAGAGGGTTGAAAGTGAAGGGGTCCTCTGCCATCTTAATTTTCAAAACTGCATTGCATAATAATTTTTCCGCGTATATTTTGAAGCGAGAAAAAAGTAAGTTTTATATTTTTTGTTGTAATTCTGCTCAGATTTGGCTACAGTGGTTAAGGAAACTAGTGCAACAACAGCACCAACTTTCTGGCATATTCTCTAGATTTGCTGTTTCCCAAAATTTAGAGAGTTCAACGAAAGAGATTCCTGCGCCATTCTGTTAGGTCTTACTTGATTTACCTCCTCAAAAATTTAAAATAAAAATTTGTAGCGAGTTTTGAGAAAATATTTCTTATAAATTGCATTAATTTTGAGCTGAAACTGAGCGAAAACTACTCGTCTTTTCAAACAACTGTACATGACCCTTTTTTAAGAAATTATTTTTAGAACAGATTTTGAGACGAAATTCTGTCGCTTCAACTTTACAATTTTAAAATGTTATCTTTCTGCTGTTTTCGAAGATACAGTGTGTTCGCCGGAAATGAGTCTAACACAAATTATTTACCGTTCTTTGATACACATGAATAGAAAATTTAAAGAAAATAATTGGAGCCATTTTTGAGAAAATTATTGTTTTAAAATAATGTAAGAATTCCTAAATATTTAACACCAAATAACGCGAAAACTACTCATATTTTCAAAAAAATTGTACATGACCTTATTTCAATATCATTCTTTAAAAATCAGGTTTCATTACAGAAATAAATCTCGATCGACAACATTATAGTTGTAGGAATACTCCGAAAAAAAATGAACTCTTACCATTTTCGAAAATCATGGATTTCAACGGCAATGAAACTTTTACAATTCTACCCTGACTTTTTCTGATTACACAATTTTCTACATAATTTTCGAGCTGTTTTTGAGAAAAGTTTTGACTTCTTGTAAAGTACCCCCCAAAACGGAATATTAGTTTCAAACTCTGAAGACCGTGAATTTCTTTAAATTGATCAGGAAATATCAATTTTGGAGAATATCATGGCGGGCGGACGGGCGGACGGACGTTTTGCCGTCAATGGATTTTTCTGTATCTAGGATTCCCAAAACATCGATTCTAATCACCCAACGTGTTGAAGTAATTCACTATATGTAGGAACAAAAGTTATCCACTTTTTCGTTACCAGCGTCTAGGAATAAGAGATTTTGGATCGAAAATTCGCCTTTTTCGACGCACGGTTACCACAATTTCTTTTCTGACAAAGCAAGGGCGGTAAGATAAAAACAACAAATTTTCTGATAACGAAAATAACATATTTTGTCAGAACGTAGACTAGAGATAAACTATGTTTCGTCTGTGAGCGTAATTTTTTTCACCGTCCCAAATATCCATCAATATTTGATTTCCAGTGTAAAGACAGAAAATAGAGTTGCAAAGATGAGCCTGAAAGAATTGCATAGAATAATATTGTGTGTGTGGAAGCGCTGAGGGGGGAGGGGGCGCAGGCAAAAAACCGCCCCTGGCCCCGTCGCGCCGCGAGGGCGCCGCAGCTACTCGGCGCGGGGGCGCCCGCCCCCGCCCCTGCCGACCTCGCCCCTGCCCCTGCCAATGCCGCGCCCGCCCCCGCCCCTGCCGCCCCCGCTCCCGCCCCTGCCGCCCCCGCCCCTGACCCCGGCTCCCTCCTCCGCCGCCCCCGCCCCCCGCCGCCCCCGCCCCCCGCCGCTACCGCCGCCACCACCGCCGCCGCCGCCGCCGCCGCCGCCGCCATGGCGCATTAAGAGACAAACGCCGCGCGGGTTGTAACTCTAGCGCGCCGCAAAAAGGCGGCGGCGGCGGCGGCCGCCTCCTCAAAAGATGCCCGAGACCGGAAAAGACTTAAAGAGAGCGCGGCGGGGAAGAGCGCGCCGTGAATAAGCGCCGGGCGACCCGCCTCGCGTCGCGTCGCGCGCATTTGTCAAAATTAAGGCGCAGCAGCGAGCGAGCGGGCCGGGCCCGGCGAGGGGAGGCGGAATACACGAAAATACGGAAAGGAGAGAACGGGACGGAAGGCGGTTCGTGGCGCGAAAATGAAATTAAAAGAAATTTAATTTACACAAGTGAAAACGACTTAGAATGGGTGGTGGACAATAATGTGTCCCAGGACAGATAAAATGAACCTCAGAACGAAAAATACTTCCTGTCGCAAAAGGTAAAAGGAAGAAAACTAAAGGTAAGTGAATATCAGTGGTTATAACGGGAATGCAAAAAATGGCGGAAACATATTACAAGTAGATGAGATTGTGGTGAAATACACTATCGGAAAATAAGCCAACAAATATTTTCGGGATGATTCGAGAGAAGCTCAGATTGTATTTCAAACATTACAAGATATCCTCCCTCAAGTGTTGATTCCCAATGTTTTTTATAAGAGATCATTAGGAATTTGTTTTAACTTTCCCCACCAGAAGTATAGACTATATTTCTGGGTCGCAAACGTTCACACAGGTCACGAAAATCGCCCTACGAAAAGGGATTTCCTCTACATTTGGAGGCTCGGCTGGGCAAGAGTGGCAAATGGTAAGGAGAAAGGGACATACCCATTCAATTTAGTCCAAGACTGGAACAATGGACAAACGAACTAGTAGTCGTGCTGCGCTGCGAAGTTGAATGCGTTAAAGGGAATTTTAGGTTGCAGGAGCGAAACGAGAACAGATATTGCTCTGTTGCATCTACAATATTGTCGTCAATGTGCAAAATCGCTATCTGAACAAATTGACATTGACCTCGATGTACCGTACACTGGTCTATGGTCTGTGAAATAAACCAAGAAGCATTTAATGATATTATTTCAACCATTTTTCGTAAATTGGCCTCGTATGTCGCTGACCTTAACGCTGTAGATGTTTCTTACTATATTGGCGCACATGCACGACCTTCGTTGATATAAGGAACGAACCAAGACTGAATGCTGAACCCAACGCTGTATCATTCTTCGTTACATTGTCTTTCTGGAAACCACCGAAAGTGGAATGTTCAATGTTAAAATATTCTCGAAATGAAAGAGTTAATGGGATATAGGAAGGTAAAGCAATTTTCTATAAATGGTTGTAGGTGATCGTAACAGACACTCCATGACAGTAATTACATCTACTATGTTCTATGGTTTCCGTGCAATTCGCTTTTATCTACTTTAATCCAAAAGCCTTATGTCTATGAGTTTTACGAGTGTGTGCGACTTATATCTGACCATTGCTGCTAGTATCGATGCACTGTTTTATTGTCGATCAAAATGATCCACTACTTCCCGCAGTGGCCTTCCATACGTCCAAAGTTTCGTCTGTTAAACTTGTTAACTGTCAAAATTGGGTTCGCCTTGGACGTCCTGACTTGTTAATAACCTCCAAACAAGCTCCTAGGGAACAACACGATTTGATTCTCCCGAAGAGCCCATTACAATTTGACACCGTCGTCTTAATAACGTTTTTCCTGAAGATCATTTCATTTGCTACTCTCTAAAATCTTGTGCTAATATGGTAGTTATCAGTCAGTTTCTTCATAGTGTTTTTATTTCATCTTCTTATGTCTTCCTTCACAGTGGTTTGTATTAGTGAAATTGTGAGGAATCAATATATACGTAATATTTTTCAATAATTCAAAAATTTATTTCTTGTACTAGCTACAGGATAATTGGAAACTCATCCATTAAAAAAAAACAAATCTATGACTACATGTTTGAAAATATTGTCTTACGAACTTGAACAGATATTCCTTTCCTCTAAGTTCTTACAAATTTATAACCGGTATGGTCTTTCTAACACATTTGGTTGCTTTGCCTCTTGAAAATGCAAGTGCACAATTTCGTACTTGCTTGTGATTAATCAAATTCATCCCTTTCAATAAAAAATAAAATTTGAAATACCGTTAAATTTGGTGTTGAAACAATGATAAAGCGCAGACATATGAGAACATCCTTGATTGCAAAAGGGATTGAGGGAATTTCACTTAATCGAAAGGCAGTAGTTTAGGATAACAGACGAATGTCTCATGAGTGAGAAGCAAAACGGGCAGAAGAGAGTGTCACCGGGAGCGGGGGGGGGGGCTTGTGGAAGCGGGGTTGAGGACTTGTGACGGCGCAAAGAGGAGCAGGAACAGGAGCGAGGAAGGAGAGGAGTGGGGAGGGGGAGGTTGAGACAAAGGGCAAGACAAAGGCCACGACTGCCACAAAGCTACGTCAGGGGCATAAACAAATGAATGGAGGAAAACGCTCCCCGAAGGCGCTAGGGGAGCTGCTCCACGCTTCCTCAGCTTCACACTGGGCTCCAATGAGCGTCCTCGATTTCTTACTTGCCATTTCAGTCTCTCAACAAACAAAACAACGATTGTTTCTGGAAGAGCTTCATGAAATCATGCCTTAATTATTGTATTGTGAAAGTCAATGTTTAACAGAAAATGTGAATGTATTTACGGTCTTAGTAGGCACACTAGTGTATGTGAGAGTATTCGCAGTTGAATTTTCTATCAGGGGAACTCAGAGAGGCATATTGAGAAACAAAATAGAGAGCAATCTAAAACCGGGATGACAAAAAAAAAATGAAAGAAAAAGAGTAATGGCGCCCATATACTTCACAGATATACAGTACACTTTCCCTTTGATGATACAGCAGCTGTACAAAGCATTAACAAATCTGATTCGGCCATTCGTCAGTGAGTAACCTGTCATATCAGATTGCCATTTGGACGTATAAGGATACTAGAAACGAGATTGGCCTAGGATTCCAGTTGTCATTGCCCCAGTGAGGTGAAACGCCTCTTGGCCAGTCGTGCTCTGCTGATGGCTGGGCCCCGAGGAGCGCCGAGGCGAGCGCGAAGCGAGCGCGAAGGGAGCCGAAGCGAGCGCGAAGCGAGCGCGAAGCGAGCGCGAAGGGAGCCGAAGCGAGCGCGAAGAAGCCAAGGGAGGGGGGAGGGGTTGGGGGCAGCGCATCCGCCGGCGGCCCACAAGCAGCGCTGTGACAAACGACCACAAGACGACATATTTATGCAAATATGCTGATGCTGCGCCTAATTTGAGCGCTGCCCGCGCCCATGCTAATGCGTCGACCATATTTTATGTTATTTAATTCTCATGGAAATAACGTCAAATGAGTCAAAGCAGACGACAAAGCGAAGGCGCTTCCTGGGGCCAAAGGGGCGAGAGGAAGACGAAAGCGGTGAAGCCTCATGCTGAAAAGCATCTTCATCACCCGCTTTGCGACACAACGTGGAATCTTAATCCAGGAGAAAACTTAATGTTTCCTATGTATTTCATTGTTTAAAGATGAAACTTTATGGATATCAAAGATTTTCGTTACCGTTAATAATGATACGAATAGTTTCGTAAAAAAATATTATTTTCTTTGACGTGTTTTTCAAAAGTGCATTAAAGTGCAGTAAACTCAAAAGTTTTTGAGCAATAATTCCAATCCTAAAAGAACTTCAATCAAAGTTAAGTAATTTCAAAAAGGTAGGATATATTATTTTCTTGCCAATTTCTGCAAATCACATTAAATTTATTTGTTCATAATATTCGATTTATTATTATTAGTCGTTATTTTTAAAATAGCAAATAATAATAAATTGAATTCGTTATTTTTGAAATAAGGAACAATATTTTGAAACACACACTGAAATGGCATAGAAATTCCTGGTTCAAACAAATTATCACATCTGAGATGGCTAATGATTTCATATCCTAATATTTACTTTTGAAAAAGTCAAATAACTATCCCGGAAAAAGAACACTGGGTCTCAGAATTAGAGTCGAGAATTTCCAGTACTTAATTGAAAAAGCTGCTCCAATCCAATTGTTGGCAAATGCCTTGCTAATACCTCGCAAGGAGTTTGTGTATAGTTGATGAAATCTCGGCATTCCGCTCAGGGCGCCCGCCCTTATCTGGGCGCGAGCGCCACGTACGTTTCCGAGTGCTGGGCTTCACGCGGCCCAACTTGCGCCGCCTGAGAGGGCTAATCTGGCTGAACCGCTGCTTCCCGCGGAGGGCACGTTCGGCGCCGCCTCGCGCCACAGGCGCCTCCGCGCGGACGTGAGCGGCATTCGCCTCGCGGCCTCCTGGGGCGGACACACGGCGGGCGGGCTCGCGAGGCAGCCACACGGCGCGATCCACTTTGCGGCTTCCGCGGGGTAACGGCTAGCGTATCGGCCTCGTATACCCGACTTTACGGGCTCAAACCATGTCATATCCGTGAATTTTTAAGGGCGACAAAAAGTCCTTCGTTCGCCTTCCTTCGGAGGGAAAGTAAAGCCGTCTGTCCCATGTTGTAGATTATAATATGGGCACCTAAAATATACGCTAAATTTAAATCGCCTGTTTCGTGTCGCTCGAGTGAAACTTTTCTCCGCTAGATGACGAAAGCGAAATTTGGGTGGACAGACTGAACCGCGGGCCTGATGGCCTGAGCCTCGCCACGTAAAATAAGGCATCATTGAATGGAATGGACTGCAAACGAATCGAATCGAACTGAACTAAATACAACCGAACCGAACCGTACTGAACTGAAGTGAATCGAATCGACGAATCACATTATATGTCATTGACTTCCCGTCGACCGCTGCTGCTTATGAGAAAGGATAGTCTTCTCAATAACAATGACAATAAAATTCATTACAAGACTTCCGTCTTACAGGATCACAACTTACATCAACTTCTTAAGAAACTCAGAAGTTATCTCTGCTTATGTCTTTAGCAATTAATACATACAATTACATAAATTCCATAATCCGTAGAACTAAGAAGCTGTCCATCTAGTGGTCACGACCTCCCGAAGCATCCTGCTTGTTTATCCAGGATTTCCAACATGACACCCCATAGGTGGAAATAAATGACTATATAACCCGCTCCGTTACAGAACTACACCTCCCTTTTACGAGTTTTGTTGGAGAGTCATAACAAAACAATGAAACAAGTCAGTACATAAAATCACATACAATAAACAATTTAAAGTATTTATAACAAATAATTCTGTCATTAGATTTCTATTATAGTAGTAAACAATATATTTTTAATCTGGTACAGTTCTACTTAGTATATTGGCATGTTTGTGTTTTTTTTTATCTTTTCTACGAATTTCTTCCAAATTGTAATTCTGTACACCAAGAATCAACGACCTATTTGCTAGAATTAGATGCCTGTCCCTTGGTGCCAGGTTATTTGATTCCTTATGTTTTATTACACCATCAACGTTTAAAATCTGTTGATTTCCACCATTAATATCATATTCGACCCTCATTTTGACATTGTCAAATGTTTTATTCAAAGTAGTAAACTTTGATTCTACCGCACCTTCTAAACGATCAAATCTCTCAGTCAAATTTTCAATCATTTGCAATATCTTTTCAGTTTCTACATTAATATTTCCTCTTAAATGATTCCTTTTAAACAATTTCACAGTTTTATTTTCTAGTATATAGTTATTCGATTTTTAATAATTTCACACTACAACCGCTTTGGTGTATACTAATCGAGAAGTTCTTTGTAATTTAATATCCGTAATGGGTAGTCAAACTTACTGGAGTTTGTAATCATAACTTTTCCCCAATATAACATTTTTGAGAAGCTTTTTTACTAGATTCTACAAGAATGTCTGCTCCGCTGTGACGTATTAAATTGATATTTTGGTATTGACTTTTCCTCTGAGTAAATAAGGATTTACTTCAATATTGTCCGTGTTAGCATTTACAGATTTTTAGTGATATACTTGCTTGGACTTAATTTGATTGAATCCTGGGCACAGAGACTTAATATGTTCAAAACCATTGCAAAGGAAACTTTGTGCTTGAATTGGACTTCTATGTCGGAATAGTAACTTTTTAACATAACCTTCGTTTTGCACACGCATATTGTTTTATAACTATCAGGACAACCTACAAAAATATTTGACTAACTTTATGTATATATTTACTAAATTGTTCTTTGAAATAGCCACCGTATGGTGTTCATTTAAACTCATTACGTACTTCAACACATTCTAATGCTTTAACAATAGCCCTCGATTATTTAAATGTTACCCATTTCTCTATCATTTGTTCCTTGACAAAAGTGGGAATGCATCTTTTGATTTGCTCCGTAACTACAAGATCTTTTACATTATCTAAAGAATCTATACCAAGTCCAGTAATCCAACCCACGGATGCCATATTGGACAGAATTCCGCCAAATGGGTGAAAAAAGCATCGCCTTGCTCGAAGAAAATGAATTTCGCGGGATTTCGCTCAATGGGAGAAATCTGTTATTTCCAGGGAGCATTTTGGGCGAAACAATGCTTTTTTTGTTCAAATCAATATTATCTACCTTTTTTTCCACAAACTGTACAGATGTCTTCTGAAAGATACGTACCACGCACAAGGATTTTAGTTCTGAAATTCTTGCAAATGAATGTATGTATTTAAATTGCTCTTTCAGCAATTGCACTATTTGATCATAATCGATACCATTATCTTTCTGTTCACGAAATGGATATCTTACCTCAGCTGATAGCAACGTGGTCACTAAATATCGCGCCCCCCCATGTTTACGATCCAAATTTTCTGCCTTTGCAAAGGTTTCAGAATTTTTTTCTTTTACAATTCCATATAATTGTTTTCTGGTTGAAATGTTTTTAAAAATATCGCATTAACTCCCACAAATGCAGCAAGCACGCATGTAAGCAAAAGCGTGAGGACTGTACACAATCCAATGGCTCCAATTTTGTCTCGACCAAGTGACGCTATTGGTCGAGAGGAGCAATCCACAGTGCACAAATATATTACATCTCTCCTCTATGGGACAATCCTACGCCAGGGACGCCATATTATCTGGTGATCTTCCAACCAGCTGCAAAAACGATTTCCGGGGAGCCAGAATTGGTAAACTTACACCTACAACGATATATAGAGTTCTTAAAACCCATTACGTCCACCTGACCTACGGTCCCCATTAAAAAAATAGAAACTGGCTAAAGCTTACTATTATTTTTAGAGGAGAATGTCCAAATATGAGCTATCTTTATTTTTGAATGCAGTTGGCACATTTTTGCACATAGGGGGAAATTTTAACTTTTAGCCATATCTTTGACTCATATCTTTCAATTCTGGAAAGTTTCAGAAATAAAAAATCAGAGTTTCATAAAAAAAAATACTTTATTCAAGAAAATTGGTAAATATCGCTCTTTGAAACTGGGGTCCAAATACGGGCTACCCATAATTATTTTAGAAAAATGTAATGCAAAACGTAATGACAGTACAATTCACTTGCAAATAGTACAATACAAGCACAAACTCTAAAATTCACTTACATGAATCACATGTTAACTCATTTCTCACCCAACCCGCGTACTCGGTGTATGCGCACCCATGACATGTATCATGCTGTACCCAATCTTCACCATTTCAAAGCAATTGTTGGCAAAACAGACAGGAATAATCATCAATTCAAAAGACAGACCAATCTCAAATTCCGAATCGGAGTCATCCATGGGTGTCTGTCTCTGATCTTCTGAGTCGGAGGAACTCGGTGAAGGGGGACGATTGTATGCTTGCTTTTTGATTTCAGAGGTTTTTGGTCTTTCTTTCCTTTCGTCTTTCACCCTACCAGCAGTAAACGGAAGATTTCCTTTTTGTCAATTTGGAGCCGTCCTCAAGGTTGCCCGGACCATTGTGGCTCCTCATGGTAAGGTGTTCCAGTGACCAGTGATGCTTTAGCTGATAAATGTAATAATTACAATTATTTGCATAAATAATAGATACATTGTAATAAGGTACATCATGTTTAGGTCATTTGAGAATGGTTTTGATCTGATCCAAATATGGGCCTCCCCGGAGAGGTAACCCATTTTAGACCTCACTCACTAGCCCATATTTCGACCAAATCCCCTTTTACAAAACCATCATGCTGTCTATTACTGGTACAAAGTAGGAGGTTGAATGAGGCATTGAAACCGTTCACCAACTCAACGTTAACATAACCCTGCTGCCTAATAACATTCACATCCAATTGGCAATGGCGAAAACAATATTGTACATACCTGCTGAATATTTGACGATGGAAAAACACGACAGTCGATGAGTTTTATGTATGGCTTTTGATCGGGTTGACTGATGGGCACCAACTGCTTGTCTCTCTTCATTGGAACCGAGGGGACTACTTTCACGCCATTTCCGAAAGACTTCAACGCCCTCCGGCTTCACAACAGAAACTAGCCCGTGTTAGACCCTAAGCTGTATTTGGACCTTCTCCTCTATTATTATTACTATTATTATTATCATTATTATTCCACTACATTACGGCTAATGATGTTATGAGTCAGCTCAAAATAAAATCTACATCAGGTTGCAACCAGCTACCTAGGGGAAGATCTAGGGACTGTCGGTGCCTCTACAATACTTTGCGCAAAATGTGGGCTGTTCCAAATAAAGCGATTTCTTGCACTTCCCAGTCTTTTGAACTACCTGGGAGTTTAGCCAAGTTCTTGCATACATTTTACGGAACAAATCCCGGAGCTGCGATGACTATCGGTACGACCTGTGCTTTTACGCTCCACTTTCGGCTGATCTCGATTTCCAAACTCTTGTATTTAAGACGTTTCTCTGCCTCCTTGGTTACGACATTTTTATCACAAGGCACAGCAACATCTACAAGTAGAGTATTTTTTCTCCAAATCCCAGATAACAATATCCGGTTTGTTTGCTGCTATCGTGCGATCCATTTGGATTTGTTGGTCGTACAATATTGTTCAGCGTCCTACCGATGTCACCGGTTTTGATGAGTGTTCGTACCACTTGGGACATGTTGTTGTTGTTGTTATTATTATTATTTTTCACAAACCAAAATTCAGGAAAAAAATCCGGAACAAACGAGGTTCAAACAATTTAGGATCGTTCAAATATTTTGGGAATATTTTGGTGATGGTGGGTAGAGGTAGGGTTGGCGTGAAGCTCCCTTTACCACTTTAAAGTAGCTCACTACCTTAAAAATAAAAATTAATAATTTTGTGTCTATTTTTTTCATTTTCATTTTTTTATGCGTTTAGAGATCAAATAATTCTAAAAAATCTCTGTTTATAAATAATTGGCCAAAATGTGAGTTTTTACTTCTGACATTATCTTTTTTTAAATTAATCACAAGTGATTGAACTAGAATGGTAAAAGTACTGTGAAAACTACAGAGTCAGGATTTAATTGTATGAAAACAAATGTTTGTAAATTCAGTCTGGACATACAAGTACATGTAACTAACATGTGTAGAGCGACATTAACTATTCTAGTTCATCACTAGAACAAAGCATGGGCTAGATGCTGCAAAAATTTTATTATTATATTTTTTAGTTTTTGATTTATGTTGGAGATGCATGAATGTGCTGAAACATCCAAATTCGGGAAAATGCATCTGAAGTTCACTCACTAAGAGCTTAACAGTTGCCACTTGCTTAAAAAAATTATTTGCTCAAAAACTAAGAAACGTTTACTAACTAAAACTAAGATACATCCCAACAAAAATAAAAAAAACATGAAATTTCATGATGTTCATCATTTTGAGGTAGAGAGCTACTTTAAAAGGCAAAGAATATTGTGGTGAGAAAGTTTGTATTACACAATTTGAACGTGCTGGAGTTCTATTAAAAAATCAGATCAAACTAATATTATGGTAGAAGAAACAAAAACAAATGGAGTACAAACGATTTGAAATAGTTTCAGACTGGCGTGCTGTACGTAAAGTTGCCATTACTAAAAAGTTAAAAATGCAGTATGTTAGTTTTTTACGATTATTCTTTACAGAGTATCTTCTTTCGAATATTATTATTCACTTTAGTGTTACTACGAACGGTGATATTACCTTTCTAACAACAGAATTACGTGTTTGAATTTCCGAGGAATAAGTTTATTCATTTATTTGTCAAAAAACAGTAAAAACTGTATATGACGTGTGGGGAAAGAGATTTATCTGCGCACATTATCAATCGTATGTTATGTTATATTGTGTCTTAACAGTTAATTATATTAAAATGTAAAATTCAATTTTCGTATTATAGTTTTTAGCCTCTGTCTACAGTGATGCGGAAAATACTTCCAACACAACATTTTTCTGATCTGCAACGTATTTTCCTTGCGCTTTCTCTTTAAATCTGGCGTTTCATTTGTCATCTGCAAACGTACTCTTCGAGGTCTTCGCCTAACAATCTTTTGAAGTTATCCAAAAAGCTGCTGCTGCTCCATCTGAGCTTCCTCGTCATCATTCTTCTCCTCAACGAGCTGCACTGCGTGTCGCCACTCAGCAGTTTGCGCCTTCCGCCCTTGCTCTGTTTCACGTCTCTCTTCGCGTCTCCATTCTCATACCGGTTTCGCGTCTCCATTCGCATACCTTGGTCGCTTATATTTTATAGAATTTTCAACGGAACACTTTGTAACGATGACGACGTGTGTTTAACTGTGTGACATCAACGACGAAATCTTCTATTTCAATTTTTCTTCTCATATTTACTAACCCAGTCTGAATATACATTGAATTGAAGTGAAATTGGCATTACGTTAAGACGATTAAGCAATTCATTATAGTTTATTATTATTATTATTATTATTATTATTATTCACAGTCAATGAAATTTCTCCGATTTTCAAAATATTCGCTGAATTATATAAACAATAATAATATTCATTTCTGATTCTCCTTCATGTTTTACATTACTGAACTTTATGAAGGAAAATTCCGACCAAATTTAACTTACAATGTTGGCGATGTTATAGCATAACCCATGTATGTATATAATACAAAAATTAAAATTAAATTACTATTAAACATTTTTTTAAATATTTTATTTTGCACAAAACATATCCGAGAAGTATTTCAGCAATAAGATTGACAACGGTGAATCGTGCAGTAAAATTAAATCCTAATGGCTTCTCGTCTATTTTTTACTGTTCGCCCTCACACACAGCAAAAAATTTCTCTAGCAAAATAGGAACATGCTCTTGGGGTTCTCTTGCATGGCCTACTTTTTCTCTTGTTGTTGGTTCAATCATTTTGTAGGACGTAATGATTGGCTGATTAGTGATTCTGGACGCATCAACTGCTAAAAACATAAGTCCCGTAAGTGTATTGCATGTTTCATCGAGAGAAGAAGCGGTGATCGTCCCCGCTGTCTGGTGAGATCCAGCGCCGACTACACGTAGGCTAGCGAGATTTCCTCAACCAGGTATCTCCCACCAGCGGGGCACCGCCCCAGCCGGGTCAAGCTCTAAGCTCCCGATTGGTCTCCCGGCATGCGTGGTAGTGTAGTGCATGTTAGTGTAAGTGTAATTAAGGGGTGGGGATAGGGCGAAGAAGAGGAAGGAAAGAGCGTGCGCGGTCCATGTTCCATTTATTAGGATGTACAACACCGGCATTTGTCCGGTATTGATCGGAGAAACCACGGACACCTACCGACTAGTGTGAATTAAACCGCAAGAAGCCGTGTAAAGTGAATCGCAATACTGCAATGTAAGAAATGTGAAGGTTTCCCGCAGTGACGTGTCGACGTCGCTTTCGCGGCTGGGGCCTCCCCGAAGACTCCGGCGCGTGCATGGGGGCGCCCCGCCCCGCGCCGCCCCGCCCGCCACGGCGCCTATTAGCAGATTGCTTTCAGGTTGGGCGCGAGCCTCCCGCGCTCTCGCCTTTTCTAAAACCAGATTTCACGAAAGGCAAATTTATCGTCGACGACCTCTCAGGCCGCGGAGACGCGCGGGCGGCGGCGGCGGCGGCGGGAAAGCGGGTTAAGCCGAAAACCTCGATGGCATATGTGACATCTCACAGAGCGATACATCAAAAATTTAATCTACGAAATGGAGCGAGCAGACGGGCGGAGAGAGACGGCTGGGGCGGCCGTCGACAGGCGGCGCGCAAACAAACTCCACGCGCAGGCGTCTTCGCAGCGCCGCTCGCCGCCGCCGCCGCCGCCGCCGCCGCCGCCGCCGCCTCGGCTTTTTCCGCCGAGGAGGAAGACGGGAGAGCGCGCTGGGGAAGGCGGCTTCGTGGCACTGCTCGCTGTTCCATTGCGTGTTCACATGTAGAGTTATTGAACGACTTTTCCAGGCGCGGCAACTTTAAAGGTCGTTAGTACCCTAACTGTATTGCATTTTTTTATCGCGGGGAAGTGGCGGTGATTGTGAGATCCGGTGCCGACCTATACGTCGGCAGGTGGGGGGTTTCCCTCAACCAGGTATCTCCCACGAGCTGGGCACCAGTCTAGCAGCGACAAGCTCTAACTCGTTTCCCGGCAGGTGTGGTAGTGTAGTGCATGTGTATTGCGATATTTATAACATTGCCTCTCAAGCGCCCATGAACACAATGGAATATCACATTTCGCGTCTGTCTCTGTCTTGCCGCTAGACGTCGCGTGTTCGCAAGCACTGCTTGATACGGTCGTAAAGACAGGCCCTGAGAGGCAAAGTTATAAAAATCGCACTACACATGCACTACGCTACCACATGCCGGGAGATCAGTTAGAGCTCGTCCCGGCCAGACTGGCGCAGAGAACGAAAGATCGCGCGCGATCCGTGGCCCATTTCTAAGGGTACTGTTCCAGCATTCCTCTGGTGTTGATAGGAGAAACCACGCAAAGATACGGTTCAGAGCTGCCGGCGGGTAGAATTCTCCTCAAGGCAGCGGCTGAACTTGACTTAGCGGAATGGCTACAGTCGAAAATCCGTCGGAACTCCAGTCCTAAGACCTCCCAGTCAGAGGCACTGCAGTGACGACATTTATGCCCTGAGCCTCTCTCAGATGTAGACGTGGGTGGCGCTTACGAGCGATCGCGGGATGGAGAGGTCGCTTGGGACACTGCGGCACCGGATTAGAGAACGAGATGACTGTGCGGGAAGGCCGACAAGTTGGAGAGGATAAAACAACAATGGTCATGAGAACAGACAGAAATTGGAATGTTGGGGACGAGGTGAGTGGAGGAGAGCGGGGAGTGGCGGACGCTCTGCTCTGCGACGCACAGGGCGCAAGGCGAGTCGTAAATGGAGTCAATCGGGCGCCATATTGGTTTGAAGACACGCCAACTATGTGCTGCACGCACGGGAACGAGACTTTTTAACCCCAGAAAGTCTGAAAACAACGCTTTAAAGACACTTAACGCTTAATAAAAGAAATAACAATTTATCAGGGAATGTTTCGAAGATGAAAAATAAGAGGAAAATGTTTTTGTTCTTTTATACTCATACGTTTGTCTTCTTCGTTTTCAATAGTCGATACAAGCAAAACGTATTAATTATGCACCGGGTTAAGTGGACAGAGCATCAACTGATGTTAGTGCAGTGCCTCTGACCAGGAAGTGCTAGGATTTTTAACACGAGATGGGTATCTAGGCCGAGTTCAGCCGCCGAATGGAGGAGACTCCTGATCGGTAGTTTTCTGTTGTTTCTCCAATCAATACCAGGCGTATGCCGGAGCGGTAATGTATCAAACGGGGCAAAGACTACGTGCGATATTTCCTTCCTCTTCCTTGTCCTATTATTACCCTTTACTGCACCACACTTCAATACATGTCAGTTAACCAGTCAAGAGCTCAGACCTTGCCCCATTGGGGGCGGTTCCCCACTGGTGGGAGATACCTGGATGAAGAAAACTAGTCGACGTGTAGGTCGGCGCCATATCTCACCATTCGCGGGTAACATCACTCCCATCTCCCGTGGAAAAACATACACTACACTTATGGGACTAATGATGTTGACGCGTCAGGAAACGTGAAATAATATATACAATCAATATATTATGCTCATAAACAGTGCTTGTTATTAAGCTTAATGCTGTCTCGTTTTTCAGTAAGAAGTTCAGTCCATTAAGAAGTAAAAGATAGTAAGGAATAAAAATCTTCAACTGAAATTGAAACAAATTACATTAAATGCCAGGAACATTACCGAAAGGGCGATGCAAACGCCTTTTTTTTCTTCAAAACAAATTGTAGGAGACTTCACTTATTTATTTCGATAAATTTCATTTAAAACCTTCAAATTAAATCTATTTGATATATTCTGTGAAAGCGACTGACTCGTCATCTAATTTTCCCATCTCCTTTCGGTTGCAGAATTTTGAAATTAAACATGTAAAAATAAGTCTTGGAAGTCACGTCATTTTTCACGTTTTGTCTTTCGAACCTTTTGTCTTTTTGTGGCAATAATGTAGTATGATGTACTTTCTTTCAGCAAAATTGATGATTATGACTTTGTTTTAAATTTTGTGAAATGTTCTTTCATTTTATATAAAAAAAGTATGAAGTAGGTTTCGAAGATCTGTCAGTTTAAGAATTTTATGGAACGTATCAGATTATTTCTGCGCGTACATTAAACGTACGGGTTGCCGTTTTCAAACGCGCTCCGAGAGGCGTTTAAGTTTCTTGGGTGGCAAGGCGGAGGGGAGCTGCTTCGAACCCGGGCCCTCGGGGGAGGAACTCATCTGCGCGAGTGCCCCTCGCGCCAATCGACGCCGGAAAGGTTATCTCTGTCTGCGCGCAGTTGAATCAGCGAGCTCGTCGCAAATCGCCCGCGCCCCCGCGCGCCCCGCCCCGCCACGCCCCGCCCCTCGCGCTTGAGTTATGTAGGTGTCCATTCTGTTTGGCTGTAAATAATCGGTCTTGGTGTAAACTTTGCACAAACAACGTTGTCTGTCACCAGGTCTTTGTCACAATTTTTAAAATGACGTTCACTTTTTGCGTCCCCTCCTCGCGAGCGCGGGGTTCGGTAGGGGAGGGGAGGCGAGTGGGGCGCGAACGTAAGGGCGCGCGCGGTGGCGGCGACGCGAACGAGGGGCGAGGGGCCGCCGACTGCCATTGCCATAAATCAAGAGGTCGCCGGGCGATGGTGGCGCACTCAATTAGTCATTGCCGGCGCGGGGCGGCGCGGCGCGGCGCTGGCGGAGAGGAGCGGAGCGGAGCGGGTCGGCCGCGCTTAACCCGCTCGAGCTGCCGCCTCGCCTCCGCCGGCGCCCCCTCCCCTCCCCCCCCCTCCCACGGGCGTCTCTCGCGACTGACGTGCCAGCCTAACCTCCGGCTGGAGAGGGTGGTTCGTTTGATCGGTGTTCTTCCTCTACACTACCGCAAATCGTAGAATCGTAGAGACAAAATACAATTTCAAATTTGTGCAAGAAATGGGAACAATAAATCAGTGATTATGTGATTCAAATATACTTCTCATTATTTCACAGATTCAGGAATGAAAATTTAAATTCACTGATCAATTTGTACTCTATATTTTCGAATGAACTTGTTGCATATTGAGAGTGACATGCGAAAAAAGCATTTTGATCTGAAGGGAAAATATTATTTATAGTAGTTGTAATATGGCGAGTTATATTGCACCCTACGATGTCTCTCGCATCCCAACCACGTTTTTTTCTCGATCGCTGTAGCCTTCATTCTTCAATCCTTTCTTCACCATAGCCTCTTCTACTCCTCCACATGTAACTCTAGGCGTTCCTCTTTTTCGATGGGTATCTGGTTGTCATTCTCACAATGTTTTCGGCCAAGGTTCTTCATTCATTCTTTGCATGTGTCCATTCAATTTTAGCCATTTTACTTCACTAACGATTACATTAAAGCTTCCTTCCGCTGTACGTTCAATTTCTTCGTTTCTAATATTTCGTTGAGAATGTTTGTACTCGCCTTCTTCGCGTGTGGGCGCGCGTGTGTCGTGTCGCAAGGGCGTTGGTTTCGCACCTTGCGCGGGCGGGGACGGAGGGCGGGGGCGGGGAGGGGGCGCTGGCAGCGTGACAAGTGGCGGCGGGGGCGGGGCGGGGGCGGGGGCGGGGCGGCGCGAGGAGCAGAGCCTGACGCCCACCCGCACGCCACTCTGTCACAGCATTGACAGCGCAAAAAATGGCACCGTCATACATATTTTAATCGGAAAGGAAATATCGGGGAGCTTTAGTTTCAAATGACGTGGAATACATCATGATCTTGCAACTTTTGTACAGAAAAAAAATATTACGACCTGATACTGTGTGCCTCCGTTATTTTTGACCGTTTGTAGATTGATACATACAGACAAAAGCAATATCATCTTCATGGCGTGTAAATAATTTATTATTATCATTGCCAGAACCACAGGATTTCTGTATGTAACACACTTGCGCTCTCGCCTGAAAAAATAAAACAAAACCGGTCCCGCATAGGGTTTTGTGTTTTTGATTTTTGCTGAGTTTAGCACGGCAATATTTTCGTATCTGTAAAGCGCCATAATTTATTGATGAGCAGTCCGGTGGAGGGGGTAAGGGGGAGGGGAGGGGGGGCGGCCGGTCGAGTGGAGGGGGGCGGCAGCGATGGCGGTCAGCGCGATACGCCCTATTGCATTTTTGTGCACGTTTGCGAAACAATTGAAATCATTCCAATAGAATAGACAGAAACATTCACCGCCAACCCTGGTGACTACACAGTAGTTTGTGATGCGTGGAGAATTTTGTACAATTTAATTGAATCTCATCGACAGGAAAAATTAATCGCTTCTGCGGAGCGCGATACGCACAGCCACTCCCCGCCCCCACCCCCGCCCCACGCTTCGCGCCGCGCGCATACGACGCGCGTTGGGCGACGGGGCGAGGAGGAGAAGCAGGGGGCGGCCGGATAAGTCCACACGCGCCCCGCCCCGCGCCGGCGCCTATCGCCGCATCTTCGCTAACCGCGCCCATCCGTCACCTGCGCCGCGCCCACGCGCCCGCCGCCCGCCGCCTCCCTCAGCACGCGCCTCCCGAGGAAGGGCCGCTGCCGCCTGCCCCCTCCCCCCCCCCGGCTCGCAGGCGGCTCGGCGCGTCCACTGATGCCACTGCGCTGCCTCTGGCCGGCAGGTCCCAGGGTTCCTCTCCCCACACTGCTGTCATTTTCGACCCTGGCCACTCAGCAAGGTCGAATTCACTCGCTGGCCGAAGGAGAAGTTTTAGCGGCCGGCAGCTCTGTTCGGTAGTTTTCCATGGTTTCTTCGATAAACACCAGGTGAATGCCGGAGCAATATTCTAACAAACGGAAAAAGGATCGCCCGCGATCTTTCTATCCTTGTCATATCGTCACCCCTTACTTGTAAACACATTCACAGGTAATACACTACTACACTTGTCGGGAGACCAGTCCGGAGGTTCACTGATGGGAGATACCTGGTTAGGGAAAACCTCACAAGTCGACGGGAGATCGACGCCGGATCTCGCCATCCGGTGGTTGGACATCACCGCTTCCACGCTAAAATAATCACGACACTTACGGGACTAATGACCTTTGCGGTTGACTCGCCCGGAAGCACAAATCAATCAATAAAATCCTCAGCCTTCCCGGAGTGTGGGTGGCATCTCACCCCAGATTTTGAACTACCACACCCTAAACGTTTTTGAGGTGACCTCACTCCACGAGGTGAGGTCAGATGATACAAAAATACGCACACTGAGAAAGACGAACGCAAAGAAGTATTAAATTCCATGTAATAATCTTTTTATAGTTCTTCCACACCCCTTAAGTGGACCTAATGCTATAAGCATATTTTCTTTACATTCGAAACCAAAATATAATGTAAGATAATATAAATAATGTTTCAAGAAGTGAAACGAAGCTTTTACTTATGTCATTCCATGCAAAATACAAATAGTACAAAACGAAATTGGGAAAAATTATTTTTCTATACTCTTATTTTATATATAGATCATAATCAGGTTATCCGTTTACATTTGCTTTTCCCGTAAATATAATTTGTACTCACATTACTTCTTTAACAGAATAAATGTTCACAAAATTATAGCACACCCTGTTTCATGTGATCTTTCTGAAGATGCTGCTTTGAAGACGTACACATTCACTACACTCGTGCATGTTTTTCCTCACCCAATTGAAATCCCTGGTACAGCACCCCTCAGAAAGCAACATTGTCTGCAGGGCAGGTTCACTGCACGGACTGCCCGTGCGGACAGCTACGCTTCCGCACATCACACGCAGCGCAACAAGTAAACGCGAAGAAGAAAATAATTTTTAATTTCAACTTGTGTAATTGATGCACAGCGTAACTTTAATCTACCTTCGGTAAAACTAATTTGCAATGCGCGCAGAAATTGAAAGAAAACGAATCGAGGGTTATGCGAGGGGTGTCTACGGTTTCATTAATTACCCAGGCAAATATAAGAACAATTCCGTTTCATTTTCACTCAAAAAATACGAATAATTGTGTTATTTCATCGGTTCTCATACTTTCGTAGTGTTCTCATTTTCAGTTCGTTCCTACTTAGGAAACAGCTTACGTGATGCAACGCAAGTTTCCCAGGAAGTAGTCATCCGCCATTAAATATTTGGTGTTCACGTATTGCGTCACGGAAAAGAACAATTTTGATATTATTCGTTATTAAAGAGCTCTTGTTCTATTTCCTTGTGTATAGAAAAGAAAGTATACCTACTATTCTTTGTTATTGCAGCAGTGGCGGCTCCTGAACTACTGACCAGGTAGGGCACAAACCCGCGAGAAAAATCATGCAACACGCAAAGCGTAGCAAAACATACCTCTAATTTGTATATAGAAATTCAATCCTCCTCTCCTTGGCTCTGACAAACACCTCAATAACTTGACTATTAAAATCCCGAATGCCACGAATCATCCGCTTTTAAATAGAAAGCATGGTGAAGGCATTCAATTTGACAGCATCCAGAGTGTTTCTAAGAAAAAAATCTCATTATAGTGGAGAAACAACGTTCATTTTCCACCGTGGTCACTGGAATGATGCCGATTATTTTCAAAACATGGATACACTCTGAAAAAGTACGCGACATGATGTTTTCTTTAAAGAAATTGAAGTAATGCAGCAGCCCCAGATGCACCATGAAAATCCTTACGGGAGTAACAGATCCAGTCCACTTCCAGTTCCGTTCTAAATTTTTGACTATTTATTTTAAAGTATATTTTGTATATTTTCACAGTGGTTTCAAAATCACCCTCCGGGAAAATCACAGAGTACGAATTGTTGCGTTAGAAATAATTTCGCAGCACAAAAATTGTCAGAACACTCAATGCTGTCTAATATAGTATCACATACTTCCCGAGCAGCAACACAATTACTTCCTTCTTTGCGAGAGATTCATTGTCTCTGAAATTCTGCGTGAAATGTGGGCAATTTTTAAACAATTACACAGCAGCGCATCAACGCTATTTTCTTAAAAAGAGCTCCAAATTTTTCAATGAAAGTTGCCATTTAGGACGAGGTTTTACTGTTCTTAAGAATTCTTAAAATAATATTTCCGTTCTACGATTAGGAAACCGAAAAATAAAAAAAAATTGTTTGGGTGGCGATAGATGGCAGTTGGCAAGAGTATGTGTCAAGTTTGAATAGCTAGCCGAGACTAAAGGAAATAAAAAAACTAATACGGGAAAGTCTATGCCATTTTGTGGCACCAGTAGTTATTTTCCCGAATACGTACGTATATGCGGAGTAATATAAGTAGTATAGGGACAATTATGAAATACTGCTCAAAATTAGTGATGCTACAGAAAGACACATGCTTTCCCGTATTAGTTTTCTATTTCCTTGGGTGTGGGATAGCTATTCGGAATTGCCACATACTCGTGCCAGACGTCTTTATCGCCGCCCAAAGTACATTTTTTTGACATTTTCTTAATTTTTCGGTTTCCTAATCGTAGAATGGAAATATTAATTTTAGAATATTAAACAACAGTAAATTCTCGTCCAAAATGGCTATTTTCTTTGAAAAATTTGGAACCGTTTTTAAGAAAATAGCGTTTGAGCGCTACTGAAAAAGCGAAATTAGAAGCTCTTTTTCACCTAAAATTTTTGAGTTTTCAATAAACTTCATTTGAAGTCATTTAAAGTATTTACACACACAAATATAAAAATGTTTACAAATTGCTGGTAAACTTCATATTTAAGATGTGAGAGATCTTTCAAAACAATTGCATTTGTGTATTTTTTGAAAAAACAAAAAAACCTCATAATAAACATTACGTCATATTAAAGAGTGCAATTGTCACTATACGTTCGAAAAGTTTGAAGAAAAGTTTTGGAGCCATTTATGAGAAAATGGGGTTTGAGCGTTTCAGAAAATGCGGAATTTTGAGCTAGTTTTCACAGAAAACGGTTGAGTTTTAGACAACCTTTACTTGACATTATTTAAAGCATATGTACTTATAAATATAGTACTGTGAGCAAATCATTGCCGGGCCGTAACAACCAACAAGTTGATAAATCGCGTTGCTAAATTAAGAAAAAAGAATCCCCTAAGACGTGGCGTTGCCAGAATCCGTGTTTTGTGGGTTCTTGATACCGAAAAACCAATTTAAAGCAAAACGATAGTCCGTCCGTCCGTTTGCCCGTCCGGTGTACGTGAACAACACTAGCGCCTAACTATGCGTATGATTTTTTCAAATTGAAGAAACCCATATTCATCTGGCCCGAGTCAAAGTTCTCCGATTTTCAAAAACATTTATTAATTTTTGGGGGTACTTTACATGAAGCCCCCCAGACATTTTCAAAATTTTCTCAAAAACGGTTCCAAATTTTTTCTTTAAACTTTTGATAATGATAATTCCTAATGTACTCTGTGAGATGACATAAACGCCAATTACTCCATTCTTTTGTTGTTTCAAAAATTACAAAAATTTAAGTTTTTTTTACTTGTCTCTCACGTCGTTAATATTTACACTAGCGACGATTTGTTCACTCTTTTATATTTAAGAGCATAATACAATAGCTAGCCCAGACCCAAGGAAATAGAAATTTAATACGGAAAAGTCTGTGCTATTCTGTAGCACCACGAGTTAGACATTCATATGCGAACCACTGAATTTTCTCTTCTATAGATATGAAAATCCGACAAAGCTTACGCCCCCCTAATTCTGCAGGTTTAGTAACAATTCCGCGAAAGACCGCCGATGACATAAACGCCATATTGCTCTATTCTTTCTTTTTTTCAAAAATTACAAAAATGTAATTTTTTTGACTTGTCTCTCAAGTTGTTAATATTTTACATTAGCGGAATTCGTTCACATTCTTTTTAATTTATGAGTATGTGCTTTCAATAATGTCATGTAAAGTTTCTAGAAAACTCGAACGTCATTTTCTGTTATTTGTTCCAGATTTTTTCTTGAAACTTTTAGAACGGATGGTGCTAATTACACGAAGTAAAGTTCATTTTGGAGTTTTTTTTGTTTTTTCAAAAATTACACAAATGTATTTTTTAAAAGATCTCTCTCGCCGTTAATATGCACGTTTTCAGCAATTTGTAAACAATATTGTATTTGTGAGTTAAATTGCTTGAAATTATTTAATTTTGCATTCTAATCATATAGATCTTTTGGCGTTTAATATATTAGAAAGTGAAGCTCAATTTAAGAAAGACAGAATTAGAGGAGAATTATAAGAAGAAGTAATTGATGCCTTGGCACATACCTTTTATCTTTAGGTTCAACGTTTACAGTATTTTATCTCATTTTTGAAATCATCTGCTGCTTTAAATAATTCACTTGTTTTTACAATTCTTGCAAATATTGTACACCCAGGATAAAATTTGTGAAATTGTACGCAAATCACCAGTTTCACGCACTTCTAAGTAACTAAGTAATCTAAATATTTTTTCCCATCATTTTAAATGACCTCTTTCGTTACAAGGAATTGTTCATAAAAGGGCATCTTATGGCACAGAGTATGACGTATTTGCTGTTATGACACGAATAATTGCTTCGTCACACATTCAGCCAACGGTAGCAAGAGAATCGTGAGATGGTAGCGGTAAACCGTTCAGCCAGCCACCATTTTCTCGCACCCGTGTCGTTACAATAAAGTTGTTTCCCAAAATTTACTTTGATTCTCTTATAAATTTATATTTCTGTTATACAAGAAAATAGCGAAAACAACTAGTTTATAATGTTGCTTAATTGCATTCGTTCAAATTTGAAAATTCGATCCTAACGTCGCTCGTTCTCAAAACATGTACTCATATAATAAAACTTAACATTATATACTAGTTGCATAAACTACTACTATTCCAAACTTTTCAAGAACCTATTTGGTTCTCAGCATCAGACTTTCTTTTATTTTGCTGCGGACAGCATTTTATATCATTGGGAGGAAACTGTATACTTTGAAATACCTAGTGAAATCTAACACAGTGGACCAAGTTTTATCGAGTGGCGCCATCGCCCGCCGCTTCGTATTAGAGGCGCATAAGCGTGGAAGGGCGGGACGTCGCGCGGGATAGAAACACAATAATTTACGCGCTCTTATCAGGGCGCTCTCTTACGGCTCATGGACCGGATATCGGCGCCCGCGCGCTTTTTCTGCCCCCCTCCCGCCCCCTGCTCCCCTTGGCGCGCGCGGCAGTGCGCGGCGGCGTTAAATATCATTATCACGGCGATGAAAAATAAAGATTTTTGATAACGAGCGCCGGGGAAAAAACGCAAACTGCTGAAGCGGCAGCCCGTGCTGCCGATCGCTGATTAATTCCGTTTCAATCAAGCGGCGAAGGAGCGCGGCGCGGCCCATTGAGGCCGCCGATGGCGAGCCGCAGTCGATAAGGGCGATATTTACGATACCGGCCGTCGGTGATACGGAGAGTTACGACCGTCGCGGCGCCGGTGATGAGCGGATGACGGTGATGAGTGACGGGAGACGGGCGAGGCGAAGCACGGGGAGGGGATGGCCGCTGCGCTGCGGCAGGGGAAATGCTTGGGTGGACTGGCGGGAAAAAGACCTGACGCCGTGGGAAGTGAGAGGGATCTAGGGAAGAACCGCCAATGCAGATTGTGTAAATGAACACGAGAAGAAGAAAAATAAGGGAGAGAGAGGAGTCAGGCGAAATATATGAAAATGGAAAAAAGAGAAGGAAATAAATTGGGAGAGAGGAAGTTAAAGAATGTGTGTAGGTTTGACAGAGAGAGAGAGAGAGAGAGAGAGAGAGAGAGAGAGAGAGAGAGAGAGAATGGTTCACTTGATAAACTACAATAGTATGAATGACTGAAATGAATAAATTCATTCTTGAGGAACTGAAAAAAATGAACAGGAAAGCGACAAATAAAACACACAGAAAAATGTGCCTTATTCAGAAATCCATATCAGAGAATATAGATACTACCTCCTTAGTTTATGGCCGTACCTGCGATGTCCAAATGACGAACATAGGAGATTGCAATGCAAATTGTTCTATCACCAATTCCGTCGTTGGCAGTTTTGTAGAACAATGTGCTAAAAAATCTTTCCCTTGTTCTGCCTGGGCGTTGCTAATTAAATTTAGTGTATTCGTAGTACTATACTATCACTCGTACATTGATATTGCGCTTCCAGAATGTCAAACCACCAACTGTTAACAGCCGGCGCTTGTTACGAATTTTAATGGTCGCCATTTGTTATTCGGAATTCGCCATATATCATTCGGAATAAGTAAGTAGCAGCTGAAGATGTACGGGTATTCCTGTTCAAAGCAAAGATATTTTCTATTACGAGTATTTGCTCGTCACTTTTGAGAATGTGGTGTTACGAAAAGTATTGAATGACACACGGCCGATTACACAAATCATTGATTCATTTGGTTATAAACGTCAAAGATCTAATACCGGCTTGCTAACTTCTACCATGTTCGTTATTTGCCCTATATCAGCATGTCCTTAATGTCAATACCGACTGAAGACAAATAATAGTGGAAACGCCTCCTGGCATTTATCAACACATTATTTTTAAATTGGAAATGATGACCACAAAAAGAGAGTAGAGTGGCAGGCGAACAGAGAAATCGTTGCATGTGTAGCTGCAGCAGCAATAGTATTGATCGAAGTTACTGTACGTATGTAGTTTTTGTAGCGTTTTACCTATCGAAGTTAACGATGGTGAGTTAAATTGCTGTCTCTGAGGGATACTGCCCCTGGCCACCAGTGATGTAAAGCTAAATTACGACAGGAGAGAAATGTTCGTTATTCCTGGAACATCCAAGCATTTTTCCCCATCCTGTATTGAGGGCTTTTGTAATTATAAATCGAACTGAAAACCACTAGTATGGGGTTCTACCTATCAGCTGCCAATGCGTTTCGATTTTGTTAATGAGTCTCCATTGAAATGTGACTAAGAATGGTAACGTTCCATTATTATTGGCGGACGTTCACAAAGAGTCACTAAGTGCAACTCGGATAAGAAAAATTGCATCGTAAAATATTGATGGAAACTTCATGAAGATATTTGAAGTGTTCATTTAGAGAATCATATATTTTGACGATGGTTCACAGGCACGATTCAGTAAGGCATCAATCGTATGAAGTATTGTGTCCGTAGCTGTCATTTATGGAGGAACCCTTAGATCAAAGAAAGGAGCATTAATATTAGTGAACTGCGAGATAGGACTGACAAGATCCCCAGCAAAACTAATTAGTACTCACACATACTTCCAACACTTGATATCTTAATAACAAAATTACAAATTATAAGTCGACAATAAAAAGGTTCACTTCATTAGCAACGAAACTGAGCGAACTCTAAGAAAAATCTTTGTGTGACATAATAGTACGAGTACATTATCGTCTGATCTATCTTTTTATGTTCAATCATTTCAATGACCAATTTGACATACTATATAAAAAATTAATATTTACCACAAAAACATTTAAAAATAATTGATAAAAGGTTGTGAATTTTAAACGAGAGTGAATATTTACGTAATTAATATCAATAGATCACAGATACATTCTCAATGTTTTGACCTGAAAATTATGGCCCTCCTTAGAAGATTTATGCAATTCACACGTGACCTAGAACTGAAGGTAATTTTCATAAAGGATCCTAGATAATTGTATTTTACGAGCACTTAATTGGATTTTTGTTTTGAGATGAGTGTATGGCACGGGTCGGTCATGAGTATGTAAACATCAAAGATAGATAATATGTTTATTTTAGGTCACATAAACCACTTGTGTTATTAACGATTTCATTTCATATACAATACATAACAGTACCATACGTTTACATACACCTTACACATACATTATTCTTACATTACATCTTTGGGTTTAATTACAATACATTAATCAGAGGTTGAGCTCAATTCTTGTTTACAGTTACCACAGAATTTTACACTAAACATTATTTCAGAAAAAAACCCATTATGTGTGGCTGTACAGTTTGATTTCTTTCAGGTATTTAATTAAGGCTCTAGGAGGATAAGAGGAGTAACAATTCCCCCAAACTTAATTGCATTTTGAATAGAGGAAATATTATTCTGAAAGTTATTTTCCCAAATCTCAGAGCGATAGCCTGATTATTTTGTAAGGTATCAGAAAAAAGACGAATTTTTGGTATTTGACTTTTTCACATCATTACTCGGAGATAAAATTCTGAGACATAGATGACACCTATGCCACGGAGAGCTTTTTCACACACACACACACACACACACACAAAACTCACGGTAAATTCAATTTTCCAAAAATTATTAAATTATTATTGGCTATTTTTCTAGGTTCAATTTCTGGGATGGTGACTCAAAAAAATGTCTACAAATCAGTATTAAGGTGTTCTTTACTACCATTTTTTCAGATTTTTCTTCTTGGTGCATCATATTGGAAAATATTAATACCTTTCTTCGTCATTTATACACTATAACTCAAAACAACTTAATCACTTTTCTACGCAGTTTTTTTGCGCAGCATTGCAGCAACTTTCTTTTCTTAAGAAGTTCCTTCTTAAGCGTGAGAAAGTAAAAGGACAGACGTTATGCAATCATTTAATTGTTTGGTCTCAAAAACCCACAATACATGGATTTAGTCTACACAATATATTAGGGGATTTTTTTTATATATTTAGCAACTGCATTTATCCACTTTTTTCTACTACCATTGTTTAATTCTGTCATTTGATTGCTGCAACCCGATGCATAATGACAGTCATTACGATACAGTTTTCATTATGATACAGGTTCTTGACCAATCACAGAGACGCTTACAAACCAAGTATTCGCACTTCATTAACCATTGAGAATCGTTGTAGTAAATGTTTCGTTCGAGTGTGTGTATTAAATTGCATTTAATATTATATTACGCTTCTCAGTTTTAATTTATTTTATTAGTAGAATGTTTTTACGTGAACTATTATTTAAAATAAATTAGATCGTAATTACACTTTGATCCTATATGACTAGAGTAGTGGTATTTATTGCAGAGAACATTTGAGTGACGTTAAAATCTAAACGCAAGTCATTTTGTGTTATATGTTGATGCCGTGTGGTTGTCCTTAAAAAACTACTGATTCTTTAGTTTAAAATATCTAGTGAATGGTGGTTCTTTCTGGTGGCGTTGACGTTTCCATAAATAAGAAAAAAAGCGAAAATGGTGACGTCGGAATATTATTGCCGCAACTTTTGTAGTCCCTCGCAGGCGGTCTGGTAAAACAAAGCCACCTGCGGGGAGTAGAGTAGAGAGGTGTTGCCTAGGTCGCCTTGGCTGAATCCTGCGTGTCGACTGCCACAAAACGATTCAATGGAAAAGTTTAACTTATAAAAGTTACCATAAGTCGTAAAAAAAGTACCGTACAAAACTTGATGTAATGGTGTTAATACACTCGTGTGAAGTTTACGATACTCGCTCGTATCGTAAGATCACGTATTAATACCCATCATTAAATCATCCTATTTATAATGTACTATTTCGTCACCAGGGACCGACACTAATAGTTTTTGTGTCGAAAATTCATCGTTTTCCGGTGCACGATTAGAATTCTTTCTCTTCTTACGAAGTGCAAGAAAGTACAAAAAATGTTTAGTTTCCTTGTGTGCGTGAGCGCGTGAGCTGCGTGAGCTGCGTGAGCTGCGTGGAGTGTGACGTCCCCGGCCGCGAGGTCCAGCTGCAGCTCGTTGGACTCCACCAGTGTGCGCTTTCCATCGACGACCCTCCGCCCCCTCCGCCCCGCCCCCCAGCGCCGCTCATTACGATGGAAATGGACTTGCCGCGAGTGGGCGGTGCGCGGCCGCTGTCGCCGTCGCGCTGCCCCGCCCCCGCCCCCGCGCCGCCCTCGCCCCCGCCTCGGCCCCGCCCGCGCCCCCGGCCACACGGGGAATCTCATCACCGCAAAGTTTCATGACACTCTTCACCAAAATAACTCTAATAGTTTTAAAAAAGTTTTTACACTTGCAAATGCATAAACAAAAATGTGACTGAAATTAACATCAATGGAGTTTAACAGTTCATGTATTACAACCATATTTTGATTTTTATGGGTATATTACGTGAAGTGATTACTACAATTTTTAAATTCTCTCAAAAATCGCTCCAATTGTTTTGGTTAAACTTTGTCCTTTTCTAGCGTAGGCATTGCTTAAGAAAATGATGCAAGTCATATTTTCTTTCAAATCTCTAATTTTTCGAAAATTACAAAAGTTCATTCATTCGCCATTTTGTCACCTTTCTCAGGACGAAGTCCCAGAATGGCGGCCAAAACGTGGGCACCTGTGCCTGAGATGCGGCATCTCCCGAACAACCAAAGAGTTACTCCCAGAAATGAGTTGCGAGATAAATAAAGACATGTATTGCTCCCAAGAATGTAAGAAAATATAAATGCTGCTGTAACTGTAGTTTCAAAACATCCGTCCATCAGTCAATCAGTCAGTCTGTCTGTCTGTCTGTCTGTCTGTCTGTCTGTCTGCGCGTCTGTCAGTCTGTAAACAACACTAGCGTCTAAACTATTTTTTTTTTGGATTTTTGTCAAAATGAATATTCCCCGGTTGACCCGATCCCAATCGATTCCCTGCGATTCTCAAAAGAATTCAATAAATTCTCAGGGATTTCACATTTTTATTAGTTCAAAAATGGTATTTTCAAATTTTTCTCAATAATGGTTCCTAAGTTTTCCTTTAAATTTCTTCCAAAACAGAAATGCACTTCTAAAGACGGTATTGGTGCAAGTTTCACTATTAACTTGAAATTTGAACTATTGTTAATGTCTGAAATTTTTGTTATAAAATATATTCTTCAAAGACATCTTAAAATAAGGTTCATTTTTCGAAAATGTGAGTTTTTATATAATTCTGTGTGAAATAAAGGCGTTTTTAACAATTATTTTCTGAAAAGCGACTCCAATTTTTTTCTTTTTCTTTTATTCTAATACAGCGCTATTTCGCACTCTCTTTTTTCGTATTGCGGAAAGTTAACATTGCAAAAGTACAACATTGATGAGAGAGATATTTATCTCAAATGAAATCTGCACTAAACATTTGCATGTTTTAAGTCATGTACTCGTTTTGAAAAAGTGTGGTTTTCCTGTAATTTTTAGTTGAAATTAAAGTAATTTATCCAAAAACATCTCAAAAACTGCTCTATATCCTAAAAGAAATTGAAGCATGTTCTAAACTCTCTGTATTTTCGAAAATGTAAAGCAAAAAATTTACAGTTTAAAAACCAGAATGCAGTAATATTATTATTTTCCATCATGAAATTTGTTCTTTAAAAGTAGATCTTGAAATAGTGTAAATGCAAATCTCTGGATTTTTGAAAATTGCAAATGTAAATGCTGAACATTTTGTTAAGTGTCAGGAAGGTCGACTTTTAAGGCTGGTGGTGTACGTAATTGCGGTGTTGACACAAAGTTCGATCGCAGCACGGTGAAAAAAATGATTGGAAACAATTTTTCAGGTTCATGTAGTTTTAGAACATTGTATTGCCGTTACAAGCAATACGAGAAAGAATTTACTGTACTAATTGAAAATCTGTATTTTCGTATTAAATTGACGAAGATGATCTGAAATACGCAAGGAAGAACTAAGTTAAATATAAATAAGACAACGAAACAACTGGAAATGTGAAGGTGGTTGAGCCAGGCAAGGAGGGCGGTGGCGGCGCAGAGAAATATGCGTGAGCGAGGGGCAATGGCGTGTGGAGCGGACACCACGTGACGCACGGGCGGCGGGCGCGGGCGCCGGCGCCTCCTCGTATGTTACAAATAAGCGCGCGCCGCGCCGGCTAATCAGGACGGAAAAATTAAACACGAGGCGCGAGCGGTTTAATACGCCCGCGTATTGTCACCGGGGAAGCGGAAGGGCCCGATGTGGGCGCGCTGGGGGGGGGGGGGGAGACAGATGACGGCGAGGAGGCGCCGCGAGGTTCCCTTCGCTGGAGGGCGCTGTGGAGGGAATGAAGGGCGGCCAGGAAAAGCAATGTGGGCGATGCTTATAGTACAGGGACTGAGAGTGAATGTGGTGTAAACAGTCCACGAACTATCTTTAATCAGGCAACACTACGCACTTGAAATCTGTGTTCACCTTATCAATTTGTTGGTATTCTGAGTGGATCTGAAATGTGACTGGGGAACAAAATTATAAGAGACGAAGTATTAATTGTTTAATAATTGTTGTTTAAAGTATTGTGAAGTTGTTCAATACTGCTCACACGTCATTGAGGTACTAACCAAATAGCGTCGCTGACGTTATAAACAGTTATACACATATTTGCATAGGAGTTGCTATTATGCATCTTCTAAATGAAAAGAAAATGTGAACATAGTTGTCTGGTGTTTTCATCCTCGAGCGTAGTGTGTGAAGAATTATCTATTAAGAATTAAAATTAAATAATTAAAAATATAAAAAAAAGTGTAATCGCAACTCTTCATGTCCAATGTTTTTTTGAGATACGTCCTCCACCCATCGCAGAATACGGTGTAGGAGAACCTACATCAGATGTTCCCAGAAGACTTGCTACAAGAAGAGAGTATACTCTTTGAATACAATATCAGGTGGATTATTACAGAAAATGTGTACATTTATAAGATTTTAATCTGAAACATACTATTCCATTCTTATAAATTTAAAACATTCCATTCTTAGAAATTTGTATGAGAATATAATTTCATAATTCAAGTTATCCTACAAAATAGGATTATCCCATGAACCTTATCTTGCATAAAGATGTTATACGAAACCACATAATTCTACTAGACGATGATCATCCTACGCGGTGGCAACAGTAACGAAAAGCCTTTTCCTTTCGTTTGATCCAAGCGTTGTATCGCGTTTGGCTTTTCTCACAGTGAAACGCATTTTGAAATTAAGTATGAAAAGGTTGAATCACTAATATAGTATTGTAGATAAGAAACTTCCAAAGACAGTAAGACGACGTGAAAACAAAAATACATACGCCTTAAGCGAAAGTTGTCGGTAAATGAAACTAGACATGAATTTTTTGGGTGCATATTATGTACTGAAGTTTAGAACCGTGTAAAAGCATCCTTAGAAAACTATTTTTCGTGTAATTTTTTTATTGTACTAATTTTCAGTAATTTATAAATATTCGTAATGGATTAAAATAGCTTCGAAAGTTCTTTCTCTTTACTTACTATCCAGTTTTTATAACTGAAAGAGCCAAGAGCACATGGAATGTAGGTCTTAAATAGAAATCTCGAAGGTAAAATTATTATGCGTGCATTTGGTCAGTTATTAAAATAAAGTTAACTGTAAATAAAATTTTATTAATTTGGAGAACTTATTTTTTGGCATTTAAAGAATTGAAGTTATGTAAATATTTAGGATGATACATATAAGATGATAGATCTATGAACTTTCTAGAGTCCTTTTGTTTTGGAATACTAGTGAAGGATTAACTCAGCAATGTAATAAATTTGACTTTTCTAATACAGATGCGGTTAATATTGATTTGCAAGTATGACCATTCATGTGATAACACTCATTTTGCTATATAAGTACGTTAACAAATGTTACAAGAAAATAAATATTAATTAGAAAACATTAATGTATTTGAATGATTCTCAATATTGGATATAACCGTTACTAATCTGAATATGTGAAGTCGCATAATCAATTTTCTCGAACTCATGTTGTCCATTTCTTTTATTTGAAGCAAATACTTTGTCGCTCGCAATTCGTACTTCCCCTGAAATTTATACTGAGCCAATCTTACTGAGGCTCAGGTACAAATAAAAGCTGAGATTTGATACATAATTGCAACACTTTTTAACTACGTGGCTAGGCCAAAGGCCTTTAAGCCATTTCAAACCGCCATTACAATCCTTTAAGCCATCCCACCGCGTTCTAACCTTTCGAATTCTGGCATTCCCCCCAAATGGCCTCTCCATCGCATCAAAACCGCGGAAAAGGACCATAAGGTACGGCAGAGGGAAAAAAGCGAAGAGGGAAAACCTTCTGTCAGAAGACGACTACATGCTAATCTACTAATTCTTTTCTAAATTATGTATTTATTTCATGGCGTGGGCGTCTTCTCCATCCAGTCTTTGGCCTCCTCAGCCCCTGAAATCAAACAGCGCCACAGAAGATCGCCCGCCAGTCTTTGTTCGTAACTAGCATTATTCACGGTGCTCTCAGCAGTTGGCCGAAGTCGCAGTGAAGACGCCAGAGTCTGAAGGCGGCCGAGGGCGGAGGTTGTGGTGGGGGTGGGTCGACGCGGGGGTAAGGGTGGGGGAAGGGGAGGGCGGAGGACCGTCGTGAGTCTTGCCTTCGCCGTCGTGGTGCCTGGCGCTGCGGTCGGGGCGGCCGCCCTCTGCAGTATTGCCATGTAAATTAGAGTAAATATGGTAACTCACAGCTCAGCAGTCCTAAGTCTTTCTCTGGCCTGTAACAAAGAGAATGAAATATGTTACAGTTAGTAATGCTATGTGAGCAAACATGAAAATTCATGCCCCTCTTCCTTATGCCAGCACTTTTAACGACGTATTAATTACGCTGGTCGTTATGCACTAAACAACATGCGACGTGTTTTGCTCTGCATAGAACACACGGACGTTACTTAAATCTAATGTTTGCTGCAGAATTCATCCAGCTCCTTCCGACTCTTCAAGAAAATTATATCAGAATGGAATTATTACAAAATTTGATAACATACAGTAGAAAATGTGCAATCAGATCATTCTGTCATTAAATTATTTTGTCGCAAAGAAATTATTATACATTCGATGTTATTCTCGCGGCAATTTGTAATTCCACATTCTCTCACGATACTATCATTTCGATAGTTTCAACGGAAATCTTGTAGGATCTATGGATGAAATAATCTTCCACGATGTAAATAATGTATATTTTTATCAAAGAGTTGTCAGGCCTGTTTAAGGAATTATTTCTTTATCTTCAGTGCTTTTTTGCGGTCAAGCAATGTGAACAAATTATAGAGAAAAGACTTAAAAACATCTCACAATCATGGTAAAATCATGTTTATTATCTGGGGAAATGGATGAGAGAAGCCCGCTGTGTTGGAGGAGAGGAAGGGAGCTGTTTCCCTGAAACATGTTTGATTAGCTTTTGAAGAAAAAATATATTATTGACATTGTTGAGGATTAATCCAACCTTTGTTTATTGAAAAGTGTCTTCTTATTTAACGTTTTTACCGAGATTTTACGGAAACACTTCTGGCCCTTTCCCCCCCCCAAAAGTGTAATGAATACCAGCGAGCAATACAATTTTGAACAAATGAAGAAAATAACGAAACTTCACTGAATAGTAATGAAAGGTTAATTATTACAGCACTTATTATTTTTCCTCAATACTAAAATTAAATAATGAAGAAAGAAAGTTTATTAGATATGACGTATAATTACCTTGAGTTCAATTGATTAGAGACATTGAAGTAATACTAAGAACTACATCACGTATCTCTCCACACAGGTTACTATAGCTTACTCCAAATCACCAAAGTATGTCCCCTTCGGTTGGGCTGAAATCTAATTCATGATCCCCGAATCGAAAATTGATTTGTCTTCTGTACCTTTGTTACAGTTTCCCGAAATGTAATTCTCCCGACATCTTACCTTACAGGATTCCTCCCTCAAGCATGGGATTTTTAGAATTAAGTTATTAGCATTACGTTTGTATCAAGCCAACAATACAAATGTAGAGTGTGAATTGAACTTTGTAAAACCTAAAAACGTTTATAATAATAAAAAAAAGACTGAAAAATATTCTTCAAATCGAGCTTTAATTATCCGGCAAGATATATTTAAGAATTGTATTTCTGGAAACCAAAATACATCAATATATTGCAACACGTTTTATCTCTCAACGTCTCCCAAGACAGTAAAAATATTTTCTTAATTAGTAATTCCTCAAAAATGGACGATTCTAAAGATTTTCTGATTTCAACTTTCTGTTTTACCACGAAGTAAAGTAATAATTTCCGAGAATTATATAATCCGAACTTTGTAAAGTACTTTTCTCTCGATTATAACTAAAAATATATACAATGATTTATCATATTAAGTCTGTATATACTTAAATCTATTTAATTGTATTTAACTTGGTCCAATTATGATTGAAACAGACTTATTTTTTAATAAATATAAACTTTAATGTAAATACATCCAGCAGCTACAGTTTCAAGGTTTCTTTACCTCATCATCAGGCTAGAATACAAATTAATGAAATTTGATTAACTGAAAATAATTTTTTAAAACAATTTTGATTCTTTTTTCTTTTTTTTCTCTTCAAAATAATTATTACTCAATATAAACATATGGAGCTTACCTTATATTCATTCAGCAGAAACCTTGAAACTGTTGCTGCTGGATGTATTTACATTAAAGTTTATATTTATTAAAAAATAAGTCTGTTTCAGTCATAATTGGACCAAGTTAAATACAATTAAATATATACAATGAGTTTAAAGTAATTTTATTATTGTATTTAAAACAATTTCAGTGACCATTGAGAAAAGCAACTACGCGTATTTATGCATTAAAGTTAAGATACTAAAATAATGCTTCAGAATAATTATTTGGAAGTACGATTTTTCGTGTGTGGAGTTGAGGAGTGTCGCCCCAGAGCCAACACAGCGCCTTGGTTTTGAGTTCCCTCTGTGTACCACACGTTCAGAGAATTTTTGTGGAAACACGTTGCTAGTAGACTAATAAGTATCTCTATAGAAATGTCTTGGACTTGAAAATCCTTCACGAGCACGTGTAAAACTTTGAAAAACCATTATTTTGATTTGCAATGTAATATAATAATAATATTAAAATAATAAAAAATATCTTTATTAGTGCGAGGCTCGGTCTAGTAGGTCTGCCCTTCCGCCTAACAACGTTAAAGGTTTACATTATTTCATATACTATGAAGAAGATCGAGAGGAGTAGGAACTTAGTTTTACTTTAGTTGTACTAAATATCTCACGCGTTTCATAAATAAAATGAATTGCACAAAATTTCCCGTTTATTATCAGCTGCTGGCAATCCGACCCTGCGGCAGCGACCTTCCCCAGCTGCAGCCTTCCTTTGCTCCGCCGCTGGGCCTCGTAATTGTAAAGCCATTAGGTCGCGAAGCAACCTCGGCAGCATGACCGGCCAGAGACGAGCAGAACGGGCGGGGCAGAGAGAGGGGGGCAAGAAGGGGAGCAGGGGGTGAGGAGGGGCGGGGGTGGGGCGACGCGGAATGGAATTGGGTGGGTGGTGCGTGTAGGGTCGGAGTGGGGCGGGTGGATTTACTGATTAGTGTTTCCGGGAGCTTCAATGTGTAAGGTCATTGATCCTGTAAGTGTAGTGCATGTTTTAGCGCGGGAGATGACGGTGAACTTACCCCAAGGGACGGCGAGATCCGGCGCCGACCGACGCGTCCGCTAGCGGGGTTTTCCTCCACCAATGGGGCACCGCACCAGCCGAGAGGTCTGGGACGAGGAGGGGCAGAGTATTGGGTGGACCGGGGAGGGCGAGGTGTGGTGGGTTGATTGATTGATTGATTCGTGTTTCCGGGCGCATCAACTGCTTAGGTAATTAGTCCCGTAAGTGTAGAGACTGCTTTTTCTCGGGAGGTGACGGTGATATTTTCCCCGCTGGATGGCGAGATCCGGCGCCGACCTACCGTCGACTAGCGGGGTTTTCCCCTCAACGTGTATCTCCCACCAGCGGGGCACCGCCCCAGCCGAGACAAGCTGTAAGCTCCCGACCGGTCTCTCGGCATGTGTGTGTGTGTAGGGGGAGAGGATAGGACAAAGAAGAGGAAGGAAAGGTCGCGCGCGGTCCGTGGCCAGCTTGTTAGGGTACTGCTCCGGCATTCGCCAGGAGTTGATCGGAGAAAGCACAGTAAACTACCGACCAGAGCAGCCGGCTGCTAGAATTCTCCTCCAGAGAGTGGGTAAATTCGACCTATCTGACAAGCTAGTGTCGAAAATTCTGCCGCTGTCGGGAGTGTTAGCCTAGGACCTCCCGGTCAGAGAGATTGCAGAGACATCAGTTGATGCACTGAGCCATCTCTCCCAGTCGAGGTGTAGCGGGGCGGGGCGACGCGGGGACGGGTGGGGTGGGACGGGACGGAGCGGGCAGGGCTGGCCGTGGCGAAACAGCGCAGGGCGTGCAGGGCTGAAGACGCAATGGGAGGAGGAGTTGGGCGGAGCGGGGCGGGGCGGAGTGGAGCGGGCGGGGCGAGCGGGGCGGGCGGGGTGGTTGGGGCGGGCGGGGCGGGCAAGAATGGAGCGTGGGGGGCGTGGAGGGCGGAGCGGGGAGGAGGGTGACGGGCGCGGCGCGGTCGTGGGGCGTTCCGGGTGCCTGCCTGCTGCGCGGCCGGAACGTAAAGCAAGATATCGCGAAACAATAAAAGATCCTTCCGTTTTTATTGCCAACTTCTTTTCCCATCGCCAGGCGGCGGAGCGGCGTCCGCCCGCCAGGAAGCGGGGCTGGTGGGGGAGCCAGATCTGTTTCGAATTGCCAGAGCCTGCCAGCGCCATGGCGGCACAGCTTATACGCGACCGGGTACGACACACTGAGCGTCAATTTTAATGTCGCGTTTTGGTATGCATCATTGATTCCGTGATTTAGTTAGGCAGCCAGCGAAAACCCTGCTTATCGCATATTCTGTTCATAAAATACTAACGCTAACGTTAATATGGATATAATGGCAGGAAGAGAGCAAAAATTACAGCATAGTACAGCGAGCAGGGTGCGCGCCGGCGGGCGGGCGGGGGGGGCGAGGGCGCGGAAGGGAAATGGGAGGGAGGGGGTCGCGGTGGGGAGGGGGTTGGGGAGGGGGGGAGACGGCACGAGGGAGTCGCGAGCGCAGGGGCAGCAAAGGAAGAACGGAAACAAAAACTTGCCACAACGAGCTTCCTGTCGCAGAACGCTTTCCATTAAGGAGATGTGGTAAATGCGATGAGAGTTCGTATATAAACAGTGTTGTTGAAAGAAAGTACAATATTTCTGCATCTAGTAATCGCAGCACATTGGCAACTATATGGTAGCGCGATCAATGCTTTCAATGTTTGAGGTTGAATCCACTTTGAACACAAAGATTTTTTCAAACCGTTACATTGGACTTTTCTAAATCGTTACATTAAAAACTTTACAACGCCTTTTAAGAAATAAATCTAGCATACTATATCACAAATTATAAATATATGCAAGGGAAAAATAACCCACAGAAACAAGTTTTTAAAGACCTTCATCAATTTTAGCAGTAAGTTGATATTTGAATGACCTAAAACGTGTAGTTAAAACAAATCATTTTTAACTTTTTATACAATCTGAAAGTTTTGTAAATACTTTTTCCGAAATTCCGTGATTCAAGACAGTTATTTTCGTCAAAGTTAGAATTGTTATGTAAACTTTTCATTCGTAAATTTTTATAGAAAAAAACATGTATCTCTTATTATTATTAATTTATTTTTTTAATTTGACATTTTTGAGTTTCCGAAATATATGACCCGGCCACGTGTTATATTTCCGGTTACATATGTATCATACGAACTACACGCTCTATTTGGCATTCTGCCTTCTGTGTAGGTGGATTTCCATGGAGGTTAAAATTAAATAAATATGTCATATTAAATTTAAAAAAATACATATGGATGTATATTTTAATTTTAAAAAATTGTTTTTAGTAAAAACCAAGAACTATAACTCACTATACACAATTTTTGACATTGATAAAATGCCTGATTTTGGATCTGCTGAGCATACGCAATAAATTATATATTTACACATATATTATATTTACACATGATTCGCGTTCCATCAAGGTATCTGACTCCGTTAGCTGACTCAGTAAATTTTAAATAATTTAAAACTTCATTTGCTTTGAATTAAAAATGCAAGGAAAATTCACGTGAGTCAAAATGATTTATGTAAAACAAAAACATATCAAATGTCTTAAATGTGTAGTTGAATTAAATTAAACAATTAAAAAATTAAAATATGTTAATTAGGTATACACCTACGCACATACATTTTTTGTTTCCATGTAAACCTATATTTGCAGATTACACTCCCTCCTGAAATTACTGTCCCAGAACATCATCTTGAATTTCCAAGATAATTTATTTTTGATGTATGATGGTATAATGTGTGATTAGGATGTACACATTTCAAACGTACTTTCCCACATACACTAAGTCCGTGGAGATGTTAAACCTCATTATACTCCGCCATAGAACGATAAGACACTAGCTTGCAAGGTACATTGTACTGGGTATGGTTAACGAGGAATATTGCACAATTCTTTTTTCTAGCCATCGATTCATTTCAAATAATCAAATTCTTTGTGAAATTTTGTAGAGTTATGAAAAAAACATCACCTAGCCAGATTTTACAGTTTGAGTTGTGTTAACTGGCCTTGGAGGTTAACAGAACACTTAAAATATTCCAGTATGGAGATTTTGTTTTAATTGTACAAGAATTAGCCAGGGATGCTCAAATGGTCTTATGTAGCTGTTTGGCGCTTGATATTGTCGATTGTGGAGTTATTTTGTCTTTTAAATTTGAGTAACACAAGAGTAATTTTTCTCCATAATTTAATTTAAACTTACACATCAATGAAATAAATAAATTAAGATCTCAACAGTATAAAGAAAACCAGGGACGTTTTGGCATTTAAAAAAGTCATTTGCAGAACATGTTGCTTGAGGTTAAGTTACAATCACATTTTAGACGTAAGAGCTAATGGAATTAACTGAGCGAAAGCTTTTAGAATTTGGTGGCAATGGCCCAGTTAACCTCTCAGAAACCTTACAGGACTAATAATTATAATTATGATTTCAGGATGCCCCGACTGAGAACTTGAGCTACCGCCAACTATATGTATTATGCAGAAGAGCACCGACTAGAGTGGCTCAAAAACAATAACTTGCTGCAGCGTCTCCGGCCTGAAGGTCGTAGGGTTCGATTTTCCGACGGCGGTGAAGTTTCGACACTAGCTAGACGCTCGATTCTCGACGGTGGTAGAATTCAGCCACAGCGTGGAGGTGAAGTCTAGTGGCCGTCTGCATAGAACGTTTTCACGGTTTCTAGAATGAATACTGTAGCGTCATGCACGCTCAAACGCGCAGACGGGAGAATTTCACCGGATGTTGAACAAAGGGCTGGACATCTGGCGTGGTGACACGCAATGACGCATCGGTTTTTCCGAGCGAGCGTAGCGTCGTTCAGGTGCTGGGACGGCAACGGTGGCGGTGGGCGACGCCATGGCGCCTTTAAAAGCCGGGTGTCGGACGCCCCCCATCTTCTTTTCTGTAGTTCGAGCTGTGTGAGTAGGAGGCTGTGCGTCTAGCATGCGGAGGGGAAGCCGGCATTAGTTTGTCGTCAGTCATGAGACATGTAGGTTTGTCTCGGCAGAGCGGTGCATCACACCGAGGGGAAACGTTTGTTGTTTGGGCGGTGTGGTAGCCGCACTGTAATATCGCTTCTTGTGGTGGGCTGTATTTATTTAGTTAGTAGAAGGCAGTGTTATGGTGTTTTACGACTTCGGTCTGTGTTTTTTCATTAATAAACCAACTGTTTATTCTACCCACCCTTGTCTGTGTTTTCATACATCCGTATGACGCCACAATACCAGGCGAATGGCTGAATAGAATGTTTTCAAACGGAATTCAGATGCGCGTTGTTTTTCTTTCCTCGTCCTTGTCCCATTTCCAATTATACACACATACAGTACATTTTACAATTACAAACGTTACACTACCACACATGGTGCAGCCGAAAGATCTTTTTCCCGAGTCGAGAGGGGCTCAGGACGTTCTCCCCGGCTGGGGTGGCACTCCGCTGAGGGACGCACTTGGAAGGGAAAACCCGAGGGAATCGGCGCTGGATCTCAGTTCAAGCGAGGAAGGAACACCTCGCGGCAATAACCTGCACTACGCTCACGGGACTAATGGCAGAAGGTGTTGACGCACCCGGAAACCTTAAATATTCACTTGCATCAGAGGAGTTGTCGATGGACGCTTTTACAGAAAAAATACCAATCCGAGAATTCCCACAGGCAGCATTGACAAGACACTATCAATTGGGAGATGGGAATACGGGTGTTAAGAATGTTAAAGAAATTAACATTTGAAATTAATGTCACAGTAATTAACATTTGAAATTCTTGGAAATGAAGAAAAGTTACTTGTTTATTACGTTAACTCTTAATCTAAACTATATATTTATTAATCTAAGCTATATAATTATTTAGCTATAATTATGATTTAACTACCAAAGGTACTTTCCAAAGGAATTTTCAAACTTTCGTGAATTCGAAACGACAGGTTATTTTCAAAGAAATGTGGATTTGTTGTGTAAAATGTCATATTTTTGTGAAAAACCTATCATAATGAAAGAAAGTATAATTTTTACTTAATATAATAACATAATTAAATTTTGGATAATTCAATGAAAACAAATGTAAATAAGAGTTTTTCTGACGAAAATTCGCTGTTTTCCGACCACGACTACAATACTTTCTCTTCTTAAGTGTGCGAGAGTAACAATTAAAGAACGAAAACTGCAAATGACAACCTAACTCTGTCCTATTAGTGAAAAACATTAACATAAGATTACACATCTATTTCTTATGAAATATTTTATAGAAGTGATAATTTCGCTACCAGAGAAATTTAATTACGCGTGGGTCAGTGTGAGCACGTCCCTTACGGGAAGCATGTGTGTCTCAGGTAGAAGGAATCTTTTGGTAACTACTTCATAGAGAAAAACACTCAAAATCGGAGAAAACCAGAACATATATTTCCTTGATGTTTTTGAGAGGCATAAAAAGGGAATTTCAAAACCAAAATAAAACATAATTGACAACAAAACATGTTTGATATTTATTTACCCATTAAACAACAAACGTCATCATTTTATCATGCGTCTCTAAGTAAAGGAAATCAAGAAGGCTGTTAGTTTGTTGCCTTGCATATCTAATTAAGCACTAATACATTATTTACTTTTCATGTAAGTCTTTGTGAGGCTAAATTAATCACTTACCCACAGTTTTCATACCCCTTTAGAAATTCGTAAACTCGCACTACACATACCACACACTCCACACACACACACACACACACACACACACACACACACACCACACCACATTCTACGCACATCACACACTCCACACACAGCACACCACACCACACACTCCATGCACAGCACACCACAACACACACTCCACACAAACCACACACACACCACACACACACACCACACCACACCACATTCTACGCACATCACACACTCCACACACAGCACACCACACCACACACTCCATGCACAGCACACCACAACACACACTCCACACAAACCACACACACACCACACACACACACCACACCACACACACACCACACACTCCACCGCACCACATACACCAAATGTGTTTGAAACCGTCGCAGATTATTAACAGACAACGTTAATAGCAGACGCCGCCCGACAAGGTCTATTATTGACGAGAGGTCGACGGCCTTGAGTGAAGTTATCTCGTCTTTCAATCAAAATAAACACTGTGCGAAGCGATCTCATCTGGTATCCCAGCTACAAGTGAACTTAGGGGTTATTTGCACGAAAGTATTTGGATCCCCACAATGGTTTCAAGTGGGACTGGGGTTGTACGTTAATGCTTTTGGTTGTTAACTTTTTAGTTACCTACGTCTTATAATAATGAGAAAAGAAAAACACGACTTCGTAGTTGCCCAAAGGAAAATGTGAAACGAATGCAACAAAAGCTAGAGAAAATGTACGAACAGAAACGATTCAACTGTTTCAGCTGCCACCACAAAAAAAAAAACAAAACAAAAAAACCACTTTTTCTCGGCCGCGGAATGGAAAAAGGGAAGAGTGAATGCATGTTTGGAGAGGTGTCTTTTCGCTAGCCCAGAATGTTCTTGCGTAGTCCCCGAACTTGCGAGATCTCCGTGCAAATGTAACATCCTTAAGTTCTTTCTTCACACAAACAATTTAATTCCATCTATTTTCCAGAATACACTATTTCTTATATCGCAATGAAAAAAATGTATTTTATATAATAATGTTTAAGTTAAGTTTAATACATTTATAAAAATGTATTTTATAAATGTTTAAGTTTCCTTTAGAAAAATTACTACCATTTTATCTATTTCATGAGGTGATTCTCAGCCATAGTTCTATTTTAAAATTTCAATCGTATTTCAGAGTTTGTATTACAAATACACTAGTTTGTTTCCTTACATTTGATGAGATCCTTTTGTTAAGTAACCTTTACACTATTTTATTTAGCACGAACAAATTGTATTTCGTAACTAGAATGAAGTTGTTAACATGTCACATTAAAAATATTAATGAACGCAAACATGTAACCAATTTTTGGTGGTTTGAATTCTTGGGTGGTACAATTTCCGAAAAGGCAACTCCTTTGAAGAAATACTCTTAATCAAAATATTTATTTTTCAATACACTCGTTTGATTTCTCTTGCTGCCGTCGGGCGTTGCCCTTCGAAGCGCTTCAACATTATCTTGCACTCCTTCGGACGTCACGCAATACTTACAATATATACTTCGTTCACAAAGCTGTTCATTTAAAAGTTATCGCAGAGTTTGTAAAACATTTTTAAAGGTCGCTTTTCAACTACTAGGTTATACAGCGACCACCGTAATGCTCACGCAAGTCCACTTGATACACAAGCTCCTTGCCCTGTGCTGAATAGCAGCAAGGCCCGTTGAGATTATTAGGTTCGCTCAGAACGGCACGTACCAATTAACAATGCTGCCAACAATCACCTTGTATTTGTTTACATTACTGCATGTACGAGTGCGTGTGCTTTAATTAATGTCAAGTAAAGTTTCTCGAGAACTCAACAGTTTAAAATTCCGCATTTTAAGAAATGCTCAAGCGCCATTTTCTCATAAATGGCCCCAAATTCTTTCTTCAATCTTCTCGAACGGATAATGCTAGTTGTACTCTTTAATATGACATAAAGTTCATTTTGGAGTATTGTTTTGTTTTTTCAAAAATTAGGAAAATGTAATTTTTTTGAAAGATCTCTCACACCGTTAATGTGCATATTTCCAGGAATTTGTAAACACTATTGTATTTGTGAGTTAAAGTGCTTGAAATTACTTCTAATGAAGTATTTCGAAAACTCAAACATTTTCTGTGAAAAAGAGTTTCAAATTTCGAATTTACAGTAGCGCTTAAACGCCTTTTTCAAAGAAAATTGCCATTTAGGACAAGGTTTTACTGTTCTTTAATATTATTAAAATAATATTTCCGTTTTACCATCAGGAAACCGAAAAATTAAGAAAATGTACAAAAATGTACTTTAACGGCGATAGATGGCAGCTGGAAAGAGTATGTGGCAAGTTCGAATAGCTAGCCGAGACCAAAGAAAATAGAAAACTAATACAGGAAAGTCTGTAGAATTCTGTAGCACCACTAGTTAACAGTCTTTCAGTAAGATAAGGGTATAAGTCAGTCATCATTCTGATAGCTCGAATGTCCAAAGACTAATATTTAACAATAATGGTTGGATCTGGTGATTTGTAATGAATTTGCTAAGAACATTTTGAATAGTTAGTATGGAAAGTCATTTTGTTTGGATTCTAATGCATTTTTAGTTCCAGAAGTTAGATGTTCAATAAATTTGGGAGGTGGGTTTTTTGGAGAGTGAAGTCTCCACTTTTATTATTAGTTTCCTCCCTTTTGTTGCTCGGGATTTATTTCATATTGTATTTTCTCGTGTCAGGAAGTGAGAAAAATCTAGAGGGGAAGATTATTTTGTTTAAGCTTGGAAAATTGAAATTATCTATTGGTGGTGTTGATTAGGATTGATTTACTCTTTTTTTAGGTGTAGTACCAGTAGTAAAGAACAGGAGAAGCTGTATGTGACGTATGGGGTAGAATAATAATCTGCGCATGTTTCCTTGAGCTCCAGAATCTCTTCCCCATTTTTTAACCCTAAATAGTTGAGTAATGAATACAATTTCCAACAAATCACGTTTAGAAACATTTGATAACAAAGTAATTTTTCGGAGCTGTGAAACACTTATTTGCATCCGTAAACGAACTACAGATTTTATATTTAATTTTTGGAAACAAAATAGTATCCTATACCCCTGGTTCTACTCCTACCACAAGTAGCAAAAGGAGAGCTCTACAGAACGTGCTCATAGTGAAGTCACATTTCAGTAGAAGGTGAGATTATGGCTCTCTGATGCCAGAGGAGTTCAACCTTCAAAAGTAAACCAATCACCAAATGTGGCTGGTGCTTGCACAATGGCTAATTTATCAAAGTTTAAATACTTCAAACACACTTCAAAAGACTTCTATAATTAATTTCACTATACTAAATTTCACTTCTATAATTAATACACTTGAACAAATAAATTGCATTGTTCACATAGTCAGAGTGTCCTATAGAATCTCACAATATTATTGAACTATACTTCGGCTGTAAAATTTGTGGCCACTTAAAAAATGCTTTTCAAAAATTTGAATGATGAAACTTTATTGTAGTAAATTCCACTGACAAAACAGTCCTGATTAAAAAATAACAAACTATTTTTGGCAGTCCAGTGAGAGAGGAAATACAATATAAAACACCGACAGCAAATGTAGTTATCATTGCAATGCACATTTCCACGGTTCCGATACATATGGCAATATTATGCCAAATTTGAATATTGCACATACCGCACTTATTATTTCCGCTCATTGAACCGAGAATTATTTATTGCTAGAAGTGGTATGTTTGTTCCCCGTGGTTACAAAAGATCAAAACTCGATGTGAGACAAGAGTAGAGGGGGACAATTAGAAATCACAATGAATAAAAATTTGATACCTGGTAATAAAAGAATAGTATTAAGTATTGAATTAAGAAAGTTATGAAAAATTATTTTATCGGAACGAGAATGCTTACTTGAGCTCTTATTTTTATATCAAATTCTGAAAATTTCAAAAGTAATTCAATAGAATTAATTTCAAATGAACTATTTATTTAATTTATTTGACAGCTATTTTAATTATATAATTTAATGGGAACAATAAAGTTGTAAGGTTTGTCTGTAAATGAATGGTTTCACTGAGACCCTTTTGATTGTCAATAAATAATTTATTTCATTATTATTATTGTTATTATTATTATTATTATTATTATTATTATTATTAATGAATAATAATTGTCTTTCTTAAATGTTACGAAAAATCACTTCATTATGAGAGTTTATGAAATATATGTTGTCTGCATGTGCTTCTATGACTGTATGCTTGTATTTATCCAAGCATCCATGAATATAGGAATGTATGCATGCAAGCAAGTTCACAGAAATGTATGTTCGGTGCCGAGTTCAGACTTTTTACTTGCTACGAAATTACCAAATTTGCCTTCTCAGGAACTCACATTCTCATATACTGGGTAAGAGATCGAAATATAGATCATGTTCCTAATATCGAGTATCGCAGCCTAGCTCTGAATAGTTCCATCAATCGGCCAGATAATGCAATTTCGCCCCTATTTTTCCTGGCGATTCACTATAATGGTTTCATACGGTTACATCTGCTCTTTTGTACTGTGATATACCAAAATATATAATATTTTGTTAATAATATTGGCTTTAAATGGGGTGGACAAAAGGGTATGCAAATGGCGATATACAGCCTTAGCAACGCCGGCGCAGTGGTTGGCAAGGTCAACAAACTGCATTCAGGCCTTGAAGAGGTGAGGGCGCTGGCTAGATAGACAGATAAAATAATGTGTGATTGGTCTGAAAAGGAGTGAGTGTCGAAGGCGTGGCTACTTGGTTTGATAAGAGATGAATGGATTGGCTAAGGGAGAATAGACTGTCAAATTTTGTAGTTTTGTTTTAAAAAAGAGGAACGAGGGACGGATACCGAAGTGTTGAGGGCGAAAGAACAGGGAGAACTGGACATTCTGATAGTTGTCGTCGAGTAGTAAAGATCGCTCGCGAGATCAACGTTAGTGAAGTAGGACTTGTAACTTTCGAGTGAGACTCAATAGTTTTTCGGAATCTGGAAGTTGATGTGCAACGGGAAGTTCGATTAGGACTTTGAAAGTTTTTTCTTATATTGCGGTTTTGGACTTTAATATTTTACCACTAGTTGGGGAAGACTAGGAACTCTGAATACCCTTAAGAACCGGTAGATATTTTAGTCAGTGAGGGCTCGACGCGTCGGCAACGTCGCAAGATTAGAAGAGAGAAGCGGAACTTGGATCGCCTACATTCAAGTGAGAAGAGACTGCGGGGCGTCGGCGACCAAGACGGTAAATAATTACTGCAGTACAAAAGATATATATCTTAAAACGAGGTCATGACCTAAGGACTAAACAATTGTAAATATTGTTAAATAAATTGTTGAATTTTTTTTTCTTTCGGAAATGAAAAGATTTTCGTTCAGTCAATCAAAATTGTTAAATAGTTAGAAATAGATAATTATTCCCTTTCAGATTCCTCGCCATACTGTACAGTTGGCAGATCAAGTAATCGGCTATCTAGGCGATAGCGATTATCCATAACAGGACCCATTGACCCAGCTAGCCGGACATTTATAGATTGGTTGAAATTAGCTGTGGAAGCATTGGTCATTTTTAATTAACGTATCCTGTTCCTGGCGCCCAAAATTTTAATATAAATTCGGAACGGGTCACGATTATAACCATCTTAGATGAATGATGCCAACGATCTCGTAAGAGTCTATGACGAGACGTTGTTGGTATATTTCAGTACTTTAAATTTTCTCAGACAGGTGAACTATTAAACTACTACTACACTTCGCAGTAGAGTAAGCAACTCGCATTATAAATGGCAATCGCTATGATCTGGCTGGTAGATTAAGAAACAAGTTATCTTTTGATCAGAACCAAATTAGAATTTGTCTTGCCGGGCGTAGTATTTGCTCTATCGTTAGGTTAGAAGTTTCCGAATATCGGCCTCTAAAAGTTCCTAAAATCAATTTATGTGCAATATTTGAAATATTGTCTTAACAAGTATTTATATCTTAACATCTTAACCTGTTAAAAGTAAATATGGGAGAAGAGCAGATTAAGGAATTTAGGGTGACGAATTGATCCTTTTGTAGTATAAATAAAGTCGTGTTTTGAAATAAAATTGAAGTTTGCAATCCAAAACTATCTTCTTTCCTCCAGAGATACATAAACTAAATACATATTTTTAGAGTGATATAATTAGATATATTGTTTTTGTAACATAATGAATAATAAGAATATAAGATGCAAAGGTGAATAATAGTGATACGTTTATACGACACTGCAATACTAATTTTTTTTAAGATAATTATTATTTTCTATTGTTCATTAAGTTGACGTATTATGTTTTTGAATTTTACAACACATAAAAAGTCCTTGTTTCATCTATTTTTCCTGAGGAATTAATTGAAAGAAAAATTAAAGATTAGTTAAATTTTAGCAGGAGTAAAGGCAGTAGCCACTCGTTACTAGTTACGTAACTATAATGCCAATTTTAAAACTAACTTTTTAAAAAATGTTTAGACTTTTGTAGATGTTCATTGTGTCAGAGCTGAAAAGAAGCCATAGAGCTTAGTACACTCTCAATAAACTTTTTAGCAGTCATATTAATGAATGGCGCTACGTTGTCGTGTTTGCAGGTTAGGTGGATGTATGGCCCCTGCAGCACATGACTGCGTGCCTAGAACTCATGCTCCGATTTAAACGCGAAGTCCTGCCAGCGTCAGTGCATCCCGCAACGCGAACCGGTGACATTCTGCTTTCTGCCACGCCCCGCCGCCAATCCTGCGAGCATTACTCGCGGAGGCGGAGGCGGCTGCAATCGCGCCAGTGGCCGCAAGGGCGGGGCCGGGCGCGGGCGGGGCGGGGGCCGGGGGCGGGGGCCGGGGGCGGGGGGCGGGGCGGGGCGGGGGGCGTAACGCGGTTAGCGCCGCAGAAGATTGCCTCGTTAGGCGCGATGTTTGGGCGCCCGCGGACACCCGCAATGCTGTTACCGCATATCAATTGCCAGACCGCCTCCCTCGCCGCCCGCCCGCCCGCTCGCCGCGCACCCGCGCGCTCTCGTTCGCTTACACCCACTTAGCCTGTAATAGCATATTTTGCATTTCAATCTCTCTCTCGGGTGCCAACGCCAACGCGCAAGCGCTGCCGGCGGGGGCGGGGCGGGGCGGGGACAAGGGTAGAGATGGAGGCGGGGGCGGGGAAGCGGCAGTCAGTTTTTGCGCGGGCGGTGCGCCATCATCTCTGCGTGTGGCCCCGGGCGCGGCCCCGCCCCGCCCCGCCCCCGCCCCGCCCCACCCGCCCCGCCCCCGCACCGAGAGGAGGCGGCATTTTTATGCATAACGCGGCCGCCGCGCGGGCGGAGCGCCCGTCTGGTTGATCGGCACCGCCCCTCCCCCTCCCCCTGCCCCTGCCCTTGCCTCGCCCTTCCACCCGGCAACGCTGCGACGCAGATGAATCTGGTGGGGCCGCGCAGGTGCGAACGCTCGCTTCAAGGTTTTGGAATTTCTCCCGAAGAGGCGCCCACAAAATGTTTGCAAATATTGTGTGCCGTTTTTAATTGTTATGAAGTAGTAGTATATTGGAATGGGGCGTTGAAAACGTTCCATGAAAATAAGATTTTAGATAATATAATTGAAAGACACTATGTTTTTGACACGTATTAAATTTAATTAACGGAGGGTAAGCATACTTCTTGTTTAGGTAGAAATATAGCTTTATAAGAGAAAGTATTTCTACCAAGGAAACTGCTATTCGTAATTTGCAGTAGTTGAGTTTGAAACTAACCACAATGAAATGGCACACCAATTTTCCAGAACTATACAGAATAGAATATAACGTTATATATAGAATATAACGTTTTGTATATATTGTGTGGGTTACCAATAAAAAATATTTTTTATAGGTTACCAATATTTCGTTGGAAATTGTCTATTAGGAATTAACGTTCTTGAAATGGAATCAATTTCTCCTGTCCCTTATATCTTTATTTTACAATACTGGAAATATTCATAATAGTGGTAAAGGTGACAATTCTTTCTTATCATTGACGTAAATAACTTTCACTCCTTATTTATTACAAAGAAAAACTGTTTTACCAAGGGGAACGGTAAAGCTCTTCTGTATAAAAAATTCAACATCATTTGAAAACTTTCTCAAACTAGCGGTTCTACAACATCACGTATTTTCTCGCATTTCTTGTAACCATTACGATATAAAATACATGATGATCTCGCAAACGTGTTTCTCGCCCGCAAACTCCTGTCGCCATAGAGACGAGTCTAATGTTGGGACGCAAACCCAGGCACTTAGATGAAGCAAGCAAATAACAGTGAACACTACAGCAACCGGCGAAGTCAGCACTACAATCTTCCTGAAACATTAAAAAAATTGAATACGTACACTTTTCGAAAATTAACACCCTATTTGAACATTGGACCCATTAAGAATTTAAGAAAGTGTTTGTAGATTTGAGAAAAATCTTCTTTACATAATTTTTAAAAGTTGTTACCACTTCACTTAAAATTACTCAAAAACTACTAGCACCCCCCCCCCCAAAGAGAGAGGAGAGAGAGAGAGAGAGAGAGAGAGACAGAAAGAGACAGACAGAGAATGAGAAAAAGAAATAGAGAAAGTGAAAGAAAGAGAATGAGAGAAAGAAAGAGAATGAGAGAGAAAAAAGAAAAAACTAGAGCCTTTTTTGAGAAAATATTGTACAAGCGTTTGTAAAAACGTGCAATTTTGAAAACATCAAACTTTTACAGTTTTTGAACATTTTATGAGAATCTGACATACGCAATTTTCATAAGCGTATTTTTTTCTATTGAAAAAAAAATGGAAGAAAAAATGTGGAGCCATTTGTGAGAAGATATTGAAAATGTCGCTTAGGTTGGTGTAAAGAACTCCAAAATACAATATCCGTTTCAAATTCAAGGGCTGGCGACTTATCCCGATCGATAGGGAAACAAGTTTGGTTCTGTTTTCTTTAGCCGCTAGCGTTGTTCAGCGACAGACATACGTTTCGCCATAAAGCCATTTTTCGATGTCAAGGACCTACAAAATTTGGATTCCGAATACCGTATGTATTAGAGAAAATAATTTACTGCATAAAGAAAAAAGATTTATCCACTCTTTCAGTGTCAGAGATCCACACTACGAGTTTTCTGTCTAAAATTTTCCATTTTTCGCTGCAGCGCTACAATACTTTCTCCATACCACACAGTAGTAAGTGAGAACGAAAGAAGTGCAGGGAATTGCCAGTGATCTTTATTACGCCCCGAAATCTCGCTTGGGCGCCGCCGCGGCGTCCGGCAGCCGCTTCCGCGCTCGCCCGCCAGGGGCGCTCTCCGCGCGCGTCCGCTCCGCCAACATATTACCCCCGAATAAAATAAAACGTCGGCCGCGCCGGCAGCAAAAAGGGATTGTGCGGCGGCGGTGGATGAGGTCCGCCAGAATCGCCTTAAGGTCGGCCGCCAAGTCTTGACCAGCAGTTTCCCCCCAGCCCTGCGGCGGAGTGGCGCTTCTTGCGAGCGGCCAAAGGGTGGGGGGGGGGCGGGATGAAATGTGGAAGGCAGAAGGCCGAAAGCGGAAGAAAGGAGAACGCGAGCGCCGAGGGGCGCAGGCACCTTGCCAGCCTCGAGCTGACCCCTCATTATTTATACAATGCAAACGTGTGCTCCGCAGAGAACATAGGACGGCGCCTTTCTTCCCCCGGCCGAAATATGGACTTGGCCATTTAGCTAAGCGGCCGCTATACAATATGGAGCACATATTACGGAACGGAGGATGCGGCCGCGAGAGCAGTGGAAAAGAAATCGCGGAAAGATGGCCGCGGGGGGGGGAAGGGGGAGGGGGGCTTCTTGGGCCACGTGCGTCTCCGCTGCGCATGCGCACAGCCCGCTGCGCTGCGATTCGGAAGGCGCTCGCAAATGACGTCTGGCCGCCAACAACTTCTTTGCTGCTTCTAGAAATTCAAGTAGTTGCACACACATACCAAACGCTTGCTTTTGCAAGATTTCCAATAATTCATATCTAACAATCTTCACCATTGACTGAAGAGGAGCAATAAATTACATTCTTTGATTATTTAAGAAAATGTTATCAAGTTTACATCTAATCTTTCAAGTTTCTTTGTATTCTATGATTGGTATGTGTAACTAAGAAATTGAAATAATAAATTCGTTGTCCATATTGTTAAAGGAAGCCACTGTAGTGTCAGTAAGTACTGCCAACTAACGAATTCATCAGTAAATTAAATATTTTGGTTTGTATTTGTTGATGGTAACGCAATTTGAACACTGAATCTTGTTTGTAGGCAAAAATTATTGAGAAGTAAAGTTTTACGGTAGCTTCAATTGTTTGACTTCTAGAAACAATTTTAATTATTTTTAACATTCATTGTCTAATGTTGCGATTCATTCTTTCACTTTTTCGTATTTTTATTATACAAAAAATATTATAATCATTTAAACCTTTTGTCAGAATTTGAAGTTTAATTTCTGATATAAGAGTGAATTTTCCAAAACTACCTGTTCTAATCGGTAGTTTTCCGAGGTGTCGGTCAGCCAGTCAGATCAATATCAGGCGAATTCCGGAGCATTACCCTGACAAACAGATCCCATACCGCATGCAATCTTTCCTTCCTCTTCCTTATTCCATTCTTTCCACTTGTACTTACTTCCTTTTACTAGCACTTCACATGATGGAAGATCAGGTTTGAACTTCGAGCTTGTCCCGTATGGTGCGGCGTGTCACTGGGGTAGATGCGCCTTGCTCGCACTTGCAGAGGAAATCCCCCGCAAGCCAACATGGAAGTTTGCGCCGGGTACAAGCATCCAGAGGTGAATATCGCCTTTTCAGACATAATAATTATTATTTTACTATCGAGACTAATGATAATAGCAGTTGACATGCCCGTAAACAATCAATCAATCATTCCAAAACTGCCTGACACCGTGTTTCAATCTCTCCCAAAACAAAACCAACTTCAAAAAAACGGTACCCTGGATAATTCTCAAAATAAATTTCGCTTATCCGCTTTAATCTAAAAACATACGAAATTGAATAAAATATCAGTTTCCATGTGAACTTCTGCTCCCTCTGAATTTTTGAAGTTTTCTTAAAACACACCTTCATTATTTTACTTAAAATTTTGAAAACTATATTATTAAAACATATTCATCTTCAAAAAGTTTTTGTTGATATTTTCACGACGCATTATACGAGAAAGTAGAATTAAGAATAAGAGAAATATTATTTTGAACAAGCTCAATATTCTCCAAAAAACTAAAACAAAATTATTTTATTTATTAAATTATCTAAATGTGTAGAAGTTGGAAGTTTTCTGAAAAAAATGTAAATTTTGAAGAAACCTATTGTAGAAGGAAGAGTTCGCCTTCAAAGTGGAAACTTCCTTTCGGAAACTCTTTGTCGTCAAAAACATGTTCTTACACGAAACATGATTTTCTGCTACCATCGCTGTAAGCATAACTCAAATAGAAATGTATACTTGCAAAAACGTTCATGTAAATTTTCTCCTCTTTGAACATTTCTTTTGAGATATTATCTTATTTCTAATCATGACCTTTATTACGTTTTTTTTCAAAACTTGGAACTCATCACACTTTTCTTCCATTTACTAAATTTACACAGTTTTTGTTCTGGCGTTAAATAAATAAATAAAAATAAATAAATACTACACATTTCAAACAGTCTTTACTTGTTACTTTATTGTAACAATGTTCCCAAGCCTTATTAAGCATTTGAACACGGAGTAATTCTGTAGACAGTCACAAATCATATGGAATAATTCTCCTTGAACATAGTCATTTTCTGAAATGTCATTGCCTTTCATCCCGATCAGATTCGTACTAGGCGGCGTTAGTATCCAGGGTTCCTAAAGGGTCGCTCATGCAGGAACCCTCGGTGCCTCGAGCTGCTTAACCTCCGTGACTTCGACTTTACGGGCTTGGTTAAGCAATTCGAACTGTCGACGCCGGCTTGTGGAATGACTGACACGTGGAACGTATTTCAGAAACTTCAATGAAAAACAGAACAGTAACTTCTATGCCTTACTACACCATGGACTACGATGACGTCCGCGGCCTCCAACTTGTATCCAACAAAGCGGACATCTAAACCAAAAAATTAATAAATTATACCAACAAACGGTGAATGTATTTGCGGTACTGTTACCTGCTAGTTTTGTAAATAGACACACTCAATTTGTTTGATATATTTCTTTAGTTTATTTTCTACTACGAAAAATAACAATCTTGCAAAATTATCAATATTTTTAAATACATTTCCCCCCCCAAAATACATATTGGACATTTAATTTATATTCGGTGAAACATTTCGTTTTCATCATGAAATTTACTGAATTATTTAAGACATTTTTAAACGTGGTTGTTCCAGTAACTTTGAAAATCGTAAATGATTTACTGGTCTTGGAGTTGTTTCACAAAACAATATCAACCCGGAACTCAGCGCGTCATTAACAACCTCCGCCAGGTTTATATAAGTTGAGAATTCATTTTGCAACTCAGGAAGAAGCAATCAGAAAGTTGTTACCTCATTATATCATACGGCAAATATTAACAACGAGTTGGGAGCTCGGTCGCAGAAGGGAAGCGATTACCTTTTGATTGGATTTGAGAACGCGCATCTCCCGGAGGCGCGTCGTCTTAGAACACCAAGTCAGACGGAGATGAGAATACACCGGGAACTTTATGACATTTTGGCCGAAGCCAGTTTAGTCACAGTAACTGCAAAACTGTTGTGTGGCCGCCGGGGGCGCTTCCAGCCGAATTGATTCTCAACTGTTTCGCCCCCTTTCGACCTCAATCTTCTAGTTCATTATCCCGACACCTCGGGCGCTGAGAGCGGTATTGTTACGATGAAGAGGGCGCTGGGGGAGAGCGAAGGCGCAGGGCAGAGGGAGAGGGAAAGAGAGAGAGAGAGAGGGAGAGGGAGGCGAGGGAAAAGACGAGCGCCGCGGCGGAGCGGAGAGGCAAAAAAAAAAAAAAAAAAAAGGCGGGCGAACAAATCCCCAAAGAATGGTCGGCAGAAATTGTTCCGCGCAAAAAAGAGGAAGTTGCGGCCCCGGTAATAATCCCGCGAGCAAGGAAGGGTTCCGGCTGTCCGGCGGCGCGGCGCCCCCTCCCCCCGCGGGGAGAGCAGGAAGCTGCTTACGGCGGCGACTCTCACAACTGATGCCCTTTCGGCTTCGTCATTACAGGCACATCTCAAGTTCGTCGCTCACACTCTATTTATTCTGCGGTCTCAATCCGATAATGCGACGCACTGACACCTTGTGAATTTGACACCGGATAATATTTTTTCGAAATATTGATAGCTTTTGTTTACGTTTGAGTTAGAGGCCGTCCATAAATTACGTGACGCAAATTTCGAGTATTGTCAATACTCCTTCTCCGCCTTGGACCCCCTACCTCTATGTAACGCAGCATAACGCTGCCTCAGATCCCCTCCCTTCCCCTATTGCGATGCGTAATTTATGGATGGACCCTAACATCATTTACGTTTATCGAACGATAGCTGAAGAATGATAAGAGTGTGTTGTATAAAAATATTACGTAACAATTATAATAACATAACGTACTCCTGGAGCGAAAGTACGTACTGCTAATATTATTCTGTTCAGCTTTCAAGAAAAAAACTTCAATCATTTCTTTATTTCCTATTTCTTTAATCAACTTTTTATCTTCGAAATGGATTTAAAAGTAAGGAAATATAAGAATGAATGATTCGTAGATTGCAAACACAAAATAATTTACACATTTTTTTCATCAAAGAAATGTATAACCCATTAGCATCTTCGGAAAAGGTCTGGTAAGATGGAAAGATTGTGAAGGATGGATAGTGGTTATTTGTAACAAGTGTGTTGTCGTGCATTTTTCAGGGAGTTGTAATCTATTGATTATTACTAGAAGTGGAATATAAATTGGCTTTGCAGGACCATAACTGTAGGTTATAAGTGTACTTTCTTAAATGTATGCCTCAAAGTGATGTCCTAAAAATAGTATTTAAATGCGATTCAGCAACCTATATTTTACTTTTAAGAACTGCTGGATAATTTCTGTTCATATATTCAGTACATTACATCCTCTAACATGCTCAGTAGTCAAAATACACATTTTGTAGTTTCTTCATTTCAAAATATTAGTTTTCAGCAAAATGCTACTAAAATCTCGTCTTCCTCTTGAATAAAAAATAATAGTAAATAATAACAATCATGATGATAATAATAATGTAAAAAATGAAATCCTTCACACTAACAAGGCCTGTCACATCCGGCAGGTATCTTCATATTAAAAAGTTTGATTGTGACCGGCACGTTTTTAATTAAGATAAATTGTAAACACATTACAGTTGTCCAGATCATCCATTTTCGGGCGTACAAAGTTACATAAACTAGTGGTTCTACAACAGCACATCCTTTTTCTCACTTAGTAACGGTTGTATAGTTTTGATAATACTGCAATATCTCTCCGTATTAACTCATTTCAATCATCACTTGTAAAACTCATTACAAATCGTGTAACATTAGTGCGAAAACTAATTCTTTTAAAGCTAATATATCAACACATATTCGAGAATGAAATGCGTATTTTCGCCTAAAAAGATAAAGTGGATTGGAAATACGACCCTGCGGCGGCGCTGATGGCGGAGAGGCTGTTGACCGTTTTGCCAGCGCGGCGTTGTTAAAGCAACAACGGACGACTCGTTTGGCATATGTACTTCACTACTCAAAAATCGAGAGAACTACTAATATTTCAAACTGTTACGACCTATAATTTTAATACCGCAATATCCGTCCATATTAACTCATATTAGTCATCATGTTAAAATCCCATTACGTGTTAATATGCAGAAAGATTGTTGTTCTACGTGAAAAATTTATTGTCTTTCTATAAAAATTCTTTGAAACCAATTTATGTAACTAATAAGATATTTTATAAGTTCTGAAAGTATATTGTTTGCCAAAACTTAGATGATTAAGTTATTTTCAACTTTACAGACAATATTATTGCCATTGCAAGTTTTTAAAGGATATTTTACCACTATTCATGCTGTCGTACGAATCGAATGTATTTTATCGTAATGAAGTCTTAATAATTTATCAAGATCATTTTAAGAAATTAATTAAATAAGTTAAACTTTCCGTTAAAACATGCGCGATAAAAAATGTCCTCCTACAAATAAATTACTATATTACAATATGTACGATATGATCGACGCATATTTACTCTCAAGAAATATATTTTTCTATAAGTGTCGTTGGTAAATTTGAACCATAAAAAGTAGCGAGAACGGGAACAAAACAAACGAGTGCAGTGCAGGGGGCCGTGGCCAAGTGCGTCGGAGCGTGGGGGGCCGCGCCCCGCGGAGGCGCAGCCGTGAATAAATGCGGTGTTTATCATCCGCAGAAAAGGCTCCGATAAATTATGCATCGCTGTCAAAAGCTTCTGTCACATTGCGAGTGTATAACGAAGCATCATGAAATAAATTAGCCAAGTGTTGATCAAACATCCGTCAATATTGGTCGGTTCACGCACCGATGGTGGCCATTAGTTGGGCGGGCAGCTTTCGCAGTGACGAATGCGCCGCCGATAACAGAGCCCTCCCACGGGTGCAGCGGCGTCCGCCCGCCCCCGCCCCCGCCCCCGCCGCCGCCATGCCGCGGCCTGTCACGCCCCGATGCGGCCGGCGCTGTGGGCCCTCCCACGCACAGAGCACACACTCGCTCTTCACACACTCGCTCTCTACCTACACTTTATTGATCGATTCCGGGCGGGACAACTACTAAGGTCATCGGTCCCGAAAGTGTAGTGGATGCTTTTATCGAGGAGGTGACCGTGATTTCCCGGCTGGATCGCGAGATCCGGCGCTGAGCTACAGGTCGGCTTACGGGTTTTCACTAATGAGGCATCTCCCGCCAGCGGTGTACCGCCCCAGACGGGACGAAGATCCCGACATGTGTGGTAGTGTAGTGCATGTAAGTGTGTAAGTAAAGGGTGAGGACAGGACAAGGAAGAGGATGGAACGATCGCGCGCGGTCCGTGACACATGTATTACGGTACTGCTCCGGCATTCGCCTGGCGTTGATCGGTGAAACCACAGAAAACAATCGACGAGAGCAGGCGGCCGCTAATATTCTTCAGACAGCGGGAGAATTCGACCTAGCTCTGTATAAACTCCTGCCTCCGCCGGGAGTGGATCTCTAAGACCTTCCGATCAGAGGCATTGCGGTGACGTCAGTTAATGCCTTGAGACGTCGTCCTACACTTTTTACCATCTGAAGACTACTAATAATTTATTTATACAGCTGTCTCAATTCATATCCAGGGCATGTTTAGGGGTCAAAGATTCCTTTTTGTCAATAAGCATGAAGTCGGACATCATAAATACGAACCGTTGAGAACAAAACTGGGGTACACTCCGGTAAATAATGGAAAACGAAAAACGCTGGAAAAATAGAATGATTAAATATTAATGACCTAAAGTATTATGAACGTGTTAAGGAGATATTTTAACTTACTACAGATATTATGTATTGAAACATTGCTTATTAAGTAATTAATTTTTTTGTTAACTAACACCACTTTTGCACACACCGTTTCTGAAACCTATGACTTACATTCAAATACTTGGCAGACATAAATTTCGTCTGTGATAGTAGTGTGATGGAAAAATAGGGTAAAAGAGTGAAATTAATGTAAAACAATGTAGACAATGAATTTAAAAACTATGTTTTGATATTTTATATTCTAAAAGCAATTAAATGTTTTTTCCGAGATATGTCTTCCATGATTGGTGCAGACAAACAACCTATTTCTTGGTATCCCTGGAAGCTGTTGTTTCTTCCCACTTATGACTTACACTACAATTCCGTGCAGCGGTATGAGAAACGTGTTGGTTACTTCTGCATTATGCTGGCCTCTAGCTAAGAAATATTGAAGTTTGACTCACGACATGTTTGCCCGTGATAGAACAATGTTAAAACAACATATCAGTGCATCTAACTCAAATCTTCCAAAATTTGACTTACAACACTTTTGCTCTCAACGGCTTATATAAAGTACCTGGTAAGTTTCCCTTTTGCTAAAGACGACGATTTTGATGTGTCTGCTAATCGGCTCACGGTGAACGGATTTAAGCGAGTGAGATACCAAAAAACACAAAACAATTAGAAGTGGAGGGCATTGAATAATTAGTAGATTGCAGCTTTCTTTTATTAACAAAATGTTACGGAATTTGTTTGTTTGAAATGCGTGGCTGGGATGGAAACGGTAAGGTGGCGTCATGCGCAACCTGGCAAATTTGCATGAAATGGAAGAGTAGTTGGTCTTGCTTACAGAACATGGTGTTGTGTGATTGTAGAAACGATTATTTGTGACTTTCAATTGTAAGTATTCAATGTATTTTCTTATATATCATTCTAGTGATATCTACGGAAAATATCATAGAGGCGAGGGAGTTTTGATTATTATTTTGAAATTCTATTTCATGCATTTTTGATATCATTGATTTCATACACTTTGTAATTAATGACAGTCCATACATTAAGATTATGTTGCTAGCAGGATACGTGTAATAGGCCAAACAATATCCTAGTGTGTATAGAGCCTGGTAAATAGAAAACATATACGTATTCATGGATATGCTTTATTTTCTGTCGTTACGTTTCTACACCTCTTTCTTCTGTGCGATGTAATCGCACGGGTTCAGCTACTTTCATTCACAAAAGTGAGATTTGCCCCTGACGTTTATGCAACCCGGCATATGCCAGTGTTCGGCGAGTACAGATCTCTCTTTGACTGAAGCAGAACGTGTCCCGCCGAACAGTAGTGCGTAATGAGTTTTGGGTTTGCAGAATAATTTTCTTATTGGTCTTGTTTCTTTTGGTTAAGTGTATCGCAATAAGAACCTTTTTTGCATTTTTAACTTAATTACGGCTTTGGATTGCTATGTCTGACAATTTTTACTTTCCCGTATACGTACGTATACACAGAGTGATATACGTAGTATAGGGAAAGTTATGTAATGCTGCGCGAAAAAATGGCCAATTTTCGGCGGAAAAAAATTAATTGCCGGGCCGTGAAAACGAATAAGTGGATAAAACCAGTTGCTAAATTAAGAAAAAAATCCCCTAACACGTGGTGTAGCCAGAAACCCTGTTTTCTGGGCCCTTGATACCGAAAACCCAATTGAAAGGAAAACGTCCGTCTGTCTGTCCGTCTGTGAACACTGCTAGCGCCTAAACCATACGTACGATTTCTTCCAAAATGGATATTCCCCGGTCGATCTGATTCTAGTCAAAGCTTTGAGATTTTGAAAAAGATTCTTCAAAATTTGGAGGTACTTTATATGAAGCCTCCCGCGGATTTTCAAAATTTTCTCAAAAACGGCTCCATATTTTTTCTTTAAATTTCTTGTATGAATAGAGTAAAATACACTTTTTAACATGGCATAGGTCCGATTTTCACGTACAGCTCTGAATTTTCGAAAATTGTGAAAGATTGACTTTTTTCGGCGTCTTTCTCCAACTACAAAATTGAAGATAGAGATTTTTTCTTCAAATAAAATTTGTTCTGCATATTGAGTTCTTTCATAAAGGTCATGTAAATGTTTTTCAAAATTTTGGTAGTTTTCGTGCAATATTGCGTGCAATATGTGCAATTTTAAAAAATTACAAAAACAAGATTTTCTCAAAAACGGCTCCAAATATTTTCTTTAAACTTTTGGTAGGGATAGTGGTAAATGTACTCTATCAATGACATAAAAGCCATATTGGTCTATCGGTTGGTTTTTCAAAAATTACAAAAATGTAAATGTTTTTACTTGTCTCTCACGTCGTTAATATTTACATTATCGGCGATTTTTTCACATTATTATATTTACGAGTATATATGCTTTAAATAATGTCAAGTAAAGTTTCTCGAAAACACAACCGTTTTCTGTGAAAAGTAGCTTAAATTTCGGCATTTTCGGAAATGCTCAAACGCCATTTTCTCGTATACGGCTGCAATTTTTCTCTTGAAACTTTTGTAACGGATAGTGCTAATTACACTCTTTAGTATAGCGTAAAGTTTATTTTGAGTTATTTTGTTTTTTTCAAAAATTAAACAAAAATTAAATTTTTTGAAAGATCTCTCACATCTTTAATATGCACATTATCCGCAATTTGTAAAGATGATTATATTTGTGAGTGTAAGTGCTTCAAATAACTTCAAATAAAGTATTTTGAAACTCAATCATTTTCTGTGAAAATGAGCTTCAAATTTTGTATTTTTAGTAGGGCTAAAACGCCATTTTCTCTTGAACGGCACATAATTTTTAAAAGAAAATTGCCATTTACGGCTAGGTTTTTGTGTTCTTTAATATTCTAAAATTAATATTTTCGTTCTACCAATAGGAAACCGAAAAATTAAGAAAATGACAAAAAAATGTACTTTTGACGGTGATAGATGGTAGCTGGCAAGAAAGAGGAGTTTGTGGCAATTCCGAATAGCTAGCGAAGACCCAAGGAAATAGAAAACTAATACGGGAAAGTCTGTGCCATTCTGTAGCACCACTATTTCCTTTAAGTACACTAGTTGAAGAACCATGCCTTGCTCGGATAGTTATTTTTCACAATTATCTATTAGGCAGAAAAATGATTTCTATCGATAGAAAAAATGGAAGTATTTTTATTTTCGACTTCCTCATGCGCAATCTTGCATCCCCCGGGGAAGGATTTGCAATCATTGGCGAACAAAATTCCTCTGTACAAATAATCTACACTGGAACATATATACAGTACAAAACCAAAGCAAAAACACACTTTAATAAATAATGTCGATTTGTATAAAAAAATCAAGAACATTACACACATATTCTGTGCTTATAATGCAATATGTTAATACAGATGATAAAAAAGTGGCTATTAAGATATTACACGTATTCGGCTCAATCAAATTTGACCAAAAAGTGGTGATAGAAGGAAAACAAATCCGGAAGTTTCGAAATTTGGCATCACTGCTCCTAGGTACCTTTGTTTATATCTCCATCACTATCAATTCTACCTCCATATCTCCATAACTATCAATACCTAGATTTATTACTTTCTCTTTTCCTTTCTGCATCTGCATCAGCATGTCGAAGGCTAGAACTAACAGTAACTATTAACATCTCGTCCAGTATCAATGCGAGAGTTGAACACGATTTTGCAAGAGGTGGTAAAGTGTCCTGCAGTCCTCGACTCCTTGACGTCCGTTCTCACCGGAATGGTCTCTTCGAAGTTAGAGGAGAGTATGCGCTTCAACACAAACTTCATTAATAATTTGGGCAGGGAACTTTCAGAACGTGATCGCGAGATAAAATATTTTAATCCCGAGAGGGTTGCAAAAACAGATCAATTGGAGGTGTAGATTCGGAGAAATTCCCTACGGACTAAAGGAACACGACAACAAACATCCATGAAATTGATATGATAAAAAAGTTTTGTTGGTTTAAAGTGTAAAGATAAGGACCAAAAATCCGTGAGAAATTCGGCCCATCAATTGTAAAATTCGTTAACTTTAGGAAACGTCGGGAAGTCTTCGGAGAAAAGGAAAATTCTTGCGTGACGGTTCGAGAAGACGTTACAAAAGCCCACCTGGATCTCTTGAATGAAGCTGCTTCTCATTTTGGCTTGCGGAACACGAGGACGGAAGATGGGATTGTTAGAGGAGTAGCAGGCAGAGACCGTGCCCGCGTGCAAACAAATGCCGAGCCGCAAGCTGCAGCCGCTTAGCATAGGGGCGCCTTCTCCACATTCCCACACCCTCACACCACAGCCAAACGCACCCTTGTTTTTTCCAAGATAATTTCATTCTTTTTATCCCTCCTCTTTTTAATGTCCCCTTCCTCAAGGCATGATATCTCTATCAGCTAAAAAGTACCCGTCTTTACCGTATCTTCCTAAAGCGGAAACAGACCCATCAGCGGTACTAGAATCGACGCTAGCACGCTGTCCATGAGCTACGCGAGAGTCTACTAATGATAATAGTAATAGTAACAGTAAATAATAATAATGATGATAATAATAATAATAATAATAATAATAATAATAATAAATTGTCATTATTAATGACGAGGCTAAGTCTTTTGGTTCTGCGCTTTCGCCAAACGACGTTTAACATTTACATTATTTTAAATATTATAACAAAAATAGAAGAGGACGAAACTTCACTTTTAATTCTGTGAAAGCAACATTATTCGGGTTTTAAAAAAAATGTGTCGGCATGGGCGCCCAGAATGAGGGCAACTTCCCCCAAGTCCCAAGATTTTTCATTGAAAACAAATAAAAAATGACAGCGTCTAATTAAAATTAACCGCTGTAAGTTATTTCCGTTGCGTGGAGAAACGCATTCCGTCTCGTGGCGCAGGCCGCTCGCTTCCTCCGGGCACTACTGTCGCCCGCCCAGCCGCCGCCACCGCCGCCGCCACGGCGTCGCCAGAAACATTAACATACTGTGCTGACGTCACCGCTCCCGCGACCGCCTACTCGCTAATGACCACGGAGGCGGGGGCACCCCCTCCCCTCCCCGCAAGCTTGCGAGGCAAATTGCTCGATCTGCGGCGGTCGGGCCGGCAATCGAATTAGGGCAGGCGGCGCTCGAAGATCCCGCGAAATTCTTGGCAAATAATCAGTTCTCGATGCGGCCGCTGCTTCTCTGAGCGCGCCCCGCGCCGCCATCTGACGGCCGCCGCGTCCTCCAAAGGGGCTGAGCTCGGGACAGCCTCGTTTACTTCTTTCCCTCCGAGTTATCGGATGCTGCTTCGGGATTTTTTTTCTCCCAAGAATTTGTCGATTCGATATTCGGATGCGTCTTTTTCCGATACAGTTGTTAGTTATGAACGAGGTTATATACTTTTCTAATACCGTACTTGAAATATGGAGAGTCAGAAATAATTTTTAAATTCCTTTCTCGAAGTAGTAAAAATTCTGAAATATTATATTCACACCTCTCTTATGTAGAAGCGCTTAAAATGTATCTCAAAGTTCCTATCTTCGCGTCGTTTTCTGCTCATTAGATGAATCTACGAAGGCAGTATTTGTAAATACATAGCCTTTCTATAACATGTCCACAAATGTTAGGTTAACGGAGTGCAATTCATGACTGAAAACAGTTAATTGCTAATAAAATGTAATATTTTGGGCATGCTCCTCTTACATCTATTCATAAACTTATTTACTTAGTAGCTGGGCTCACAAGGTGCAATCATTTTGAACATTCTAAGTTTTGTAGTAGGTTTGAAAATTGAAACACTATAAAACCGTAAAATAATTGTAACTGCTATATCTATTGTTCTCTGAATCTTAGTTAACAGGTCACATATCTAGCTTTTGATTCAGTAATCTAAATGTTCGTGAGCAGCACAAATAAAGACGGTGCATTTAAAACGAACAACATGGCAAATCAAAGCAATTAAACAATCGTGTTAGACGCACTTCATGCGCTGCGAAATCAATTCGCGACGCGCGCACATTCCAATGTTCTCGGTGCGTCTCCTTCCGATGCACTTGGCCCCGCCACTCACGTACAGCAACCTCAAATCTGTGCAGAACAGAACTTTCAACATACTTTTATGACGAAATGCTTTAGGGGCCAATTTAATTCGCGTCACTTGAAAAGAGAAGACTAAGCGAATTACATGGAAAACTCAATCAAACGTTCCACTCTTAAATTCTGAAAATTCAAATCGAGAACATACCAATCAGCTCATAAATTTCAACATTGTCATACATCTAATATGACACACACTCTATCTCTCAAACACATACAAACACACACACATACACACACACACACACACACACACACACACATATATATATATATATATATATATATATATATATATATATATTGTGACGTACCCTTTCTCCTCCAGAACTCTCTGCGTGGGCGGCGGCACGGGTCTCTCAGTCCATCGGATCGTCGAACAAAGAATGTAAAATTTATTTCTTGATTTACTGAAATAAAAAAGCGGGGTCAGATTCTTGTTTGCGTTGCCCACGAACTTCCAGAGAAAATGATCGCAAATGCATTTGGAAAATCAAACATTAACAATAACATTTAATGATTAGCTGTAGTATACACGGATGTCTATTACCTTCCTGACAGGTTGTCAGAGTCCATCATATAATTCCCATGGTGGACAATGCATAAGAGCTTCACGTGCCCCCCAAAGAACCCACAAAGATGTTTTCTAAAAGCACAATAGTTAAAAGTATTATTATTATTATTATTATTATACGATACCATTGACACCGAACGTACCATTCAAATAAGTAACATAACAAATTCATTTTGCATGAAATACAATTCATATTGATCAACTATAGTTTTATTTCTTTAGGCAAATTCCCTTTTAAACTACCTAACAAAATAAAAATAAAAATGGAAATCTTCAATAACTTGCCGTGTGATTTATTATGAAGCACATGAAAAAAGGTTTATTATTAAAATAGTGTTGATTCTCAGCTATCTCTGCGCATAAATAATTTGACTTTCACGAAAATAATAAAATATGTACTTCTGGCACTGTCTTTTGATTCACTGCGTATTGCATACAGATAATTGGATTTCCAATTTATTCACAAAACATGAAATCAAAACCTCAAATAAACACTATGTTGCAAACATTAAAATATTAAACTACTGTAGCATTCCCCTTCTAACTTATTCAATAGAAGGTGAAGCCCAGTAATGCTATAATGAAGTCATACCAAACAAAAAAGTGAAAATTTACAAAGTCAAATTAAAAATCAGGAAACTAACTACACTTGATACCAGAAAATTATTATTTTCACATAACATTATACATTATTATACATTTCACATAACCTAATACAGGTTTAATAGAAAATATAATACAATGCCCCCTCCAAAATACCCATGACAAATTAATTATGAAATACATTTATCACTGTACTTTTCCACTACTTCACCATCAACCGCGGGGAATAGCTTCATAAAAAATTGTACTAATTTTGTGCGGTCTAATATGAATTTTGAATCTCCGATTCGTCGCTGGATTTATTCTAAACCTGTGTAATATTTTACTAATGATTCTTGACTCTTCACTAACCCACAAGTTACTTCCACATAAATGTGATAAAATTGTTTTTTTAATTCTCCCCCTAGCATGAATCCTCCAATTCTAAAACAAGTTCACAAATGAAAAGAAAAAAATCACTACAAAACTTCACACATAACATAGCCCTTATATTCCCTAGATTTGCTGATTATAGTTCACCGTTAATGGGTAGGGTAGTGCAAAATAATGAAATAATAATTAGCCCAGCCGTGGCATCATAACCAGGAGTTTTTGATGGCGGTGACGATGTTCAGAAACACATAAGACCTAGGCCATGTGGGAAACCTTTCCTCCAGGCTCCACGAACATCTTCACCGCTATGAAAAACTCCTGATGATGACGCCACGGCTGGGATAGTTATTATTTCATTATATTGCACTACCCACTAAAACTTGACCATGTCCATTATTATTTCACAATATTGACAAATAATTTCGGTACCTGTAATGATAACTGCTCATAATTTTTGGAATTGTTATACTACTTAGGCCCAAGAATACACAGAAACTACGTAGTCTTTATACACTGGGAGGGGGAACAAAAGTGATTTATTTGAGGTACGTTCTCTCCTTTGCATTGAAACTAAGAACATGTATCAGCAGAATAAACACAAACATTTAAAAAGATGTTACTACCACCACCACGAACATTACCAACATCATGAACATCGCCACTAGTTTAAATTATAGCGGAGATAAATGTATTGTCTCTGGTAATAAACAGTTTTGGAAACGAAGGAACAACAAACTCGGGAATCGACCGGATGTAAATATGTTGAGGGGTTTTCTTTTCTAAGTACCCCCTATATTCCTTTTCATAAATGAATCAAAACATCGCGAACATTTGGTGATGAATTAAAAAAATCTCTGCCATGTGATTAACACAACAAAAAGATCAAGAGATATTTAATTATTATTGAACATTTCTAGACATTACAATAGTCTAGAAAGTCAAAGTAGTTTTGAACAATAAAGCTGAATGCAAAATTTCCCTCCCAAATTCAGTTCTGTCATCTTCTTTATTTGTTCAATTATTTTCTTAGCCCGAGTACTTCATAACCCTAACTATGAAAATCCCAGTATTATGTACATGGTCTGACTAAAGCAGTCAGTATCTGCGGGCAGACATTTCCTTGCGATATTTTAAGAGTCTGACGGCGAATTCTCGCGGTCTAGTTGCTTCGCGCATTATGTCTCAGCGACTGCTCCCCGGAGGGGCGCAATACGGCGCGGAGAAGAGGGAGTGAGGGTCCTCAGGAGACCGAGTGCCAGTGCTCATTACGATATTTAGGGCCCCTCCCCCCTTCCCCCCTCCGGGGACTGTGGGCGCAGCGCTCCCTCCTGCGATTATTCACTTTTTGAACCGCACACTTCTTAGTTACTTGGACGTCTAGTGTTCGAGGAATAAATGTTATTGTGCTCTGTAACGAATTATACATCGTTATGTACGGCACTACTGATTTTACTAGTGATCTACAACTCTTTTATTCTGCATTCCAATTTGTTTAAATTCCTACGTTACGATTCAGGATCCTTCATTACATTATATTAAACCAGCTACGAAAGATTGCTGAAGTCATTATGGCACTAATAAGCCCAACAGAGCCCGACTGCCACAATGTAACTTCGTATAGGAGGGTGCTAATCCAACACATCGCAGTATAGCATAGATGATACTTCAGAAGCTGTGAATTTTAAGATTTTTTCCAGTGTCCGAAATCAAAATGAAAAATTTAAACTTTTATTCAATATTTCCTTGACACTATACGCTAAAGTTTACTGGCTTGGTTTCGCGGCTAAATCATCTCTTGTTTCTGATAAGGAAATGCATGATTTCACAAAAGGTCATTCCAATTATTTGTTTTTATGAACCTAAATTATTTCTTCAGTTTTGTACTTACATCCTCTTTAGATCAGTCCCATAAGGTACATGAAAACAAAACTAGTGGTACTACAACACCACATACATTCTCGCATTATTTCTAGACATTAGACTCTTAGTCTTTTTGAAATATCAGAAAATTAAGCTTAAATGAGACATGCGGCGTGTTTTTAAGCATTTTTTGTCCTATTTGTGAAAAATTATATTATTAAAGAAAACACTTGGAGATGATTCGAATTTTTAAAAACTGTTTTAAATTCAAGTAGAAATTACGTGAAAACTACTTGATTTATCAAACGATTGTAAAAGAAATTTTCCTATTCTTCTTCGGCATATCTCCTTCAGGAGTTTGCCATTTTGGATCTCCACAGAACCTGGGTTTTTCCAACCTCCAAGTCTTAAATTTCTGTCCTCCATGGCCTCTTTGATGTATTCCTATAGAGCTGGTCTTTCTCTCTTCCTTCTCCTTTCTGGTTACTATTTCAATATTCTCTACGGCTATCTTCCTTCAGGCATCCTCTGAACATATCAATTTTACTGGAATACATTGTTTTCGAATCTTTTAGTAATTCAACAGATTACGTCCATGTTTCCGTTGTTCTCATTTCGGACTTTATCATACCGTGTTAAATGTTGGTATTTTCTCATACAGTTCACTTCCACTGTTTTTATTTTATCTCTACTTTTATTACTACTTGTATTTTCTACTACACTATGGAATATTTTTTTCATTGTTTCTTGTTGGATATTACTATTCCTTATTAAACTGTGCAGAGCTTTTGTTGCTTTCTTTTCTATTATTATTATTCAGGAGTTCATATCTTCACCACATTTGCCAAATTTTCTTATTACTAGGCCTCTGTATTTATACGACTATTTTAAAGATCTATTTTTAGAACAAATTTCATTTACGATAACAATATCTATAATCAATTTCACACTTTTGCAATGTTAATTTTTTTAAATTTTCGAAAAGTGTTCGCGGAAAACGCGTGTTTTTCTCCTTCGCTTCGTGCGAGGAAAAAAAGTAGACGGCAACGACGAGACGGAGTCAGAGGTGGAGACCGAGGTGGAGGCGGAGGCGAAAACACTCACAGGCACAGCGACTGACACAGACGGCAGACACAGCCCGAGAGACAGTAACGTGCAGACACAGGCACGACAGACAGAGAGAAACACAAAGGCATGGCAACAGACACAATTACCGATCCAGCGACAAATATATCGAGAGAAAGAGTCAGCTAAAAAGTAGGCAAACACTTTTGCGGACGTATTGCCTTCGATAGATTTTCCGGTATCGAGAACCCAGAAAACATAGATTCTGATTACATAACAAATCAGAAGTAAGGAACGATATTTATCCACTTTTTGGTTACCAGGACTCATCTATTTGTGTTCGGTTGTAGTTTTCTGTCGCAGAATGGCCGATTTCCTCCGATTACGCTACTTACTCTTTACTACGCATGTAATAAGGGCGAGAAAGTACAAATGCGACGCACCCATGAACTGCTACGACTGAATATCCGTCTCTTTCGCCGAACATCGTGTGTCCATTTGATAAAAACCCGCTGACATCGTCCGCCGTTCCTCCGCTCTCACCTCCGAATTGCTCGGCGCTCGCACCTCGCGTAGTGTTTTCGTCGCCGCCGCCCGCGGCGCCAGCGTCGCAGGCGGCGCTTCCTCGCTCTCTTCCTCGGGCGCGGCGAGGCGCTTTACGGCGCCAATCACGCTAACTGCCGCGCCCCCCCCTCCGCCGCCCCCCCCCCCGGCGGCGCCGCGGCGGCTCCGAGACATCGCTGCTCCCTCGGGAGGCATCGCACGACGGCGCGCGGAGGGGGCGGGGCGAGGGCGGGGGCGACGCACGCGGCGCCGAGGCCGCCAAGGAGGCGGGCGAGAGAAGCAGCAGCCGCGAATAACTAGTCATTGCGTCTGTGGAAATCAGTCGTTTCCGGTGATGATGACGGTGGTGTCGAAGGACAGCGATCACAGCGGTGACGGCAAAAACCGTCCCGCAGAACGCAGCCGCGGAGGAATCCCCACTATCGGGATGATGAGCGGAGCTGTTGGAGCGCGAGCGGGAGCTGCCGTTGAGACGGGGGGGGCCGAGGGGGGAGGGGAGGGGCAGGCGATGAGCGTCGCGGCGCCGCCAATGATGCAGGCGCTCGGCGCCGCCGTCGCTCGTAACAAGAGCAATCCTATAAATAATACGTAATAAAAACTTTTACGGGTTATGGTTTTACAACCAGGCGAGCGGGCGAGGCGGGCTGCGGGCGGGCGGGCGGGCGGGCCATACGGCGGCGCCGAGGGCAGCTTTCGCGGCGCGGTCACGCCCGCAGACGCCGCCCGATGGCTCGCCAATGAACTGCTCCCCATTCGCCATCTCTGTTCTTCTCAAACATTTTTCTTTGACTTACAACATACTCGTGTCCTATCCCACATTGCTCTTAAATGCTATCTCGACTAATTTAAAAAAAACTGTCTAAATACTCTTCAGAATCGTTAGATTCTTCATTTACGCAAGAAATACTTTTTAAAAAATCAATGATGTTGTGAGCTCAGACATTAGGGAAAAGCATGTACACAGGAGGCTTTTTTTCCGAAGTGTTACTGAAATTCAAACAAATCAAATTATCAAAATCTTTTACAATAAAAAAACATTTTGGAAAATTTAGTAATTTCAATTAAAAATGTATTTTCACTCATTAGTATTAGTATTAGTAAGATAATTAACCTGGGAACACTTACAGGGTACGTGGACACCCCAGACGTGTCTTCTTTGGTTTCTAGGAATATCCCCGTGACTCCTAGACTATCCACATTCCGAGTATTTCCTCCCCTGTTTAGCGGTTTAATTGTTACGGCGGTGGATGTGGCGATGCTGAACTGGGGCTAATCAGAAAGTCTTGTGCAGTCGTCGTGGGGTGTCCGCGCTCCCCGTAAGTGGTAGTGCGTGCGATTTTCTTGTCGTGTGCGTTTCACATTAGTGTGGATGTGAAATATTTGGGAGAAATATTATTTTGGACATTGATACTACAGCAGCAAGAGCAAGTAGTCCCACTTTTGAAGAGAAAGTAGATCGGATGTTGCTTGAATCTGATGATGCGGATTCTGAAATAAGTGAGATTATATCGGAATGTGAGGACAACGTTGAAGTACATTCTGAGGTGAAAGTGAAATTTCTTGAGGAAGATGCTTATAAGAACAGTGAAATTGACCATAAAGAAGGACGCGAGGCAATTTATGGAAAAAATCTTCGTTTGGAATAAAGAACCATGTGTTAGGAGAGGTCGTAATCCCAAGAAAAATATTATTGTTCGTGTTCCTGGATGTAAAGGTGACGCTAGGACAATCAGATCGGAAATTGAAACCTGGGAATTTTTACTCAGTGATACCATAATGGAAATAATTGAGAAGAATATCAACATTGAAACCCAAAGGAAGAGAAAACACCTCAAACAATTGCAAAACAAGGACTTTGCTGTACATGTACGTACACGTTTACGAGACAGGAAAACAAAAGCATTGTGTTCAGTTCAAGAAACCTATATGTGTAGAACATAAAATCGAGTTGTGCCAAGAACATCAGTGTGTGCAGCAGAGTAAAACTCTAAAACATTTTTCTCTGTGTTCTTATCTTTCTTTTGCCGTATTTTATTTTATCCTTTCACGGCTGATCAGTGTTCAAAGTTAAAAATGTTTCAACAATGTTTTTTAAGTTTAAAACTAAATAAACTTGCTTAAATATGTTTGTGAACCACACAACAACAGATTTTCATCGTTTATTAAATATTTTTTTCGTTTAGTTAACTAATTATGCTCATTTATTGCATGAAAAATCGTTAATTATCTCCATGTTAATGGCACGCGTGGAATTAAAAGTCTACCGTGCAATTAAGATTCTACAACCACCAATCAGAACTCACAAAAAGATCAAAATTGTTTAATTATGATACTATAAACACACGCGGCCAAGCTATTTGCAGCCGGCCGTGAAATAAACAAAAATGTCAACAACCTATACGTGAGCGAATAAAACAAAATTATAAAAAAATACTCCTTAGTCATATTGATATTTATGGTACAATTTGTTAAATTCTTAAAAATTACCCCACCCACATTTGACACCGATGATCCTGATCCAGACAACGCTTCATAATTTTCAGAAATATGTACTTCACCGACGTGACTTGTTCCAGGTAAAGCTGTGTGTGATGTTGAGGCAGTGGGCATCGTAGTTAATGACAAATCTGATCTTTCACCTATACGCTTTGCAATTTTTATTTTATTTTGTATGGAATCTTCAATGTAACTTTCTGCTACAGGAGAAGAACGCCATCCACCGTGTCGTTTCACTGTTAAAATGTCAGCTCCACTAACAGCCAGAAAAGTAGCAGATGTTCTTCTAAAACAATGCCCAGTAAATAAATTTGCATCAGGAATGTTTAAGAATAAAGCTATCTCCTTTGGGATTCTTCCAAAAGTATTTATACCTACTGGTTGAACGCTGCACCGTCCATTATTATAAAATACAAATAATTTTCTATGTTTTACTTGTTTGGGGCGAAGTGAAAAATACTGTTGACATTTTTCATCATAATTAACAGAACCTGTCTCATTAATGATTGTGAATTTTCTCACAATATTTGTTTTGTTTCTTTCTAAATTTACAAGCAGTACACTTCCTTCTTCTTTAACGTCGTCCACACACAAGTTGCATAATTCATCACGTCTGCAGACACCACAGACACCAAATATCGCAACAACCTAAATACATTAACAAAATTTTATTTTTAGTCTATTGTATGCCATTAGTATTATTTTAAAGACATCATACATTTATTTACTACATTTGCCTTCATAAGAAGGTATTTATCTGGTGCCTCAGTGAGAAATCTATTAATTTCGTCTTTGCTGAATACATTTGATTTTTTCGGCACAATTCCTTTATTTTTTGATTTTACAAAATCAATTAAATTTTTGTAATTCGAAATGTCTATGTATTCTTTGACACGCAACATCATCTCAACATTGATAAGTATGGCAGGAGGGTTTGATAAGCAGGAGGGTTTGACGTTAGCTGACTATTGTATCATAAAATATTTGACATAAGTAAATTAAATGTATTTCATGACAAAAAATTATCTTAGCATATTACAAATAAGAAACATAAACGTCAATTGTATTTACCCATTCTAAAAAATAAGCCCTCAACACTTTTTCCGAGTCGGAATTGTCTTTTTTTCTGCTTTCCACAACTTGTATAAGTTGTATTCCCTTTCATATACTTCCTTACTTTTATTCGGAAGTAAATTATTCATCGCTTCGTCCGCTTCTTGCAATATCTCTTCAGGAATACTTTCAATGGTTTCCATTTTCAATATAAGTCACTATACTGATCGTACGTAAACAAAGCATGGCCCACTAGAATTGGCATTGTTTAGAAGCAATACGTCATCAAACGTATTCATCGATGTATGTGTATGAAGTGTCATACACATGCAGGTAACGTATGTATTTGAGTTTAAAAAAATAAATTATTCATGAATAGAAACGAAAAAACGTTGAACGTAACACGTGCATAAAGGGGGATAATTGCACTCGTGGTATATAAGAAAACTCGCTCCTAACGTCGCTCGTTTTCTTCAACATACCACTCATGCAATTATCCCCCTCTTTATACACTCGTTTCGTTAATTACTATTAGATGTATATCGATTTTAGTGCATACGCAAACGCTAGGGTGCGCAGACATATGACAATAAGTATATAATTGGATTCGTCTTTTTACGCTCGTCATGATAGACTGAAAAAAACAATTCCATTTGTAAAAACCAAGTTGCCTTGACTATCTCATAAAATACAAGTGACAGTGTAGAAATTAATACACGTATCAATGGCCCATTCCCTCATGCACTTCCGTGAAAACTGCATTGTAATAACTTTAACAGTTCAAAAGTTACAGGAGGTGCTGAAGTTACGTGACTCAACTGTATATAGGAAATTGATTTATTCACTTTTTCGTTACCAGGGCTCGGCAATAAGTTCAATGCTTTATTTTCAATCCTCTCTCACTCGTCACTTACTGAGCCTCTCAAACGTAATTTTACTATTTTCAGGTAAAATGTCATAGAGTATTCAAATGTAATTACAGCAAAATCTGTACAAGCCAGAATAGATCTGGACACAGAAAAAAATACAGTTTAGAGAGGTTTCCATTTTATAGAAGGTTCTCCATTTTATGACACTTGTTATATTGATATTTCTGCCTTGAAAGTAGTATGTTACCTGACTTTTATAATTATCAATTTGATAATTAATGCACTTTAAGTACATTAACATAGAAGTATTTATTATAGACATCACCAATAAATGAATATTGTGACGGTTCACGTGGACAAAGAAAAACAACATATTTAGGAATATTTATCGTAAGGAAAAATAATGGCATTGTCATAGTGACAAACGACGGCCCGTAGGCAGAGGAACTTTTGTATGTTATTACGCGAACATCGTAAAATTTCCTGAACTCCGAGCAAGCAACTACAAATAAATAAGGACATTTTAAGTTGTGATACCAATGAGCAACAGATGCGAAAATGATGTAAATCTTATAAAATCGTAATAACTTTAAGTGACGTCTGTAGACTGGTGAATGGCTCCACACCATGTAAGTAATGGTGCAAGTCACGGGGAAATAATTAAATAAAAAAAGTTTTGAAAAATGTAAGGAGGCGGGACGCTCAAATAATTGCATAGGTAATTAATTTAAGAACTATAAATGAATACGTGACAGAATAAGGGAGAAAACACAATTTTCGCCATGAAACAATCCCGGGGACAAAAGACGAGAGAGACAGTGTGCTGTTTTCCGGAGTTTTCGTGGTGAATGCAAGTAGCTAGTCGATCAGATGGTGCATGATTTGATGCAAACGGTGGGTATCCAGACCTGTGAGACTTTGGTGGAGAGATGCTGATATAACTGGTGATGTGCTGCCCGAAACGTCAGAAAGGGAAGAGTTCTGATTTTCTTTTGACTGACTGGTGGCGCAGCTTTGTAAGAAGGCCAAGTTGTATAGTTTGACAACGACAAAAATAACCGAAAATTATTAAAAGTAATTTTTATTATAAAAATGGCCATGTTTAAAGGAAACACACGCAGTATGAATGGGTATTTTGAATGTTAAGTTTGTATGTGTGTGAGATAAACATTTTTGTTTTGTATTGATTAATTATTTATTGCTTATGTTAAAGGGTATTTTTATTGTATGTGTTTGTTGACGTCATTTGTGAGAGGTGACAACGATGACATCATAACTAATGAATAAATCTAATACGCCAATAGATGGTGGACTTGTATCAGAATTCTCGTGTTCTTCATTTTCTTTTGATTACGTATTAATATCGGTCAGTTACGATAAATACCGTATCCTGTACAGGAGGCTTCGCACCCCACGATCCTAAAACATTTTCTGTAAATGGTTCAGGGTGGAAGGTCACATGCTCGTGCAGTTATAAAATAATTAAGTGAGAAATTAAATATTCAAAATTAATGTTGAAATGGCAAGAGGCGAATTATTTATCTATTTGTCAAAGAATACAAAAAACTTTAACAATTTCTCAAAAATCTTGCATTGCTATGATAACACAAAATGAAAGATACATTGACTAGGCGAAGCTACGTGACTGATACAGTAAGAAAATGTAATTAGTATAAACATTGCAGAATGTATTGAAGCCTACGAGGCACACATGCCTAGATTTTTCAAACCACACTACTCTCCTAGTACCACAGCTCCTCCTATTTACACAGCTGTCTAGTAGAGGGTCTCAATGCACACAGAAAAAATGCCCTTCGCTGACGGGAATGCTTCACGGCAAAGTTTTTGAGCACTCCCGTGTCGAGCGATAAGCTGGCCCGTACACTCCCAGATCCGTTCTCGGCGCGCACTCTCCGCCGGCCACGCCTGCTCTGTCCACCGCCCCGAGAATATCACCGGGCGCGTGGAAGGGGTGGCCGGGCGGGCGGGCGGGCGGGCGGGCGGACGGACGGACGGTGGGGGGAGAGATGGGCGGCGACGTTTGGTGTTGGTGGTGGCAGCGGCGCCGGCCCCGGCGGTGGCGGTGGCAATGACGATGTCGATGACGCCCGACGCCGTCATCGGCAGCGGCGGCGGCGTGGCTGAAGCCGCATGGCGGAAGAGAACGTTCCATGCGTAGAGGCGCGGGGGAACAATGGTTAATTAATTTCTTAATTAATTAAGTAATTTAATTATTTTTTTAAGTGGGACGCGCGAATTTTGTGTTCGCGCCACCATAACACACTGGTGCAGCATGGAACTCCCATAATTTGGCGGGAATACCACAAACAGTGCCCAGGTGGGCGGAAGTCACAGCAACTTTATCCGCGCCGAGAAAAATGTGCTAACACTATCCTTTTATCAATATTGCTAAAGTAAGAAAACCCCGTACTGTTTCAGTGGCATGCCAACGCAGGGCAAAGTCAAGTATTATTATATTTTATTTATAATTAATTAAAGATTAAAGAAAGCAGACTCACCCACTACGAGTCGTTTCAATATTGAATATTCTTCACTGACAGCTTCTGAGTTGAAAAATGCTTGCTGACTCTTCCAACGCACAATGCGTCACAACCCAGTACTGAGGCTTTCTGATACCTTCGCATAGCCTTGAGCAATGCGTATTTGGTTAGTGGTTATGATTTTCAACGCGGAGCAGGGAGAGGCGGGAATAGAAGCCATTCCTACACACCTTCCCACGCTCAGAGTAAGGAGAGAAGGAATTCCCCTACGGCCTACTCCTTGAGAGACAATCGACCCCAAGGTCGAATTATACGCTGACAGCTGAGGCCCTAGTCCTTCAATGTCTGGCTGCCACGGCTAAATCGCATGTCACAGGGTTAGAGAATTTAAAATCGGCTTTCAGATGCATTCGTTTAATTAAGAACATCCCGCGTCTCACTGCCAATTGCATTCCATTCACAGGAATTCCGTTTTATAAAGAGTTTTTTTCCTGCAGGACATAGTAGTAGACATATTTGTAGAGGTTCCATTTTATGCTGTGTAAAATATCATTTAAGTTCACGGGCTTGATATATTTTCCGGTTAAGTCAGGTTTCCGGCTTGTACGGTTTAGACAGATTTTCCTGTATTAGATACATTTCTGATTAATTTTTAAATTATCTACAACTTGAAGTTAATAAATATACTCATGGAATTGCAGGGAGAGTATTCCCCTCCCATAAACCTTCTCCTCGCCACATTTGTGAGAAACCCTTTCCCCTAACTTCCATAGAAAAAACAACAACCCTGAAGTAAAATTTCCGTATGTATAATGTATCCTCAATTTTCGCTCTTCGTGCTATATTATTACTTCACTGAGATAAGTGAGGTATATTCTTTCAATATTTTTCTGTTATATATTTTATTACCTTTTGTATTTGTGTCTTATTTACAATTTGATAACATTGCTACTTAGTGGTTTTGAAGAAGTAGATGCGAGTCCATGAGCTATGCTCCTACAAAACATTAAACATTCTAGCGCATTTTCATTTTGCCTTTTTTGGTCTTTTAAGACGTAAATGCCTTTTTAGACATTTTTTCATTTTTAAATGCTTTTCCTCCTTTAAAATGTGCGTATTTTGCTTTCTAGTCTTGATTTCAAATACACGTTTAAATCATTTTCAGTTCTACTAATAACATTAATTGTCTACTGGTAACGAATCTCTATTTTTTTTCTAGACTGAAGCTTTTATTTGGGTTTACACATCTCGTTGAATTTTTGAGCCGAAAAGCTTATACATTGAGGCTTCAGATTGCATTTCTTTGCACATACACACACACACACACACACACACACACACACACACACGCATACATACATACATACAAGCGGTGGACTCGGGCACTTGTTTGAGCGGTGGGCGATTATGTGAACGATGAGCACAGATATGCGACGTAATCAAAGCACTCGCATGTCAGAGGGCAAGGCGGTTATCTCGACTTCCGACATGGATATTTTTCCGTGCCAGATGTTCTTCTGGGAAGTGCGCAATGTATGCCGATCATTAGGCCCTCTATCTTTGCCGGTGAGGTGCGTTTTCATTCTAGCGGCTTGTTATATTGTTTTTCGATATTGGCTAATTGGCATCTGCAGTGAAATATATTAGTGCTTTTTTCCTCCAATTTTAAGTTTTTATTGTGTTTTTGTGCCTATTTAAAAATATTTTAGTGCCTTTTTAGGCGCCTAAAACGTACTTTTTTGTGCCTTCACATCCAATGTCTACAAGCTAATAAGCCTTCAACATTTTTAGGTAATAAATATATTGCTGCCTTCACTAATATTTTTAATTTGTATCTTCGTTTTCACTATTTTACTAATACTTGGAAATTAGCTAGCGAGATCTCCTTCAAATTATCGACCTATTGGTTTGCTTTCTTCATTATCAAAATATAATGAAAGTATTTTACTTCGCAGACTTTATACATAAATACATACACTTTATACAGACTTTATTCATACAGGATCATACGTCCCGTACGTGTAGCAATGCATTTATCCCGGAATGTGGCGGCGACCTTCCCCCGCTGGATGGCGAGATCCGGCTCCAGCTACCTTTTTCTCTTGACCAGGTATCTCCGACAAGCGGGACATCGCCGCAGCAGGGACAAGCTGTAAGCTCTCGACTGGCTTCTCGGCATATGTGGTAGTGTAGAGAATGTAAGTGTGTGAGAGTAAGGGGTAAGGATAGGACAAGGAAGAGGAAGGAAAGATCGCGCGCGCTCAGTGGTCCGTGCGTGCTACTGCTCCGGCATTTGCCTGAGGGTGATCGCAGAAACCACAGAAAACTACAAAGCAGAGCAGTCGTCCGCTGGAATTCTCCTCCAGACAGCGGATGAACTCGACCTGGCTATGTAGCTGGTGTCGAAAATCCTGTCACCAACGAGAGTGGAACCCTGGGCTGCCTAACCCGGTCTTGCAACCGATAATTGGACTTTTCCTTACAGGGCAAAAGACGAAGTTGCCAAATGGGCAAGATGAAATTCACAAATGTAACACTCATACATGTGAGACATAATAAGTAATTAGAGTAACACGACCACTTAAAATAGGCAATTACAATAGAACTGTAATAATGCGGTATTGATACAAATGCACCGACTTGAATATTAAATATAATATTTTTCAAAGATTACGCAATTAAATCGTAGAGGTGGGGTTAAGGTGAGGAGTGCGAGGTATTTGTTAATCCTACCCACCTGAATATGCTAAGTCAAATTAAACATTGTAACGAGTGAGTTAAGGCCGTTGAATTCATAAAAGGAATAAGTAACAAGCAAGGGGGTGCAATACGCACATGCAATATGCACATGCAATATGCACATGCAATATGCACAAGAGGGTGCAATATGAAAGAGAATAAACACCTGTAAGCCGGAACTTATGTAGGAATCCAACATGTGTGCTACTGCTCGAATGTAAGAAACGAACAAAGAAATATGAAATAATACACAACTTCTAGCGTAGCTTCCAACTACCTGGAATTATCGCTATTACGTAAATGAAGCGCAGTTAATTCGGAGCGGGCGACTATGTTTGTTGTCAAATTACACAAAAATACTAATATTTTCGAAAAATCGAACATGACCTTATTTGAATATCTGTTTTTGATTGATTGATTGATTCGTGTTTCCGGGCGCGTCAACTACTAAGGTCATAAGTCCCGTAAGTGTAGTGCGTGCTTTTCTCGGGAGATGGCGATGATCTTTTTTCCCGCTGGATGGCGAGATCTGGCGTCGACCTACCGTCGACTAGCGGGGTTTTCCCCTCAACCAGGTATCTCCCACCGGCGGGGCACCGCCCAACCGGGAAAAGCTGTAAGCTCCCGACCGGTCTCCCGGCATGCGTGTTAGTGTAAGTGTGTATGTAAGAGGAAAGGATAGGACAAGGAAGAGGAAGGAAAGATCGCGCGCGGTCCGTGGCCCGTTTGTTAGGGTACTGCTCCGGCATTCGCCTGGTGTTGATCGGAGAAACCACGGAAAACTACCGATCAGAGCAGCAGGACGCTAGAATTCTCTTCCAGATAGCGACTGAATTCAACCTAGCTGACAAGCTAGTGTCGAAAATTCTGCCGCCGTCGGAACTCGAACCTAGGACCTCCCGGTCAGAGAGACTGCAGTGACATCAGATTGATGCACTGAGCCATCTCTCCCGGTCTCTGTTTTCGATGAACATATTTCATTAAGAAAAGAAATTTTATCTTTACAATTGTAGTTGTAGGAAGGTGCCAAAAGAATTAAAAATATTTGCAATTTTAAAAAATTCAGAATTTTCAACAAACATATTAGACGTGCAACTTTCTCTTGTGCGTCCTACATGCTATTCAAGGTCAAACATTAATCAAATGTCATTTTTGAGAAAAATGTTTAAACAAAATTAAAAATTAGCAACTGGATTTATCAACTTTTTCGTTTCCAGAGCCCGGCAATAAGAGTTTTTGTGTCGAAAACCTGCCGTTTTCCTGAGCACGATTACATACTATCTCTTCTTACGAAGTAACTTCGTAAGAGCAAGAAAATAACGAAGTGCATAGTTGAATGTAGGAATTTTAACAATTTGTTCGATTACATATTAACCAAATTCTAATACAATTAACTATTAATTTATAAGTGAACCTTGATTTCTTTGTTATTCTCCAATCCCCACACATTTTTCTACTTTCCCTCTCTTTTAACGCCTTAACTTTCTCTCCTTTTGCTTTCCATATTGCCTGACTAACAGAACCATTTCAGTCATGCCGCCACCATTGACATCCAACACAACATTATATAATTATTATGAATCTCTGTTGATGTGTTTTTGAAATAAAGACACCATCGTTTTGGGCGTGTCTTCAATATCTTATTTGTTTCATTCAAGTTGGAAAGTTTTGTGTGTTACACGAGTTGTTTTCATAAAACGAATTTGATTACATTAATTTTAGAAATTAAATGATTTATTTTTTAATGCTTCCACGATGTACTAATATTATCATATAAGATTACTATATCTACGATTTCCAATGTTTTTATGCCAAAATAGGCATATTCATTATTGTTCTGGTGGCTACTTGATGATGGAGCAAACCATGCCCTGAAATGAAAAAATATTAATTATATTGTAATTAATTGTCAATTTGTCGATAATAAAAGGATCCCTACAATTATACCAACCTACAATAGACAATCTCAAGTTTCAATAATTTCGATAGACAGCATAAAATTTAAATATAAAATTACACCCTTCACGGTAAAATTGAAAGTTGACACAGTCTTACGAACATAATGTAGAAATTGAAATACATTAAATTACTCACAATTCCCTAGGACTGGTGTCCATTCGATTTTTTAAAATTACTACTTGCAATGATCTCACTGACAAATGAACAACGTCCCGCAACGTGCTTCTTCTGTTTCCTCCGCCGCCCTCCCCCTGGCGCGAGCAAGTTGCAGTGTCTCGCGAGGGGGGGGGGGCAGGAGGCGAGGCAAGACACCGCCAGCGCCGCGACGTTTCTTCTCACAGACGGCCATGCTTCTTCTCTCTCGCGCGCAACAGCAGTGCTCTCTGGCGGGCGGCGCGCGCGCTGAAATACGAGCGGCGCGGGCCCCGCATACAAAGAGGGCGCGCGCAGAACATTGTACGTGGCACGCGAAAAGGTTTCCTCCGAGCAGATAAGCTTTAAATACTCGACGGCGAAGAGGAATATTATAGCAAACAATTACGAAGTTACTCGCTCCGCCCCCCCCGCTCCTCCGTCGCCAGCTCTAACTGGCGCGCTATGCAAATGCCCCGAGGCGCCGCGCCGCGCCGCGCAGCGCTGCCAGCAAGGAGGGGCGCGAGTCTTTTCCGGCAGGGTAATTAACTAAAACTAGAGCAAGATTTGTAATTAGCGACACGCCGCCGCCATAATGAGCATGTGAGACGTGTCTGCCGTGAGCGCGGTACACAGGCGGGGGGCGGGGGCGGGGAGGGGGGGGGGGAGCCAGAGCTTATCGCGCTCAAGGAGACGCGCTGCGGGCGCAGGGAGTTGGCGCTCTCGCGGAATATTGAAGACTAATTTCGGAAGAAGTTGCGTATTTTGCTGCGCTGCGTGGCGCGGCGTGAAGTAGCGCGGCGCAGCGGGGGGGGGGGGCGCCTGCACGAATGGCTTCTGCGTTGGCGCTCCCCGGAGGCTACCCAACCACCCACGCTGCCTCGCACGCTTCTACCCAAATGCATAGAGAGCTCAACCTGTGTGATTACATCGCGCAAACGGAGCAGCTGTAGAACAGTTCCATCAGGAAAGTACTACTTACGCAATATACGGAAAATCAAAAACCCTAGTTAGTTTTCATAAATACGTTCTCTTAACATTTTCTGGCATCGAACGTGCAGTAATTCTTCGTTAAATTACTGTCATCGTCAGTCCTTGTCTATTATCCCTTCGTCCAGGGACTCTGCGCCGTTAATCTACGCTCCCGTGTTCCCAGACGGTCACCCATCCAGGAACCCGCAGTGTCTCAAATTGCTTAATCTCGGTGACTTCACGGAGCGTAGTTAACCAATTCTGCTACCGACGCCAGCAATAATATCGTTTCATGTCACCAAGAATGGTGGCTCTGTGCATCAACTGATGTTACTGTAGTGCCTCTGATCGGGAGGTCCTAGGTTCGAGTCCCAATGGCGGCAGGATTTTCGACACTGGCTTGTCAGCTGGGTCGAATTCAGTCGCTGTGTGGAGGAGAATGCTAGCAGCCGGCAGCTCTATTCAGTAGTTTTCCGTGTTTTTTCCTATGAACGCCAGGCGAATGCCGGAGCAGAACCCTAACGAACGAGCCACGAACCGCGCGCGATCTTTCCTTCTCTTCCTTGTTCTATCATCTCCCATTACACACACACAGACACACACTAACGCGCACAACACTACCACACATGCCGAGAGAGCGGTCGGGAACTTAGAGTTTGTCCTGGCTTTCGCGGTGCCCCGCTGATGGGAGATACCTGATTGAGGGAAAACCCCGCTAGTCGACGCCGGATTTTGCCATCCAGCAGGGGAAGCTCACCGCCACATCCCGAAGGAAAAACATTCAGTAAACGTACGGGACTACTGACCTCACTAGTTGACGCATTCAGAATCACTAACAATAAATCAATCATCATCGTTTCATGTTGTTCAGTACTTTTTCCCCAACGAATGAAGTAATGAAGGTTCACAACTACTAGAAAGATACTATCTCTCTTCCCTGTGAATACAGAAGAAGTTAATGACACGTGATTTTTTTTCATTTCTTTGCCTATTAAACCTTGTATTGCTTATTTAAAACGCGCTATTGCTTTAAAGCTATTAGTCTTGAGCCAGTTGCATAATATTATGCTTCTAATAGCGGCCATCATCCTCAGAGTGCGAGTTTCCACGTCGCCGTGCAGGAAATCGCGAGCGCATTGGCTGGCGCGGTGGCTGGCCGCAGGGCACCTCACCGCCTCCATCGCGGCCACTGCACTTCCTCTGCGGGCCTCCGTCTGCGCTCCCGCCAGCAGCGAGGAACCCTCCCTCCCCCCCCCCGCGATGGCTATCGGGCACCATCGCTCACGGCCGCCGCCTGACAGCGCCTCAATCTGCGACGCATTAATTTCGCCCGCGCCCGCCCCCGCACAAAGAGAGCGGCTGAGGGCCCAGGGTCCAGGGCCGAGCGTCGCGCGAAGGGCAGCGCTGGGCCGGCCCTGAGTGACAGGCAGGCGGGGCTCTCCCCCTGCCCAGGAGTCAATGCGGTCGATAACAAGTCCCCGTTGACACGTCCCCTGACGCGCCGCTGACGTTATCTCGCTGGCGGTCGCGTGCCTCGACTCCGTGCCACTTGTACACTGACTTCTGTGCGAGGAGCTATTAACATAGAAGGGACACTTCACTTTCAATGTTCCCTGACCTCCTATCTAAATATTTTTGTCTTCACCTACGAAAACAACATGAACGACTTGCGGTCTATCGAGAAACGCCAGAAAACATTCTGAGTAGTTGGATAAATTCAAGGTGGTAGTACGATCCGTGAGAATTTTTGTCACATTCTCTGGAACCATTCTGTTGTGTGCAAGGTCCCTTTTCCCTGAGGAGGATGGGATCTTTGGATGTGACCTGCCACACTATAGGAAATTATATTTCAAGTTTTTTTTTTTAATTAAAGAGACCTATGATATCACAATCGTATGGACATTCCGAATTATAAAATAACTCCATTTTTCTCTAAAGTGCAATGTGAATCCATTGAACAATTTATAATTTCACGTAATAAATGTAAATAAAGTCGGAATTAAGAGCCAATAAATAAACCATACGAAATATGAAGCTCCAAAACGTTCATTGAAATTATGATTTCGTCAAAATCATTCAAAAAGTATATTTTATTGAAAATTAGCCTGCTGTAATTAATATGTTCAGAAAAAATGACACAAACAATTCAACAATTTATATGACGCCATCGTCACAAAACCACAGTATGTACTAATACTGGGTATAGAATTACCATCCATCGGTGTTTCAGATAAAAGACGAAAAATGGTGAATTGTGTAGCACGTACTCTGAAAAATCGATCTACCATAAATACCATTCGCAACGCGCGTTATAGTACACATGTTACCTCCATGAGCAATTCGAAAATGATATGCCTAGGTACTTAAAATATGGTTCACTGCAGCCACTAGTTATTCTTCTTATTCTGTAAGACACAAAATGACACTACCGCTTTGGCCTATTTACGTCCTTGTGTTGTATTTCTATAGATATATCTCTGTTGAGTGCCCTCACTTTGTTCCATACATTGACAGAAACTTGCAGAATCGCTAACTATATGAAGTTATTTTGGCTATTTACTATTCTGTTCAATTAAATTGCATGAATCTGCAATTGCATGAATCTACGAGTAAGTTGTAGTAATGTTAGAACGGTTACCTTCGCAAAATACCGGGCTCATTTATTTAACGTTAAAAACGGTAAAATCTGTTGACGTTTGAGAAAAGTTATATTTTGTATTCAGAAGAAGAACAAGCGGCCATCTCAAAATTTCCTCTAAATATCAACGAAAACTGACAAGTCTATTTGAGATGGAAGAGTCTGACCCAGCAGTTGAACAAAATAGTTGTTAAAAGTATATTCAGCCTTTCAGAATGAAGTAGTGGCCCAGAATGTAATACTTCAATTAAATATAATTCAGCATCATTACGAGTCGCAGCAAATGCATTAGCAATCATTGTAATTTTCCCCTGACAAGTCATTTTGCCATCACTGAAAACTATTGGCCTCCGATGCCGTGGCTGGAGCCGTTCTTTGTCTCGTTACTCTAGCCATGCATTTTCAAGTCGAAACATTTCGAAAGGCAAACTCTTGTTAGCGAAATTAATCTTTTGAACTCTTTAATGGATTTAACAGCCATTGCATTCTTTAAAAAGTATTAATAACGTTGGTATATATATATATATATATATATATATATATATATATATATCCCTTTGTTACAGTTCCTTACTCAAAGTAGGTGAAAGACTGAGCAGCGCTCAGCGCTTCGGAATGTTTCATTGTTCGAGCGTTCTTCCGATCAGTAGTTTATCCTGTGGTGCTCTGTGCTTCTTGTTTTGCTTTACACTTGGGCCTCGTCAGAGACAGCGTTGCCGCGTCTTACTGCCCTGCTCTCATGCACTGCCGGATCTTTCGTAGAAATCTAAATTGATTGATTGTTTGATGATTCCGGGCACGTCAACTGCTAAGACTATTAGTCCCCTAAGTGTAGTGCATTTTTTATCGTTGGAAGTGGCGGTGATCTTTCTCTGCTGGATGGTGAGATCCGGCACCGTGTCAGCTAGCGGGGTTTTCCTCAACCAGATATCTCCCACCAGTGGGGCACCGTCCCAGCCAAGGACACGTTCTAAGTTCCTGATTGGTCTCCCAACATGTGTGGTAGCGTGGCGCATGCAAGTGTGTCTGTAAGGGATGAGGAAAGGACAAGAAACGGGAAGGAAATATCTTGCGCAGTCCGTGATCAGTTAGCACTGCTTCGGCATTCGCCTAGTATTGATCGGAGAAATCACGGAGGACTGCGGATGAGAGCAGCAGGCCGCCAGACTTCTTCAGATAGCGACCGAATTTGACTTAGCTGATAAGCTAGTGCAGCTAAAATCGAAAACCCTGCCACACCGCCGGGACTTAAACCCTAGGGCCTCTCGGTCAGAGACACTCCAGTGACATTAGTTGATGTCTTGAGCCCTCTCCCTGTCTGATAATTTAAAATGGATACCAGATTTCAGTCCTGTAGTTTTGATAACATTTACTCACCGAAAACCTAGACTGTGTTAATACTTTAAATGATAATGATATTTTGACTTTGGGAATCACCACTGCGTGGTAGAAGCGGCCAGCTAGAATGGCGCCCTCGCTCTAGCCCCTTCTTTTAATAATTCCGAGTTCGTGGCAGGAAGGGAAGTTTATGTCACTGAAAGAGCATCTGCTATCGGGTTCTCTAGGAAATCATTGTGGGCGTCAACACACGTCCCTCATTTGTCAGCACAAAAAAAGTTAATGACTAGCTGAATCTGGCGTCGTCGACGCTTTAAACTGTTTTAAAAACAGATTCATGTGTTACAAATTTCTATTATGCAAGTTCAAAATAAAAAGAAACTTTAAACACACAGTTGTCAGGTACTTTCATCATCAGGCGTAGAACGTAAAAACCCATCATTAAGATATAAAATTAAATAATAAAAGATACATAAATGAGTACTCGAAGTTGTTCTTTCCGGGTGTTCTTTCGGTCTACGATCACTACTCACCTCAGAATACGGTGTTAGCGATCCCAATCCGATAGCTCCCAGAAAAGTTGAACTGAAAAGAACATTCTTTCGGTGTATTATCAGGCGGCTTCTTGAAGAAAATGTGTAAATTTGTAAGCTCATGTTGTACAACATACCACTCCATTTTAATATATTTCTATTAAATTATAATTTTGTAGTTGAAATTATTCTACATTTGCATTTGCACTATTGTACATGCTACACCAACAAAATTAACGCATAAGACAATAATTATTCTACGATGTGGCAACGCTCGTGAAGAATATTTTCCTTCCGAGTGATCCAAGCACTGCACCGCGTTCTATACACGGAAGCTACCGGGCAATTCAATATCTAGCGATCTGTGGCATTAATCGCCTGGGATCGTGAGCGACGGGTCGTCTCACTCACGGCGCATTTAGCTGTCATCACAGCTGCTTTGACGTCGACCGCGGCGGAAGCGCTCAGGCACTTGATAAGCGCGGTCCTCGCTAACGCAGCGCTAAACTAGTGGTGCTACAGAATGGCACAGACTTTCCCGTATTAGATTTCTATTTTCCTGGGTCTTCGCTAGCTATTCGGAATTGCCACATACTCTTTCTTGCCAGCTACCATCTATCACCGCCAAAAGTACATTTTTTTGTCATTTTCTTAATTTTTCGGTTTCCTATTGGTAGAACAGAAACATTAATTTTAGAATATTAAAGAACACAAAAACCTAGCTGTAAATGGCAATTTTCTTTTAAAAATTATGTGCCGTTTAAGAGAAAATGGCGTTTTAGCACTACTAAAAATGTGAAATTTGAAGCTCATTTTCACAGAAAATTTTTGAGTTTTCAAAATACTTTATTTGAAGTTATTTGAAGCACTTACACCCACAAATATAATCATCTTTACAAATTGCGGATAATGTGTATATTAAAGATGTGAGAGATCTTTCAAAAAATTTACATTTATATAATTTTTGAAAAAAACAAAAAAAAAAACTCAAAATAACTTCACGCTATACTAATGAGTGTAATTAGCACTATCCGTTACAAAAGTTTCAAGAAAAAAATTGCAGCCATATACGAGAAAATGACGTTTGAGCATTTCTGAAAATGCCGAAATTTGAGCTACTTTTCACAGAAAACGGTAGTGTTTTCGAGAAACTTTTCTTGACATTATTTAAAGCATCGCCGATAATGTAAATATTAACGACGTGAGAGACAAGTAAAAATATTTACATTTTTGTAATTTTTGAAAAAACCAACCGATAGACCAAAATGGCTTTTATGTCATTGATAGAGTACATTTACCACTATCCCTACCAAAAGTTTAAAGAAAAAATTTGGAGCCGTTTTTGAGAAAATTTTGTTTTTGTAATTTTTTAAAATTGCACATATTGCACGCAATATTGCACAAAAACTACCAAAATTTTGAAAAACATTTACATGACCTTTATTAAAGAACTCAATATGCAAAACAAATTTTATTTAAAGAAAAAATCTCTATCTTCAATTTTGTAGTAGGAGAAAGACGCCGAAAAAAATTCAAACTTTCACAATTTTCGAAAATTCAGAGCTGTACGTGAAAATCGGACCTATGCCATGTTAAAAAGTGTATTTTCCTCTATTCATACAAGAAATTTAAAGAAAAAATTTGGAGCCGTTTTTGAGAAAATGTTGAAAATCCCCGGGGGGCTTCATATAAAGTACCCCCAAATTTTAAAGAATCTTTTTCAAAATCACAAAGCTTCGACTAGAATCAGATCGACTGGGGAATATCAATTTTGAAGAAAATCGACCGAACGGTTTAGGCGCTAGCGTTGACCACAGACGGACAGACGGACGGAATGCCGTCAATCGATTTTTAAGTATAATGAAGCAACAAATCATGGATTTGGACCACACCACGAGATAGAGGATTTTTTTTCTTAATTTAGCAACTGGTTTTATCCACTTATTCGTTTTCACGGCCCGGCAATTAATTGTTTACCGCCGAAAATTGGCCATTTTTTCGCGCAGCATTACATAACTTTCCCTATACTACGTATATCACTCCGTGTATACGTACGTATACGAGAAAGTAAAAACGCAAAAACACATATTTTTGGTGACATTTTTTAGAATCTTCTCGACGGATCCATCAAAAGACATCATTAGGAAACCAGGACGCATCATTTGTTTCGATTGGTGGACAGGAAGGAGGCTAACCGTGAGTGATGGATGGACGCACATTACTCCAATATTAGAGGTAAAGGTGGTAATACGAGCCATGTGTATAATACGAGCCCCTTACTATCTGCCCATACATCGCAAACATTTTAGCAGGAACGATTTTTACTACTCATTTAATAACTCCTTGTGTCATAATAGCTCTGTGGTTCGTTGTGAATGACAGCTGATGTGTAACAGTGGTATTTGTGTTTTCTCGGTTTAAAAACTTTGGCCCTTATACTGTTTGTGTTCGCTTAGAACGATTCTAATTCCTAACAAATGAAATACAATGCGTTTTAACCATTCTTTTATGCTCTAAATCTATAATTTTGAACATAACAAACACCGGTTTTGGTTTGCGTAATTTTAATATGACGATGGTTGTAAAATGGGCCCCGAATTATAAGGGGCTCATTTTACATGATGAGCCCCTAACTTTAAGGGGCTCATATTACGTACACTACAACTCATGTTCGTACAAGTTTTGTTTTAGATGACACAAAAGGTTCTAGTCTCAAAACAAAAAGGAAAAACTGGGATACTGAAGACATGGTTAAGACATTGCAGTTAAGAGTAAGGAAATTGACTTAAAAATGTTCCCACTACGTTTCTCGAACCAAGACCTACTCTTCAAAAGCTCGTTCGTATTGAAAAACCTTTGGAAGAAGCTGTTTTAACTAAATTAGGAAGAAAACTTATATTGGGAGATTAGGTGGAAAAAGAGTCGATCTTGACACGGAAAGAAAATGATACAGTTTCACCAGAAAAGATTTTCCAACACATAATAGATAATACTAGCATATTACTTTTCTTTCATATTTTACTCCTTTTGAATTAAAGACTTTTTACCCACTTTCTGAACAGTTAAGAAAGTTCATATTTTTATGTACTGCACACAAATGTTGAAGTTTAAGTTATCATATTTTTTTAAAAGACATTTATTTTTTTAAACGTCAAAATAAAAGTGAGAGCTAATATTACCAACTTCTCCTCTAACTCTCACCTTACTTTGTAGGAAGAAAAAGTCTTGTATTCGTGCGCCGGAAATATGATATTTTTCGACGCAAATGTTAGTTAAATTTTTGTTAAAAATATTAAAACAAGAAAACGAAAACTCTTGTTAAGCGACTCTGGTAACGAAAAAGTTTTTAAAATCTTGTTCCAATATATAGTTAATTACCTCTTCATAGAGATTGTAAAGTCAGAATCCGTGCTTTGTGGGTCAGAGATATCGAAAAATCACTCGACGGAAAACGTCTGTCCGCCCGTCCGTCCGTCTGTCGTCAAAGTTAACGCCAAAACCGTTGAGTTTTCTTTCAAAATTGATTTTTCCCCTTTGATCTGAACGAAATAATAGCTCTGTTTGCTTGAAACAGATGGTTTCAGGTTTGGGAGGTTCTTTACAATAGGGCTCAACATTTTCAAAATTCTCCCCAAAATGGCTTTAATTTGTAATGATTTAACTTGAAATAATTTAACTTTTTGATTTTGAAGAATAAATTGCTTTAATAAAGAATTATAGCTTAAATAATTATAGTTCGAAGAAACCAAAAGTGAACCTTTTCAATTTTTTTTTTAAATTCAGATGTTTTTCAATACAAAAATAGGACGTTCTTAATATTCAAGTGCGAATAATTTGAATGACCGTTACACAATAGGACCTAGAAATTTAAATAAAACCTTTATTTCAGGCATACATTTCTCTATAGATACAAGAGAGTAAAATCAATGAAGAAAACTGGAAAATGAATCCATTAGAAAAAAATTGTTTTAAAGTCGTTCCCAACCGCTTGTAAATGTGATAAGTATGTGGGATGACAATGAATTACGCAGAGTAAAGGAAGCTTCTTCAAGCAATCGCTGTCCGGGACGTTTTTGTGTGCCAGACACGACGGTGGCGGATTTCCGACTCTCGATACAGAGCTAGATCGAATTCAACCGCTGCCTGGAGGAGAATTGTAACGGACCATTGCTTCGACAGGCAATTTTCAATGATTGTTGCAATCAACTCCAGGAGAATGCCGGAGTAATATCCCAACAAATGCGACACGGACCGCGCGTGATCTTTCTTTCATTGTACTTACCTTCTCTTCTCTCCTTTCTCTCTCTCTCTCTCTCACACACACACACACACACACACACACACACACTCATACATACATATACATTCATTGATGAACTACCATGCATGTTGCGAGGCTAATCGGGAGCTAGACGTCGTCCCGGCTGGGGTGCTGTCCTATTGGGGTTGGGAACTTTTGGGGAACACATACAAGCCGTCATGTATGGCGGCAACGGATCCTCCTTTGAAGCAGAGGGGGAACACCGCCACTTCTCAGCTACAGAACTCACTACATCTACCAATTATTCAACTGACTGAAAAAAATAACCCTTAACTCTTGGACAGAGAAAAAAATTAAAACAAGAAAGCGAACTGCTTTTCTTCTTCCAACTAAGGTGAATACCTGAAAAAGAATAGACGAAACGAAAAGGAAGAAGGAGGAGAAGAAAGGAACAAGAAAATGAAGAAATACACCTATCCACATGCAAATATAGTTTGGATCTAAAAATAAAATGTTTGAATTTCAACTTATACAATGAAAAGGAAAGAAATAGTTTTATGGTACATGAGATGGATCGCTTTGAAATACGTACTTACATCGAAGGCAATAAAAAACGAGTCATTGGTTTTCATAGAAACCCCTCGCGCCGAGATGTGAAAAATATGACTGAGAGCAGTTACGTCGAATTTTGCAAACAAAATTGGAGACAGCCTCCTGGTAACGATAAAAGTTCGCCCGGAGACGCGCACAACTCTGGCGACAGCCGCGAGGGGGCGGGGCGCGCGCCCGTCGCCCACACGGCCGCTTTCGCCTCTTCGGCGTTCGGAGCCGCCGTCCGTCTCCGCTGCCATAATCTGCTCCCGCGCCCCTCTTTTACATAATCGTGAAACATTTCAATGGGCGCTCCCTTCAGCGAAAGCGCAGGCGAAAGAGATGTAGGGAACGGCGTTCTGACAAGAACAGCAATGCCCGCAGGTTAGGGCGTCAGCCAGTGTTTTTCTCATTCTGTCCCTCGAGTTCTTCTTTCTCATTTCCTTTGCTTTCATTCCTACCTGATTCACTCGTAACTCACGTTAAGGAGAAATTAATAAAATTGCGTTTTCCCTTCAATATTTCTGTTATTTCTCTTTCCAGAATCCAGCACATCATGTACCACAATATGATATTACTTTTCGTTGTCCTCCCAAGTCCAATGCTCACTACATGCCAATTGGGAGGGTACATACATTTAAATATTGTCAAAACCTTTTTGGTTTTTGGTCAGTGGTTTTGTCATATATTCCTGAATTTG